>JARHVA010003826.1:395000-582500 GCA_037957365.1 Torreya grandis | reverse complement strand
TAAAATCATTATTGATGAGTTGCATAGAAACTTCACAACCTATGAGATGAGAATGAGAGAAGTAGATACTTTCAAGAGAGAAGATGCATTCAAACAAGTAAAAGTAGAAGAATCTACATCTAGGTCTAAGGAGAATGATGAATAAGAAGATAAATTTGTTATAAAATTAAGAAGAGGTTCTCAAATATTTCAAAGGTGATTTACCCTTTAATTTATTTAAATACAATAAGGTAGGACATTTTACTTCAAAATGCCATTATAACAAAAAGGATAACTCTGAGAAAGAAGAGGATAGTAAAAATATGAAACCTCACTACTCTAAGAAAAAAAATGATTTAAAAATAAGAAGGGCTTATATATAAAATAAGATAGTGAATAATTTGATAAGTGTAATAGCTCAAATGATGACCATGATTGTGCCTTTGTGGTTGAGGGAAATGAATTCATATTCATAGCATTAGAATTAGCTATTATGGATCGAGAAAAATAAGTTGAAGACTCCAATGAAGAAGAGGAATGAGAATTGGATCTATAGGGTGAACTCATATATTATCTATACAAAATTTAAAGGTTAAGAAAAGAGAATTCAAAGTAGAAGAAGCAGGCATAAAAAGAGATTTAAAAACTATTGACCAGTCTTAAAAAATATAATTAGATGGTAGTTATCCTAAAGACACAAGTTGGAGAGGCTAAAATAATAGAAGATGTAGTCAAATTTTAACTACACTCTAAATATGATGAATGCATGAAGTTAGAAGAAAATTTGAGAAAAGATCTTGAAAAAGCTAAAGAAGAAATAGACAATGGTATTAAGCTGAAAGGAGGTTCAAAAATTCTTGATGAATTGATTAACTATCAAAATCCATCAAAAGAGAAATTTGGTCTAGGTTTTGAAAAAGGGAAAAGTCCCATAACTAGTACATCTTTAAATTTATATGATAACTTCAAATTAGAAGGAGAATCAAGAACAAAGAAATAAAAAGCTTGCACAAATACCTTTAGAGATATAAAGACAAACACAAGCACTATTGATATTATAAAATATGAAGGAGAAAATAATCCTAAAGAAAAGAAGAAGAACAATGAGTCAATCTATACAAACTCAAGGAAGATGTAGAAGACAAGGGTAGTTGATGTAGATGGTTACATAAGGGTGAAAGACTTGAAGAAGCTAGAGTTAAGAACATTTCCTCATCCTGCACAAAGAAATGATATGACTGGGTATTTCTCATTTTTATATGGTTATTATTATACCTATTACCAATTTGGTCATAGGGCTAGTGAATGTATAGTTATACCTAAAAGAAAAACAAAATTTGTAAGTAGAAATTCATTTTCACCCTTCTTAGATACAAATGTAATATGCTATAACTGTAGTAATTTTTGTCACATAGTTAAACAATATAGAAAAACATTATAAGATAAAAAATATAAAGTGAAAGGAACTACATGTATCTTAGTGTGAATAAAGGTTCTCAAGTCTTTGAAAAAAGAATAATAAGATAAATAATAAACCTAAGGATTTGTGGAAAGTAAAAGATCATAAAGTTGCATAATCTATGATTGTTCAAACTAAACTCCATATAAAGGAATAGAATTTGTGGGTAATAGATAGTGGTTGCTCAAAACACATGACTGGTGACAAGAACAAGTTCATCAAATTGAGTGAATTTAATGAAGGATATATTAGTTTGGGAGACAATATTGTAGTTAATATCTATGGTAAAGGAACCTTGAATATAAATGGAAAATTACCTACACATGATGTCCTTTATGTTTAAGGATTGAAACACAATCCACTAAGTATCAACCAGATGTGTGAAAATGGATATAAGGTCACATTTAATTCATAAGTCTATAATATAAGGATATATGGAAGATAAATTGTAGAGGGGAAAATGACTGAAAGCAATATTTATAATGTAAATGAAGTGAATGGTAATAGCTACCTGATAGGAAAGATTGATGAGAGTTAGTTATGGAATATAATAATGGGTCATGTCAACTTTTATAACCTAGTAAAAGTGAACTCAAATAAGTGTGTTAGATGTATACCTAATATAACCAAACTTGTAGACACTACTTTCAAGTAATGTCAACAAGGAAACCAAACAAGGGTTAGATTTCAAACAAAGGAGCAAGTAACTACAAAAACATTAGAATTAGTTCATACTAATCTTTGTGGTCATACTAAGATAAGAATATTTAAAGGAGAAAGACACTTCATTTTTATAATAGATGATTACTCAAGAATGACATGGGTAACCTTTTTAAAGGATAAGTCTCAATAATTTGAAAGATTCAATATATTTAGGGCCATGGTGGAGAATGAGATTGAAAAAAAAATCAAATTCTTAAGATCTGATAGAGGTGGAGAATTCACCTCAAATGAGTTCATAGAGTACTATGAGAAGCATGAAATCAAAAGTCATTACTCTGTAGCAAGGACTCCATAGTAGAATGGAGTTGCTAAAATAAAAAATAGAATATTCAAGGAAATGGCCAGAACAATGCTAAGAAAAACCAAGTTCCCTAATGGATACTAGAGAGAAGTAATAGAGACAATAGTATATTCCTTGAACATAGTTTAACTAAGGTTAAATAGTGAGAAAAATACTTATGAACTATGGTATGGAAGACCTACCTTTATTAAGTATTTTAGGGTGTTTGGTAGTACATGCTACATCAAGAGAAAAGAATATAACTTGGGAAGCTTTGAATCAAGATGTGATGAAGGAATATTTCTTAGTTATTCTGCTCAAATCAAAGCCTATATATGCTACAAAAAAAGGCTACAATTTTTTTTAAAGAGTATCAATATCAAGGTTGAAGAAGGCTTGATGCATGTTAAACTTGATAGAGAAATCTATAAAGAAGAATCATATTTTTAAGAGGAAGTAACTAATGAAGAGACTGAGAAAGTAAATGAAAATCCACCTACAAGATTTGTTCAAAAGGATCATCCTATAGAGAAGATTATTGGAAATAAAAATTAAGGAGTTTAGATAAGGAGAAGAGTTGAAATTAACAAGGAGTAAGTAAGTTTTACTCTAATGTCTAAAATCGAGCATAAGAACTATATTAAGTCTAACAAGGATGAGAATTGGCTAAAAGCCATGAAAGAAGAACTAAGATAAATTGAAAATAAAAAAACTTGGGAATTAGTTCCAAGACCTTCAAATAAGAATGTAATAGGTAAAAAGTGGGTCTTTATAAACAAAATCAATGAGGATGGAACTATCATAAGAAATAAGGTTAGATTGGTGTGTAAAGGATATGCACAAGTTGAAGGCATAAATTTTGAGGAAACATTTTCTCCATTTTCTATATTGGAAGCCATAAGAATATTTTTAGAATTTTATATTTATATTAAATTCAAAGTATATATAATGGATGTTAAGTCTACTTTCTCGAATGGTACCCTAGAAGAGGAAGTATATATAGAACAACCTAAATTTTGTTAGCTATCAAAATAAGAATATTATGTGTGTAGATTAAAGAAAGCTCTGTATGGTCTATAATAGGCACCTAGAGAATGGTATTAAAGATTAGAATAGTAATTTCAATAATAAGGATTCAATAAAGTATGTGCAAAAAATAATTTGTACTTCAAATCTCAAGGTGAGCATATGTTAATTATTACTGTATATGTAGATGATATCATTTTTTGGTGGTAGATATAATAGAATGTGAAAATAATTTACTACTCAAATGAGAAATGAGTTTAATATGTCTACGTTTTGAGAACTTTATTTCTTCCTTGGTATATATATAACATAAACTGATGAAGGGATATTTATATCTCAATCCAAGTATGCTAAGGATATGATAGAGAAGTTCGGTATGGAAGTTAACAAACTAATAATTAATCTCATGATATTTGGATGTAATTTGAGCAAAAAAGATGAGTCCCTTTATGCAAATTAGACTTTGTATATATCAATGATATGTACTCTATTATACCTAACTATATCAAGACTTGATATCATGTAATCAATGTGCATGGTTTCTAGATTTCAAGGTGTTCCTAAAGAAGCACATGTCAATGTAGTGGAAAGGATCTTTAGATATATCAAGATTAAAATTTACTATGGCCTATGGTATCACAAAGGTGAATATTTCACTTTGACAACATATACAAATGTTGATTCGGTAGGAAGTGTAGATGATATAAGAGGCACTAGCAGTGGTGTATTTTTCCTTGGAAACAAACTTGTTTTATGGCTGAGCAAAAATCAAGTGTCAATTACTCTTTCTATAGTAGAAGTAGAGTATGTTATAGTAGTGGCATGTTGCACTCAATTCTTATGAATGAATAAAACACTCAAAGACATCAAGGTAGAATACAAAACACCTATCTCTATTCTTTGTGATAACACAAGTGATATTAATATATCAAAGAATCCATCGATGTAATCTAGAACTAAGTACATATCAATAAATTATCACTTATTAAGATAAAAGGTTGAATATCAATAGGTCATAATGGAATATGTGCCAATATAAGAACAAGTTATAGACATATTCACCAAACCTCTTCCAAAGGAATGATTTGAGTATCTGAGGCAAAAATTGGGAGTGGTTTTTCTTGCATCACACTAATAGATCTTAATAATAGAGCATGATTCCAAGGGGATGATCACATAATATTTTTGAATCCCTAAAAAATAGAGAAAAGGCAACTCAGGTATGCTTATTTTTGTGAATTTTTAATGAGTTGATGGTTGAAGATTATTGGACAAACTCATTTATTCGATAAAGGGGGATAGAAATTTGGACAAATAGTGATAAAGTTAGAGTCCCTATGCCATTAATGTCTAAGGGCGAGAAAAAGTGAAAATTCTCTTTATAAAATCTTTATGTTTATCCAAGGAGTAGAGTATGTATTGTAAAATCAAAGAAATTATTTTTCCATCAATGACAAAAGGGAGATTATTGGTAATATGATTGGCATTGATGTCATAAGGGAGATAGTTGGCACTATGGATGTCATTGATGTCAAAAGATCAATCATAGGTAAGATTGATGTAGAGAAGAGGATGCATTATATTATCATGAAAAGTAATCATGATTTTACATAGACTATTTTTAGATGTTTACAAAGAAATTGATAAAAGATATGTTATGGGTTTTTCAAAAACATCTCATAAATATATTCTATAGGTTCAAATAAGGATAAATGAGCTCAGAAATGTTTTAACTTTGGTCTCAACCATTACTATGGTTTCTCGATAAAATCCTATGGTTTTTGGTCATGGTATTGATAGGCACTTCTATTTTTATGTTAAATGGATATAGGTGTGAACTAGTCACTTAAGTCATAACTTAAGCCTTCATCATCATTGTGCAATTGGACTATTCAACCTAGTGATTATCAGCTTAGATTAATGATCAAAGAATTTAATATTTCCTAAGTCCTTGTCTTAATATTTATCAAATATTGATCAATAATGACCATTTAAGTAGATTTTGAAGATCCAATGACATGAAACAAAGTTAAATATTCAAAGATAAACACAAGAATACAAAGTGTCTTAATAGTATGAATTGATAGTAATGTGTACAAGGCAAACAAGAGCTCTAAGTGTCACAAGTGTGGGAACTAACAATACTATATATAAGGCATGTGAGAGTGTTAACTATCACAAGCATGGGCATCGATAGAAATGTATAGAAGGCACGTGAGAGTGTCAAGTGTCATAAGCATGTGAAATGATAGTAATGTGTATAAGGCACATAAAACTTCCAAATGTCATAAGCATGGGCTGATAGTAATGTGAAAAAGGTATGCGAGGGTGCCAAGTGTCATAGCATGGGGAATGATAGTAAAGTGATTAGAAGATGTGTGAGAGTTCCAAGTTTCTTAATATTAGGAGACTAAGACAAAGATCAATGGATGCATGTTAAAGTTGAAGAATTAAAGATAGTAAGATCATAAGGATCTAATAGAAATCATGATCTTAATCTAATAGTTTTATTTAAAGTTGGGATAATTGAATGAGGATCATTGAATCATGACGTGAAACTTAAGATCAATGGTCAATATTTAAATATTTATTCATATTAATAGCTAAGAGATGGAACACTCAAGTAAGATGCATTTTATGATATAGAGAATGATATAGATTGTATTAATTGATCAAAATTATGTAAAATAGCATGCATATCAAATATAAATCCTAGCATATGCTAAATATAGTAAAAGTTAGATAATTATGGTGGTGCTATGTGTTTCCAAGAAGTGAGAAACATATCATTAAAGAAAAGATGAAATAAGTTTAAAAATGAAGAATGATGTATTAACGACCAAGTGTGAACATAGATAAGTGATACCTAGATCAAATGCATATATATATATATATATATATATATAACACCACAAAGGTAGAGAGATATAGAAAAAAAGAGGAAGAGAGATGCATATGAAAGCATGAGAATTTATAGAACAAGTCTATAACATTTAACTAGATTCATATTTTTATTGATTTTTTAATCTAGAGTTGTAGCTCCATAATAGATATAATAGGTGGGTGCCATTAGAAGAGTTGAGTTGGTATCTAGTTAGGGAGTTAGTTCTTCCTTAGAGTCAGTGCTTTTAATTCAAGGGATTGGTGTCTCATTAGGGTTTGTGCACTTAAACATTGTAACAAGTTAGGTTTTGATTATGAGGCTATATTATAAAAGTATATTCTCGCAGCTATTCTTACCATGGTCTTTCTCATATTCAATTTTCTAAGTACATTGAGTGTTCTATCTATTTGTGTGTGTGATATTTGTATATACCTTTTAAATTGCATTAAAAGTATTAAAATATTAATTTTAATCAATCTACCAATTCACTCCCTCTCATTAGATAGTAATGTTCCAACAATGATCTTATGAGCTCCGTCACCTTAGAAACTAAACTTTACTCCTCACTAGGCCACACTAGCTCTCCTTACACATTAGGCCTTAAATTTATAGTCACACTTAGACTTTGAGCACACCTTTAAACCTCTTTTAATAATCTCAATACCTCATACTCATGATTTCACACAACCAATATTCTACTCATAAGCCTTATAGTATTCACCTCATCACGCTACCAATCATGTGCCTTCTCACTAGGTCTCTTAATGCAAAGACTAAGCCAAGAGCTGACCTAGAAACCTCCTTTGAAATATTATAAAATGTATACACATGTTTACATAGATTTAAACATATTCACACATGCTCTACCATTGATTTTCATCTTTCATAGATCTTGATAACACTTCAAGAATCCTCTTAGCTTAGGTAAAGTCTAGGAGACTAGTCTAGTTGCATACTTATGATTAAGATCTTACTCCTAAAGGATTACCTTGAAACTCTTATGAGTGATTCAAAACTTCATATGCATGCTTAAACATATTAAACATATAATCATAGATGTGTGTATCCATCTTACTAAACCACCATCTTCATACACATACTCATGATATGATAATGCTCCTTAAGACTAGTGCTCAAAAGTATGATTACCTTGAATCTTCATATTGTACTTGACATGTCATCAACCTTAGAACAATTAACAGGTTACCTTCAAATTATCTTTCAACAAGAGACAATATGTTTCCTTTAAAGTCTCTCTTGTCATCAGACTTCCTTATCACATGCCACTTTACCATGCATAACATCAATTTTGACCTTGACATTAATGACATTCATCTTAACCTTGACATCAATGATAGCATTAATTACATAACACCAATAATAGGAATATACCTCAAAAATATCCCCCTTTGTCATTGATGACAAATAATCTAACAAAGTAGATCATTCTTATATCTCCAAGTCATATCTCCTCCCAAACTTATATTTCTCCCAATCTGGTCTTTCGCTCCCTTTGAAATTAATGACAAATGTTGATCTCTAAAAATACTATCATCTAATCCTTGGACCTGAAACATGCCTTATTTCTAAACAAGTTGAATCTTTATCTAATCAACTAAATAGGAACTCAATGCATACATGTACCCAACCATGCTCTCTTTATCTCCATGAGTATTTAAAAACTATCATGAATGTGACTTGGTTTGATTAAGACATCATACAAATTATTTATAACCCATCTCTTTCAATTAGACCTCTAATAGATTATTTATAGAAATTTGGATCTGAAACAAATAATATAAAGATTCCCCTAAGACCAAACATCCTTCATGTTTGTGTTGACTAGCTGAGTGCCCCCATGAAGCCTAATGGAGTCACCTCTTCTCTAGGGTACTAAAAATATAAACTCAGGAGATTCCTAGATATCCATGCCCTTAATAGACTTAAATTTCTTCATGATCTTCTTAGGCTTGAATTATTAAGTCTCCATTTGAACAACATTCTCACTTGGACTATTTGTCTTAACTCCTTCATCCATAATTTGAACTGATAAGGAGAATTCTTGGCACTCCTTTACATATTAAATATTCTCTATTGGAAATTAGTCTAATTGGACTTGCATATTTATCATCATTCAAATTAGCTACCTTTGGTCTCTATTCATTGCTTTGTCTTCTTTTTTGCACTCTAAGGGCCTCAATATTCTTGTTTTGACTTGAGAATCCTTATTCCTAATTATTTCATTTCAAGGTTCACTAAGTAAATATATCATGTTGTGTGTGTGTGTGTGTGTGTGTGTGTGTGTGTGTGTGTGTGTGTGTGTGTGTGTGTGTGTGTGTGTGTGTGTGTGTGTGTGTGTGTGTGTGTGTGTGTGTGTGTGTGTGTGTGTGTGTGTGTGTGTGTGTGTGTGTGTGTATGTGCTTACAAAACATTACAATGTGATAAACCTTTTTACAATTGAAACACACTATTATTCTTAATGGAAACACATCATTACCCATAGCTCATGAATACTGACTCTCCTCATAGTTATATGCATATTAATTCTTAGAGGGTCTTTTATAATGCCTTGCTCTATGACTAAATTGGTTACATAAATAATAATAACCATTAAAACAATTAGCATACCTTATATCATAAGGATACCTAATAGGATTAATATTCATTCTACTAGTACCATTGATATTTAATGTACAATTTTCCTTAATCATATTAGTATTCTTCTTTTGGTCTCCATTAAAACTAAAACCTATTTTGTCATTAGCAATCTTTTGACTACTCAAGATGTTGTCAAGGTCATTGGTACTATTTTTAAAATTTACAAATTACTTTACCTTACTTGATGTTTGATATAGCTCAACTCTCAAGGAATTCACTTCAATTACATACATTACACATTCTTCTTCTTTATCCTTTAGGCTTGCAGTCATAATCTCAATTTGAGTCTCCACTTGTTTGACCATTTCTTCTTGTTCCTTAGAGTTGTTGCTCAATCTATCGTTAAACAAGTTAATTTTCTCCTTATAGTATTTGATAAGATGCCTCATAAAATTATTCTTCTTATTCACCATCTTCAGCTCTTCTATAGCATTCATCAACTCAACCTCAAAGTCCACCTCATCTTCTTCTTCATTTGAATCACTAATAGTACATCCAAACCACATGGACTCTTCTTGATTTGAATAGATTGCTTCCTCAACCATGAAGATAAATTCATTGAAATCAGATTAACATCTTCATGGAAATTATTAGAATCACTTCTCTCAATCTCATCTGATGAACTATAGTTTTCCTTGGTGCAAAAGCTTCTTTTTTTGTTGAAAAACTTCTTCTTATCATCATATTTTTTGAAGTTTTTCTTACTCTTATCAAAACTATAAGAATTATTGTCATCATAATTACCTTTATCATCCTTTGTATTATGATTATGAAGGAAATTTAGATAAAACTTTCCAATCTCTCCATAATTATAGCACTTGAAGGGAGGATTACGCTTGTATTTACCTGAACTAATTTTCAACTTTCTTGTAAAAATAGCTATCAACTCATCATCAGCAATATCAGTATCATAAATATATTTAAATTTATTACCTTATTAATTATTCTATTTTGACTTATTTTCTACCTTGAATGAATCTTCCATATTTTTAGGTCTTCCTTCAATTGTCCTCATCTCATAGGATGTTAGGGTGCCATAAAGTGCATCCATCTCTAGTTTGTATATATCTTGCATCTCTTCTATAGTAGACACTTTAGAATCAAAATTAGGAGTTAAATATCTCATTTTTTTTAAAAATACTATACTCTTTAAATTTTTCATCTATACCTCTTATGATGTTCACCACTTCATCAACCCTCAATAGGTAGGCTATAACGGTCTCATCTTCATTCATCCTTAGGATTTCAAATTATATTCTGTGGGTTTGAAATATAAAAAAATTAACCTTGGAGTCTCCCTCATGGATAGTATTCAAATTATACCACATATATTTGGTATACATATAGTGCATCACCTTCAAAATCTATGCCTCTAATAGTCCATAAAGAATAAAATTCACTACTTTTAAATTGTTGTCACTAGCCTTCTTACCTGCTACATCTATAGGGGGAATAGGGGGTAAAATACATCCATCTGGCACAAATTTAAAAACATAATTACCTTGAGACATCAAATATGTTCTCATATTGACACTCCAAAAATCATAATTAGTTCCATTGAACAACGAAGCCTTACTTATATAGAAACCACCTTGTGCTTGACTAGCCACCTTGTTTAGGATATTATTGAGGCTATCAAGCCTCCTTTAAAAGAACTGATATGATACCAAATGTTGGAATTATATATAATATGGGGTGAATTATTTCCATTTAAAAAATCACTCAATTTTTCTTTATATTCATGATGCATTCATTTAAACACCTATATCAACCAATGCATAAACAAACATCCATATAAGTATAGAATCATATGAACATAAGATATATGTGGTAAAACCTCATGGGGGATAAAATAAAATAAAAATTGTCTTCTAATAAATTCATATAAGTAATGGATGAATATTTTGTTAGTCACCAAGCCCACAAATAGCACTGACCCCTCACTAGTCAAGCACCAACTCAACTAGTCCTTTAGCAAACACAAACTTGCAAGGAGGCACCAACCCCCTAGGTAACTCAACATGAAATCATCCACTTGGAACCTATGATCAAATATGAACACATTTTTATTATTAAACTGATGTTTATCACCTTATTTTTCTCTTCACACTCTTCTATCTCTCTCAAACAACCTATTAGGCCTCTTCACTCAATTATCCCTCTTCTTGGTAGATTCATATCATAACATATTTCTCATCATATATATAATTATTTTTATAATTTCATGACATGTTAAACACATGTATCTTATGGTATTCAATCCCTATACCTAGTTTCTAAACTTATATTCCATTCGCTCATATTTTGAATATTCTAATTAGTCAAATTAGGTCTATTAGACCTTCTTCTTATACTTGATATTTGCTATCACATACCTTGGTATGTAAAAAAAGTATACATACTTGGATAACCATTTTAATATATAAAATAATATTTTTCATAAGTGAAAAAATCACTACATAGGTTGGTCACCACTCATAATGACCAAAACCACAATTAGGCCTAATAGATACCTAATGCAATTAAGCCTTCTCAAGGCACACATTTCACCTTGAACACCTTAGAAAATTTGTATCATCCATAAATGTATTAAATACTTTTAAAAAACTTAAATTAGACCGATTTTTGTCTTAAATTATGTCCCCAACATAATTTATCTCATTTCATTCCTTGCACCACACCGTTAGGCATACTCATAATTAGGTCTTCCCACTGTCAAAAAGTTTGCTTTGAATATATGAAACATAAACTCAAATTTTCCACATAAAAACACTAAAAAATCACATTTATATAACCTTTTATACCTTAGTTTCATCATAATATTATTTATAATTCACAATAGAAGTCAAAAGACGTCATATAGACCACTTTTATATGGTCACTCAAAACTACACATAGGCTTCAAAACCCCTTTAAAAACCTTTGAATTTTCACACCTTCATAGGAGTTTATCATGAATAAATATAAGTTAAAATAAAAATATGATACATTTATAACAGCTTAATGTCCACTTAATTATTCAAATCTATGCATAATGACTCAAGAACATCATTCTCACCAACACATAGAAAACTGCTTGAATGCTCCAGAACATAGCCATGGAAACCAAAACATTGAGCGCCTGTGTTAACACTCTTTTCAACTTATACTATGTTTATGTTATAATTAATAATAATTTAAACATATTTAAATATATGTATTATAATTTATAATAGCAATATTGGTCTTATAGACCAATCTCATATCTTCACTATACATAGACCTCACTATGTTAGACAAGTCAGATTGAGATCATCTTTTTTCCATACACAAGCTTCTTAAAAACTTATATTCATTATGAATATATGTTATATTTATTTAATAATAACCCCATTCATTTTAATCCATCCCTAATCCACTGCAACCCATCCCTAATCTCATTCTCACTTTTGCTTCGTTTTCTCATTTTCTTCCTCACTAGTCCTTTTTAAAAATAGGCCAAATTCCATGACCTTTGAATAATATTTGATTTATATAACCTCATAGAAAAATTACATGATCCTAAAATAAAATTCTCACACATCACCCTCCAATCATTTTCATGCTTTGACCTGGATAACCCTACCTGTTACATCAAAAATCCAAGAAACAAGGGATTTCATGTAGCTTCCATTCACTCTTAAAAAATACCAATGCCACCTAGAGGTACTTGGAAGATTTTAATACAACTTCAAATCATCATAAGAAGTCCAAAAAACCATTATAATCACTTTTGAATGATATCTTCCATATCAAGTCACTATTAGGGTTTTAGAGAGGGTTTAGACTATATTTCATTCTTAACAATCATTCATAAAGATTAGGCCCTCAACCCAGATACAAATACCAAAATATTTATGCTTTGAGCCTTCCCAAAATACCACGAACTTATTTTATCTTCATGAAAAGGTTTCAATTTCTAATGAACATAATAAAATCCTTCTCATATCTATACTACCTCATTCTATACACATAGAAAACCTCAAAACCACATTTCATGATTTATCCTTTAGAATTTGACCTCAAAATTTGTAAAAAAACTTGACACAACATCTCAAACTTCTAATAATTATTTTATGAGCTATGTCACTTTGAAAACTAAATTTTACCCCTCATTAGGCCACACTAGGTCTCTTTGCACATTAGGCCTTGAACTGTTGATCACACTTATACCTTAAACACACCTTGAAACCTCTTGTATTAATATTAATATATTTTAATCATGATCACACACTTACAATATTATTTTAATAGCCTTACACTATTCACCTCATCATGTTACCAAGCTTGTGATTTCTCACTAGGTCTCTTCATGTAAAATCTAAGCCAATAACTGACCTAAAAACCTCCTCTAAAATATTATACACCTTAAACACATGTTTACATAGATTAAAACATATTATCACATGCTTTAACACTAATTTCCATCCTTCATAGATCATGATAACACTCAATACTCCTCATTAGGTTAGGTAGAGTCTATTACTAATCTAGTTGCATGCTTAGGCTTAAGAACTTACCCCTAAAGGTTTACCTTAAAACTTTCTTGAGTGTTTCAACACTTTATATGTATTATAAAATATCTTCAAACATCTACTCATAATTGTGCATATCCATCTTACCAGACCACCATCTTCATACACATGCTCATGATATGACAATGTTCCTTAAGACTAGTGCTCAAAAGTATGATTACCTTGAATCTTGATATTGACCTTGACATTTCCTCAACCTATAAATAATTAATATGTTTCCTTTAAATTATCTCTTAGTATATAGATAATAGGTTGCCTTCAAATTATCTCTTATCAGAAGAATTCCTTGTTACATTACATTTCACCATGCATGACATCAATTTCAACCTTGCCATTAATGAAATTCAACTTGATTGTGACATCAATTATAACATCAATATCAAAATACCAATAATAGGAACATACAAAAATTTTAGGTATGTCAACCTTAAGAGGTATACAAATTTATAATCTAAGCATGAGAGAATATGGTGTTCCCCCTGTGGGCATGCAAACACTCATCTTATATTCTCATAATGTTGGTTAAAGTTATAAATGCTAATACATTCTATTATATATATATGTATATATATATATATATATATATATATATATATATATATATATATATATAATTTACTTTAGGGTTTTATTCATCACCTCATCTTGGCCATTGTCCTATGGATATTATAAGTAGTCCAAGTGATGAGATATATCAAATTTATTACACACTTCATTAACCTTAGGATTATTGAAATGGGACCCATTATCTATGAATAACTTATGGGACTTCAAATTGATAAATTATTTTATTTAGAATATATTTAGTGATGATGGATCAAGTCACATGTGCTATAGGCATAGATTCTAGTGTTAGAACATAGTTAGATACTGAGAGGGGGGAAAATCAATATATCAATAGAAACCAATCCTTTAATCATTTTGATATAGATTCAAAAGTATATGTAGATAAAAATATAAATTTATAGATAACATACACACAAATACTCATGAAATCACATTTATACATGAAAAAGCCAAAGGGAAAAACTGTAGTGAGAATAGCTACTAGAATCTACTATTCTAATCTAGCCTCATAGCCCAAAGCCTCACTATAAAACCTCACTACTTAAAATGTTTAAGGACAACAATCTTAAGGAGACACTGATACATTTATTTAACAGCACTAATTCTAATAAATCACCCACTCCCTAATCTGAGCACCCACTTAGCTTATCTTATGGCACCAAGATATAAGATTTTTCTATAGAGCTACAAATCCAATTTAAAAATTAGATTCTTACATGAATCTAGATCTTTATTCTTTGTTAAAGGTCTAATCTAAAATTGATCATACTCTACACATTTTATTTTTTTCTTTCTTCCTCTTAGCTCCTCTTAATTAACTTGGTCCTATGTCTAGATATTTATTTTTTCTATATACTTCATTGCCTTCACCAACCACTTTGATCTATATTCAATTTGGCTTAATAGAAAATACAATTATTTAGTTACATTTTATTTGTCCTAGATATTATATATATATATATACATATATATATATATATATATATATATACATATACATATACATATATATATATACATATATATATGTATGTATATATATATGTATATATATATATATATACATATATATATATATATGTATATATATATATAAATAATCTAGGGTTTGCTTCTTCTCTCTATGTTCACACTTAGACTGTAACACAACATGCCAATTTTGGAATTTAGTTCATTATGACTTGAACTTTAAGTTCTCATGTCTCAATTATATTGGCCCACTGATTGTCATTACACCAAAAGATCAACCTGTTAGTGCCTTATACAATAGCTAGTGATTACCACAACACGTTGCAATTGATTCTATGCATCATGCCATAATTTCAAGTCTCTTTTATTATCTAAATAATTTTTTAGACTCAAGTTTTTATGCATAGGATATTTAATGTAGAGTTAACCCATTAGATCGATCAATCTTATTTTTTAAGTCAAGATTAATGGCTTGTATGCAAGTTTATGCATGTGCTTGCAACTAACCATTTGTCTAGACATGACTTTAAATGTTGATCATTTATCCTATTTTTGATGCCATGATCCAATGGTATTTATTTAATTATCTTAACTTTAAAATGCATCCATCATTCTTTTACAAGCTCACACTCTCCATTCGATCTAAAAAGATGCACATTTTTTTATCTCTATTGAGATGTTAAACATCTATCACTTTGTTCCATCTGAGTCCACTCACTCCATTAGATCTCTCTCATCCAATCTTTCATGTGGCATTACATCTCCAAAAAGGCATAAAATTTACCTTGACTTGGTCATTAAACTTCAACACTTTAACCTTATCTCATATCTTCCTATATCTTTGGATCACTTCCACTCCATCAATCTTCTTAAACCTAGTTGGTCTTTAAATTTCCACTATGTTAATAAACATCAATCACTTTATAGCATTTGAGTCCATTCAATCCATTATATCTCCTATGTATGATCAAACACACACCATCATATCTTATAACAAGCTTGATCTTTATACTTGTCCAACCCTTAAGGATATAACACTTGGCATAAGCACTTGCCTTCTATATATGTCTATCATTTATCACTATTGAGACATTTAACATCCTCACTTTAGTCCTCTATCTTTTATACTCATGCCCTTGTGACACTTGGCATTAGTGAATTCACTCAGAGGGACCTTTAACACTTTGACATTGATTTTCCTCATTGGATCATCCACATGATGAATCATGGGCCATTGATCAAGTTGGGACATATTTTAAGTCTTAGACATAGGAAAATATAAAGTCCTTGCTCATTTTTTGAAGCTGGTAATTTCTAGGTTAAGGGGTTGGTTTCTTAATGATGTAAAAGGATTAAGCTATAACTTAAGCTACCATTTCTCAGCTATACCAAGTCAACATTAAAATAGAAATTTTCTTGTTGATACCATGGATAAACCCTTAGTGTTCTATAGAGAAACCCTATCTATTCTAAGAGATAAATAAATCATTTTTGAGCTCATTCCCTCTCCTACAAACCTATAGACCATATTTATAGATCTAACTAAAAAACCCATAATGGATCTTCTGTCTATTTTGAATTTAAACATAATAAATGGTCTCTATAAAAGTATGATAAATTTACACAATGTAAATGTGAAACATGGTTTTCTCTTCATCACTCATACTTAACCATTTTGACATCAATGACATCCATAGTGTCCCTTTTGACATCAATAAAAATCATATTTCCAACAATATCCCCCTTTGGCCTTGATGGAAAACTTAATGTTCTAATCTTCTCACAATTTAACTCCTTTTCTGGCATTGGATTTTGATAAGTATGAACTTAAGTTGTTCATACCAAAAATTTTACCCCTTAGCTAATGGTACATTTTCCTAATACTCATCTTGGACACTTGTTAAACTCTTCCAAACTTTTACAGAGAGCATTTGCACTTTTTCTCCAAACTTTTACAAGATAATTTACCCTTTTTATCCCCATTTGACATAAATGGAAAAGTGAATCCTTATCACTATTTGTCAAAAGTGTTCTCCTAATTTATTAGATAAAGGAGTTTATCCAATAATTTTCAAATTTCAATTCATTAAGAATTTTCAAAAGTATACATACCTGAGTTAACTTTTCTCTCTTCTTCTAGGGATTAATAAATCTTCCATGAGACTCGTACTAAACTCATGCCCTATCACTAGTGATTTATTGATGGGTATAGGGGCCACTACTCCTAAATTCTATCCCAGATATTCAAATTGTTTCTTACAAAGAGGTTTGGTGAATATGTCTATAATTTGGTCTTTAGTTTGCACATATTCCATTTTGATCTCTTTATCTGCAACCCTTTCTCTTAAGAAGTGATACTTGATTGATATTTGTTTGGTTCTAGAATGCATCACCAGATTATTTGATATATTTATTACACTTGAATTATCACAAAGAATAGAAATAGGTGACATGTACTCAACCTTGATGTCCTTAAGTATTTGCTTCATCCATAAGACTTGAGTGCAACATGCCATTGTTTCTACATACATTGCTTCTACTATAGAAAGATTAACAAACTCTTTGTTTTTGGTTAACCATGAAACAAGTTTGTTTCCAAGGAAAAATGAACCATAACTAGTGATCCTTATATCATCCACACTTCCTACCCAATCAACATCTATATATGTTGTCAAAAGGAAATCTTCACTTTTAGGGTACCATAGGAAATAGTAAATTGTGATCTTGATGTATTTAAAGATTATTTTCATTACATTGACATGTGATTATTTAGGAGTAGCCTAACATATAGAAACCATGCACACTGCTTGCATGATATTTGGTCTTGATGTAGTTAGGTATAGAAAACTACCTATCATTGATTTGTACATAGTTGGATTTACATCAAGTGAATCAAATTATTTTCTCAACTTGCATGCAGTTATCATGGGAATATTAAATGGTTCTCTATCTTCCATTACAAATTTATTGAGCATTTCCTTTTCATACTTGGTTTGGGATATGAATATCCCTTCATCATATTGTGCTATTTTTAGACCAAGGAAGAAGGAAAGTTCTCCTAGCATAGACATCTCAAATTCACTTTAAATTTGTGTAGAAACTTATTTGTACATTTTGTTATTGCTACCACTAAAGATGATGGCATCTACATAAAAAAAATAAACATATTCTCACCTTTTGATTTGAAGTACAAATTACTGTTTGCACATCCTTTTTTGAAAACATATTGTTGTAAGTGATTGGTCCAATCTTGATTACCATGATCTAGGTTCCTATTTTATATTATATAGTGCTTTCATCAGTCTGCATACATAATCTTATTCATCTGATAACTAAGGAATTTCTAGTTGTTAAATATTGACTTCTTTTTCTAGGTTCCCATTCATGAAAGTAGAATTTACATCCATTTGATAGACTTTGAACTTGTTGTAAATAGAGAATGCTAAAAACATTATTATAGCTTCCAATCTAGAAACTGGAGCAAATGATTCCTCAAAGTCTATTTCCTTCTATTTGTGCACATCCCTTACACACCAATCTCACTTTATTTCTTATAATAGCTCTATCCTCGTTGACCTTGTTTTTATAGACTTATTTTGTTCCTATCACATTCTTGTTTGAGGATTTTGGAACTAATTACCAAGTTTTGTTTTTCTCTATTTGGCTTAGTTCTTCTTCCATGGATTTTAGCCAATTCTCATCCTTTTTGGCTTCAACATAGTTCTCAAACTTAATTTCAAACATTATATTAAAACTTACGTATTCTTTATTCGTTACAACTCTTATTCTTGTCTGAACTCCTTCATTCTTATTGCCAATTATTTTCTCTTTAGGATGATCATTTTAAAAAAATCTTAGAGGTGTTTTTTTATTCTTTTCCTCAACCTCTTCACTATCTTATTATTCTTCAATATCTGACTCTCCATTATTGGTTTCTTTATTAGGTTCAACATGTTTTATGCCTTCTTCTACCTTGACATTTATGCTCTCCAACATCTTGTGTAGCCTCTTATTATAACATACATAGGCTTTTCTTTGAGTGGAATAACCAAAAAATATTCCTTCATCACATATTGATTCAAATCTTCCCAATTTTCTCTCCTTTCTTTTTATGTAGCATTTTCTTCCAAATACTTTAATGTACTTAATAAAGGTAGGCTTTCCATACCATAGCTCATAGGGAGTTTTGTCACTATTTACCCTCAGTTTAACTCTATCCAAGATGTATTATATTTGGTTCTCTCCCAAGATAACAAATCTTTCCTTACATTTTTTCAATTTGGTGAACTTGCTTTTATCACCAGTCATATGCTTTGAGTAGCCACTGTCTCTCACCCATTAATTTTGATCTTGGGCATGGAATGTAGTTTGAGAAATCATGGATTGATTTTTCACTTTCCATACTTCATCAAGTTTCGTATATGTCCTCTTATTCTCTTTATCAGATACTTTTGAATCTTTGTTCACCCTAAGAGACATGCCTTTCTTTACATTGTGTAATTTTAATATTAAAAATATAGTTCTACAATGTTTTGTTATGTGACCCAAATTATTACAATTGTAGCACATTACATTTGTATCTAACAAAGGATAAAATGAGTTTCTACTTAAAAAATGTGTTCTCCTTGTAGATACAACTCTACAATCAATATCCCTATGATCAAACTACTTACATCTATAATAATTTATGGAAGTAGCTAGTGAGAAGAAGGGGTGAATCAGTAGTTAACAATGCATATTAAATTCCATAAAATCATTCATCATATAACAACATGAGTATGAAATCTTATACATCCAAAGCATGAACAAGATCAAATGTCATATGAACACATCATTTATGTGGGAAACCCTCTAGGGGGTGAAAACCCACTCTCAATCCTAAAAAATAATTGGATATAATCCTATAAGGATAATAAAAACATGAGACTTTAGACCAATTCCAAATGATCAAAGAGCATACACCCCTAAATTTAGTCCAACTCTAACTAGACCTTTAACTAGCTCCAACTAGCAAGAAGGCTACAACCCCATAGGTGATTAATCACCCACTCAACCACCTCTGATATAATGTCCACCACTGGCATAATGTATTATATACCTAATGATGACCTTATAGAGCTCATACACCTAAAATATACTTCTCTTATCTAAGTACGCACTCATATCTCATTCACTCAACCAACTCAGCCTTTAGACTATTAGGTTTAATGACTTGTTATCATAAATCTAATTATACAAACATGAATGATCCTATAAACCCTATATGGTACTTAATAACAAATATATACTCTTTTAATGATCTATTTCATTCACTTATATTCACACACACACACACACACACACACACACACACACACACACACACACACACACACACATAGAGAGAGAGAGAGAGAGAGAGAGAGAGAGAGAGAGAGAGAGAGAGAGAGAGAGAGAGAGAGAGAGAGAGAGAGAGAGAGAGAGAGAGAGAGAGAGAGAGAGAGAGAGAGAGAGAGAGAGAGAGAGAGAGACCCACAAATAGGCCAAATACACCTAGTATATATACCACTCTTTCATCTAACCCATATTGGTCATACAAGATGCTTCATTTACATGGATCACACCCAAAATAGGTTATAACACATGTTACATATGATAATAAAATATTCCATAGGTCATCCATTTCCCTTAATATCCAAAAAATAATTAGGCCTAATAGAAACCTAAAGGAATTAGGGCTACAAACCAACATGATACTCCTTAGACTCTTTGGTCCACCTTAATTCTTCACTAATAGATGAAAAAAATCAAAAATACCTCTAATATATAATTTATCACTCCCAAATTATTCTAAAACATCTTAAATTCCAAACCACTACTCCATCCAAGCCATTCTCTCTCTCCCTCCAAATCATGAAAACACAAAAAAATACTACCAAGAAGAACTGAGGCATAACATTGATTTTATAAAACAAACACCTAAAAAATCCACATGGATAGGTCATAAATGACATTAAAAACACATAAAAATCCATTTTTTGCCTTCACATAACTCACACAGGTCCAAACAAACTCAAACAAATATATTACTCAAGCCGGTCATGTACACCAAAAACTCAGTTAAAGATATTTTATTGTTCCAAAAAAATAGAGACAAATTATAAAGAATAAAACCATTTAATTAATATATAAAACTTATATAATATAACCAATCTCTTACTCACCTCAAACTCTACTCATAATAACTTAAACTAGCCTCTCCAAATAGGTTACTCTAGACTACCTACAAGTTCCAAAAACTAGTCATGATGAACATGACATCTAACACTTGTGTAGACACTTTATTGATATTAAAATTAATTAATTTTATCATAAAACAAACTTATAAAATTTATAATAACAAACATATTGAGTTCTAATGTCATATATGAAACATATAGATCATTCTATGAGACATACTTCTTTATTGTCCTCATTACTCAGACAAGTTATCTTGAGGACACATTATTGACTCTATATGGTCATGAAAATAACATATAAATAAATTTAACATAATTAAAATGTCTTAAAAAAATACCTTAAACCATTGGATTCATCCCTACTCACTTCCACACCATCCCTTAATGAATTATCACTCATACTCAGTTTTTGTCACTATTTTCACTATCTGGTAGATTAGCGATAGGGAAACTTTATTGACTTATATAATTAAGAAAAAGAACATAAAATTTTAATTGAATCCATATACCTCAATAAAAAATATTGAACTTTAAGCTCTAATGAATCTAATGTGTTGACTCAGTCAACCCTACTTGTAGTACTAAAATCTTCAAAAATAAGCAAATTCTTGTACCTTTTACTCACTTCCCTGACACACCACTACCACCTAGATATTCATATATGAGTCTTATATACTTTACAATATTCAAAATTCATGAACCAATCCATTCTATGATATTTTTAACAAGTTATTTATAATCACTCCATTATGAGGGTTTATAGAGGGTTTTGACCAGTTTACATTTTTAATGAATGTTCATAAAGCTATATCCCTTAATCTAATAGAAATACATCTAAAACCTTATTATTTTCATGTTTCACCTCTCCCAAAAGTTTCATGTCACCATGTAAACTCTACACCTTTCAATGAGCATTACAAACTTTTTCTTGAGTTTTGAAACCTTCATTTTGCATGCACAAAATACTTCCCAATATACTATCTTAATTTAGCTTCCTCTTCAAGTATTGAAACTTGGTAAAAACCTTTTACCAATAATTTCATACCACATTCCATGCTTACATGAGCTATACCAATTGTAATCTCTTCATGACTACTCACAAGGTCCTCATTAGCCCACATTGCCTATTAGGCCTTGAAACACTAGGGTAACTTGCCTCTTGAAGGTACTTGAAAACTTATCTACTATTATCATAAAACCTTATATATATATATATATATATATATATATATATATATATATATATATATATATATATATATATATATATATATATATATATATATATATATATTTTATATATATATATTTATATATATATTAAATTCACTAAATACAAGAAATATAATCACCTATTTATAACATATAATTCATACAACACTTACCTCCATATGCAACCAAAAAATGTCAAACATATAAGGCCTAAGATGACTAGACTCCACATAAAGACCATATGAGAAGACTTTTCATACTAGGATCATACTAAGAACATGTCAAGTGATCTCTCTATCTAAGATCAATTTTATCCACTCATGCCTCCATAGAACCAATTGCTCCAAAAGCTCACACCAACATTCAACCTTATAAGATCAATGAAGACTAGACCAAGAGTATTCTCTCTCACCACTTTGTCATCATTCATGTCTATTGAAATCAATGACAATACACTACCAATAATGTCCCAATAATATCCCACTTTATAATTGATGTAAAAAATCCTTTTCTCTCTCCCCCTTTTCCAAAATGACAAAGTGGAAACATCTATCAACAACAAGCTCTTCTCCTCTTTAATCAAAAAATCTTTAAGATCTAAACCAAGAGCACATACCTTCATCTCCCTCACTCTTTGAAAATTAGATAAAACATTATAAAGAGAATAATAACAAGCCATAAAATATCACAATACTCCCTCTCAGATCAAGGTTCTTTCTCAAACAACTTCAGGTCACTTATCTAATATGCCTTCAAAATCCTTAGACCTAATTACCTAGGAAAGCACACTGGCTCCCCCTCATACCACTACCATTTAATAAACAAATAACTTAGCTCCCCATTCTATAAACACTAAATTTAGAAATATAAGTCTCTAAGAGAACTATACAACACTAAAGCACACTCCCTTCAAAAGGTCTAATCAAACAATTAAATCTTCTCAAGCAAAACTAAACAACTAGAACTCGATCCTTCTTCCAAGCTACCTATATCCTTGGACCTATAACTAATTTCATAGTAACACCATTCACCCTAGGACCATAATCCACTTTTAAGTATCCCCTTCAATCTATATAACCCATGCATACCTATAATATCTTCAAGAATAGCTACCATCAACTCATATAACAATATGAGCACCATAACACTGTGTAAGCTCACATACCTTTATACTTAAGGCACCCTAAAGAACATAAAAGGAACTAAAATTAAATAAACATACCCAAATCATTCTTATAATATACTAAACTACTCAATTAGAACCAACAAATCTAAACTTCTTTGTAAAGATATCACAAAATTGCTTAATTTCTCTACTAGGCCTACTTACACCCCTTGTAGCCCTATCTGGACATTATAGACCACATAAATCTCTAACTTGATCATTTAAAACCATGAAATTACATATATAAAGTCCAATATGATTCCACCATAAACATTCTAAGAATAAGCTTCCAACTCATCCTTCTTAGCATACATCCTTATTTAGCCTACTAACCAATTAAACCTCCTAATGAGCTAAAACATGAATAAAATTAATTATAATTACTTTAAAAACACTTTAAATTTATTTTATCTACCTATTTGGAACATTAAATTTATTTTAAGCTTCCAACCTCTAACTGCAAAGATAGACCACTTTTTCAATCATGCCTAAATGACTAGGCCTTTAAAGGAAACCTTGGTCAAAGTTCAACCTCTAGTCAACACAAACACCTGAGCTAGATACCACACATAGAGACCATATATATGTAATTCTAGACAAAATTTCAAGTTCCCACTCCATGGGGAACATAGAATTCCTTTAGCTTGGTTTTGACTTTCTCCTCCTTGGGTCAAAATAGGGTCAACAATGACCATATAAAATTCAAAAAAAATCTTTTGAAACACCTTTGATGCATGAATCCACATGAAATACACCCCATTTAGGTTTAGATATATTATATAGTAGATAACTCTTCTTGACACTCACCCAAGTTGATGGACTTACCTAAGAACCACCAATATGGACTTGTAGAGCCATCACACCAAGCTAACACCAAGACCAAAAGATCAAAATCATACCTTAGTACCTCTTAGTCATCATAAAGTCTTATCTCCTACATATGCATGCCAAAACTAACTTGAATCAACTTTATCCAACCTTATAGTCCAAAGAAAACACAAAAAAATCATATTGGGCACACTTTTGGTAGTCATCACTACCAAAATTGGTCAACTCTAAATTTTTGACCACAAAACTCACATCTAAGCTCATCAAAGACTTAAAACACTTGATAATGATACATTCCAACCTTATTCATGCTCCCATAAAATCCATTACATTGTCCTTCTTCAAATCAACACCCATTCCAAGCATCCAAAAATGATCAAAATGACACTTTAGGACCATGAGACCTGAACATTCCTTTTGAAGAACTCACATGCTTCACCATATATATAAATCTATCATAAATCATAGAAATAGACCTCTAATACCTCAATGATTTCTCCTTTAGACATCATAATCCATTATGGTTTAGAATTGTTAAAAGTACTCCATGAAAACATACCCATATAATTTTGTGTATACACATGCTCTCTATTAGTCATTTGATAAGCAATATTTCATTCAAAATACTCAACATAGGATACCAAAGGAATCAAATTCATGCTATATGACCATAAGGTCATGATCAACCCCTTAGTCCATTTATCTCTTCATGAAATTCCCTCAAATTGAATCAAAGGATTAACCTCATCCTCATAATTAAGACCATATTATGAAAACTCAGAACTCATAAAACCTTCAATATCATTGCTTTTAACCTCTTGAGCTAGCTATTGAAATTTAAGATCAATTTGATTACTCTCAGAGCATCTAAAAATTCCATATTACCTATAAAACACTATCATACACTTTGATCATTCACTTTGAGAGTCTAAGGTCACCATTCAACTTAGCAAGTCACACTAGGCTATCAATCAAGGGACATTGAGACATAGTCAACTTATATGGGATTTTTCTTGTAAAAAAACACACTTAAAAATATCTCTTAATGGAACAAGCCTTGCTATATAATATGTTTCCATTATAAATGAGTGTTATCCATGCATAGGTATCCATAAACCATTCACTTTCACTTAGAAAACTTCATTGACTATCATATCTTCTTTAGGTCTCAAGAAGGCCTAATTCCAATTACCCCTATTTGCTTTAATGAACAACTAACGAACCAAGATGGTCCATAAATTCCTTAACAATGACTTACTCTTATCAAAACATAATGATAAATTTTTTTAATATATCTCACCATTCTTAAAGCCCTCAAATCACTTCCATATACTATCAAGGCACTATTAGGCTATATTTCTTCATTAGGTCTCATGGAGACCTTATACACATAGGATAATCTTTATTTTTCTTAACACAACCTTTATTGAACATTTTTAATAGACATAATAAAAAATAATAAATCAACTCACCAATGGGCCACTTCACAATTCATAGCTTGTCTTGCTTGATGATTAATTTCTCCTTCAATCTCGGACATTTTCCTTTCAAGACACATGCACATATTTGTACCTATCATGCTTGATGACCAAGAGACCATATTTAATAAGCCATACCATATAACTCAAGTTTGATCTTGGATTTATATTTATTATAGTCTTTCTTCTTTAAACTTGTTAGTTCCAACATGTAGACCTTTATGCAGACTCTAATCCTAATCTTTACAAACTTATCCATCACTACAAATAAGATGAACCATATCTTCATCATACCTTAAGCTACATAAGATCACTTGTAGGATATTAAGCCTCCTTAAAAGGTATATCTCTGATAACAATTGATAAAAATATCTATTGAGAGGTGGGGGGGGTTGAATCATTAGTTAAAAATTCACATTCAATTTCATAAAATCATTCATCATATATCAACATGAATATGAAAACTTATACATCCAGAGCATGAACAAGAGAAAACATTATATGAACACATCATTTATGTGGGAAACCCTTTAGGGGGAGATAACCCACTCTTAATAATATAAACCAATGTATTATAGTCTTATAAGGATAATATAAACATGATACTTTAGACTCGCTCCAACTAATTAAGGAGCATCCACCCCTCAATTAGTCTAACTCCAACTAGACCTTTAGCTAGCTCCAACTAGCTAGGAGGCTACAACCCCTAGGTGATTAATCACACACTCAACCACCTATAATTTTATTTCCACCACTACTCTGATGTATTATACACCTAATAATTACCTTCTAAAGCTCATACACTTACAATCTACTTCTCTTCTCTGAATAAGCACTCCTAGCTCATTCACTTAACCAAGTCACCCTTTAGAATGTTAAGTCTAATGACTTGTTAGCTCATGAACCGAATTATACAAAAATTAATAATCATATACATCTTCTCATGGTACTTAATTAGCTATATCTACTCTTTTACTTATATCTTTCCTTCACTTAGCTTCACACACACACACTCTCCCATAAATAAGCCAAATACACCTAGTATATATACCACTCTTTCACTTAACCCATATTGGTCATCCAATATTATTTAATTAAATGTATCAAAATAAAAATATGATATTACACACATTAAATATGAGAAACAAACATTTCATAGGTCATCCATTTCCCTTAAGACCCAAAAAATAATTAGGCCTAATAGAAACCTAAAGGAATTAGGCCTAAAAACCAAATTGATACTCCTTGGACTCTTTGGTCCACCTTAAGTCTTAAAAAATAGATTAAAAAAATCAAACCTCCATAAAATATACAATTTATCACTCCCACATGGCTCTAAAACATCTATAAATCCAAAACACTAATCCATCCAAGCCTTTATCTCTCTTGTTCCAAGTCCTGCAAACACCAAGAAAATACTACCAAGAATAATTGAGGCATAATATTGATTTTATCAAACAAAAACATAAATAAACTACATGTATAGTTCCTCCATAACATAAAAAACACCTCCAAATACATTTTTCACCTTCACATAGCTCACACAGGTCCAAACCAACTCAAACAAATTGATTACTCAAACTGGTCATGCATACCATAACCTCAGTCAAAGATCTTTGACTACACCAAACTAAAATAAAGACAAATTATAAATAAAAAATCCATTAAATAAAGTTATGACACTCATATAATATCACCAAGCTCTCACTCACATCAAAATCTACTCATAATAGCTCAAATTAGCCTCTCCAAATAGGCCACTCCAAACTGCTTACAAGTTCCAAAAACCAATCATGATGAAAATGACATATAACACTTGTGAAAAAACTTTATTGATCTTCCAATTAATTCATGTTATCTTACAATAAACTTATAACATTTCCAATAAAAACATATATATTTCTATTTCATATATGAAACATATAAATCATTCAATGAGACATACTTCTTTATTGTCCTCATTACTCAAACAAGTCATCTTGAGGGCACCTTATTGCTTGTGTATATTCATTAACATCACATTACAATCAAGGTAACATAATTAATATGTCTTAAATAAAGACCCCAAACCATTGGATTCATCCCTACTCACTTTTACACCATCTCTAAATGGACTCTCACTCATATTAGCTTTTTATCACTATTGTCACTATTTGACAGATTAGCGATAGGGAAAATTTATTGACTTAGATAATTTAAATAGAACACATAACTTTCCAAAATAACTCCATAAACCTAAAGAACAAGTCTTGACCTTTAATCTCTAATGAGTCTCATGCATTGACTTAGTCAACCCTACCTATAGTATTAAAATCTTTAGAAACAAGCATATTTCTATACCTTCTACTCACTTTCCTAGCACACCACTACCACTTGGAGATTCCTAGACGAGTCCTCTATACCTTCAAATAATCAAACTTGGTCAACCAATCCATTCTAGTCTCTTTCTAGAAAGTTATTTCCAATCTCTCCATTATGAGGGTTTATAGAGGGTTTTAACCAGTTTACATTCTTAACTAATGTTCATAAATATCTATCCCTTAATCCAATGAAAAATACATTAAAAAAATATTATGTTCATGTGCCACCTCTCCCAAAAGTCCAAGGTCACCATGAAAACTCTACATGTGCCAATGAGTATCATAAACTTCTTCTCAGTTAGGAAACCTCCTTTTTGCATGCATAAAAGACTTCCCAACATACTATCTTAATTTATCTTCCTCTTCAAGGATTAAAACTTGGTCAACACCCTTGACCAATCATTTCATACCACAATCCATGCTTAAATGAGCTTTATCAACTAGAATATCTTCATGACTTTTCAAAACTACCTCATTAGCCCACATTACCTATTAGGCCTAGAACCACTAGGCCAACCTGCCTCTTGAAGGTAGTTAGAAAATTATCCACTAAGATCATATCACCTTAGATATCTTCAATGCACTCAAAACAATAACTAAAATCACCTACTAAGAACATAC
Organism: Torreya grandis; assembly: GCA_037957365.1. Classification (NCBI taxonomy): domain Eukaryota; kingdom Viridiplantae; phylum Streptophyta; class Pinopsida; order Cupressales; family Taxaceae; genus Torreya; species Torreya grandis. The sequence continues at coordinate 553,520 of JARHVA010003826.1, read as the reverse complement.
AAGTCATACAATACTTACCTCCATATGCAACCGAGAAAGGTTAAACATACAAGACCTAGAATGATTGGAACTCCACATGAAGACCATATGAGAAGGATTATCCTACTAGGATCATAATAAGAACATGCCAAATGCTCTCTCTCCAAGATCCATGCTATCTACTCATGCCTCCATTGAAATGACTATTCTAACTGCTCACACTAGCATTCAAGCTTACAAGATCAAGGAAGACTAGACCAAGATTATTCTCGCTCACCACTTTGTCATCATTCATGCCTATTGACATCAATGACAACACACTAACAGAAATTTCCCAATAGTAATAATTATATAAAGATGAAGAATTCCTGATCATAGCGTTTATTGGTATAGCATGAGGAGCTCTTCTAAGATTTAGCTTCTTCAAGTTTCTCACTTTGGTATATCCATTTGTATTATCTACCTTTGTATTTTTTTTTCTAGGTTTCTTTTCATCTTATACATTGTTCACATTAGTTGTGTTTGAGTCTATCTTTGTGTCCTTGCAAAAAATTTCTTTCTTTGATCTTGAATTTGCTTTTGTTTTAAATTTTTCATACATGCTAGTAGATGTATTAGTTGAGGAACTTTTACCCTTCTCATTACTAATACCTGATCTCTCTTTTGAGGGATTTTGGGGGTTGATCACTTCATCAATAATGTTTGATCCTCCTACCAACTACAAGCTTTTATCTAGTTGACCTTTGGCTTTTTCAAGCTCTTTTCTCAAATCCACTATTTCTATCTCTAACTTTATACATTCATCAAATTTAGATTATAGTTCAATTTTGACTACATCTTCTATTCTCTTAGCCTCTTAAAATTGTGTCTTTAGACTCACCACCATATGATCAGATTTCTCAAGGCTTTTAGACATTTTCTCAATTTCCTTTTGTTCAAGCCTCTTTTGTTTTGAGCTTTCTTTTCTTAGATTATCAATCTCATCTAGAGCACATATGAGTTCGTATTCAAGATCCACTTATCCTTATTATTCTTCATATAAGTATTTAATTTCATCTTGATCTAGATTTATAGAAGTTGATCTCACTATCATGAACAAATATTCATTTCCCTTAGCCATAAAAGCATAGTCATGGTCGTCATTTGAACTGTCATTATTTTCTTTTGTGTATAGACCTTTCTTAATCTTGAAGCTCTTATTCTTAGGATAGTAGGGTTTCACCTTTTTGCTACTTTATAATTACTCAAATTTATCCCTTTTATTATGAGGGTATTTAGCAACAAATTTTCCTACTTTACCATAGTTAAAGCATTTAAAGGGTAACTTACCTCTGTACTTTCTAGATCTACTCTTTAGTATTCTAAAAAAGTTAGCTTCTTCATCAATCTCCTTAGATTCAGATGTACATGTTTCTTCCTTTACTTGCTTGGCTACTTTGAATGCAAATTTTCTCTTGAAGTTGTCTATCTATCTTATTCTCATCTCATAGACTGTGAAGGTCCCATGAAACTCATCAAAAATGAGTTTATGTAGATCTCTTGATTCTTCTATTGTAGATATTTTAGAACCACATATTGACGAAAAAAGATCTTAAAACCTTCTTCAAAATGATAGACTCCTTCATATCTTTTGTAAGTCATTTGATTGCATTTACTATTTCATCTACCCTGAGATGGTAGTCTACAATCTTCTCCTATTCATTCATATTAAGGATCTCAAAATTTCCTCTATAATTTTTAGCTTGGCCTACTTTACCTTATCATCTCCTTCAAATATGCCCTTCAACTTGTTCCAGATGTCTTATGTATTTTTATAGTGCATAACTTTGACAAAATCCAAGTTTGATAGCCTATAAAGAATAGTATTCTTTGCCTTGGCATTGTTTTCATATGCCTTCCTAGCATTATAATTAGTAGGAGTTTTATCAAGGGATATATTTCCATTTACCGTAGACATCCATACATAAAACCCTAATGAGGATAGATATGTTTCCATTCTTATACTCCAAAATGTATAGTTAGATCTATCAAAGAGAGGTTATTTGTTTGATGAAGATCTTTCTTTACTAGCCTTATGTGTTCTCTATTCCAATATCTACCTAAGCTGATTAATTTTCTTTCAAAGGAACCCTAGGCTTTAATATTAATTATTAGAGCACAAATAGATACTAAGAGGGGGCGAATCAGCATATCAACTAAAACTAGTCTTTTAATCCTTTTGATGTAGATTCAAAAGTATATGAAGATTAAAAGATAAATTTAGAGATCACATACACACACAAATACTCATGACACCATATTTATACATGGAAAACTTAAAGGTAAAAAACATAGTGATAATATATACTAGAATCTGCTATTCTAATATAGCTTCACATTTCAAAGCCTCACTAACAAACCTCATTAGTTATAATGTTTGAGGACACCAATCCTAAGGATACACCAATCCCTTAATTTAATATCACTAAATCTAAGTAATAACCTATTCCCTAATCTGATCACCCACATAGCTTATCTGATGGCACAAACCTATGAAATTTTTCTATGGAGCTATAACTCCAATTTATAAATTAGATTCATACATGAATCTAGATCTCTATTCTTGGTTATCGGTTTAATTTGTAAATGATCATACTCTACACATTTAATTTGTACTTTTCTTCCTCTCTGATCCTCTAAATTCATTTGGTCTTAAGTTTGGACATTTCTTTATTTGACACACTTCATTGATTTCACCAACCACTCTAATCTATATTTAATTTGGATCAATAACAAATATAATTATTGAGCTATATTTCCTTTATCCTAGATATTATATATATATATATATATATATATATATATGTATGTATGTATGTAGGTATGTATGTATATATATATACATATACATACATACATACATATATATATATATATGTATATGTATATATATGTATATATATATATATATATATGTATATGTATATGTATATATATATATATGTATATGTATATGTATATATATATATATATATATATAAAACAAATGATCTAGAGTTTGCTTCTTTTTTCTATGTTCACACTCAAACTATAAATTTGGCATGATGTGTTATAGTCTGAGTGTGAACACAGAAAATAGAAGCAAACTCTAGATCATTTGTTTATATATATATAATGATCTAGAGTTTGCTTCTTTTTTCTATGTTCACACTCAGACTATAAATTTTGCATGATGTGTTATAGTCTGAGTGTGAACACAGAAAAAAGAAGCAAACTCTAGATCATTTGTTTATATATATATATATGTATGTATATATATATATATATATATATAAACAAATGACGTAGAGTTTGCTTCTTTTTTGTGTGTTCACACTCAGACTATAACACATCATGCTAAATTTATACTTTAGTTCATTATGAATTTAACTATAAGTTCCTATGTACCAATTGTAATGGCCTATTGGTTTTCATTGCACCAAAGGATCAACTTGTTAGTGCCTTATACAATAGCCATAGCTAACTAGGACACCTTACAATTTATTCCATGTATCATACCATATTATTAGGTTTCTTTTATTATCTATAACATCTATTAGACTTAAGTTTTGATGTATAGACTCTGTAATGTAGATTTGATCATTTAGATTGATCAATCTCATTATTTATGTCAAGATTCATGGATTATATGTAAGTTCCTACATGTTCCTGTAACTAACTATTTTTCTAGACATGAATTTAAATGTCTGTCACTGATCTTCCCTTTAGCACCATGATAAAATGGTATCTATTAAATTTTATAAACTTTAAAATGCATCCATTTGATCATTCTTTGATAGACTCACGCTCTCTATTAGATATCTAAAGATGTATGTTTTATATCTCAATTGATATGTTAAACATCTATCACATTATTGTATCTAAGTCCACTCTCTCTATTAGATCTATCTTATCCAATATTTCACATGCCATTTGATCTCCAAATATGCATGACATTTACCTTGATTGGGTCATTAAAATTTGACACTTTTACCTCATCTCATAGATTCCTATATCTTTAGATCACTTTTGCTCTGTTGATCTTCTCTAACCTACTCAATCTTTAACATGCCACTATGTCAATAAATATCAATCACTTCATAGAATTTAAATCCATTCACTTAATTAGATTTACTTTACATGATCAGTCATTCATCATTAGATCTTTTAACAATCTTGATCTTTATACATGTCCAAACCTATAGGATATGACACTTGGAATAAGCACATGCCTTCTTTACATAGATATCAATTCTTGATATTGAGACATTTAAGATCCTCACATTGGTCCTCTATCTGTAAGACTCATGTGCTTATGACACTTAACATTAGCATGTTCACTCGAAGGGATATTTGACACTTTTAATTTGATTTGATTTAATAGATCATCCATGTACAATAAGTCATGGGATGTTGATTAAGCTCAAAAATATATTAAGTTTTAGATTTAGGAAAATATAAAATCTATTGATAATTGTTTGGAGTTGGTAATTTATAGTTATAGGGGCTAGTTTATTAATGATTAAAAATGCTTAAGTTATAACATAAGTTACTAGATCATGGATATAACAAGTCAACATTAAAATAGAAATTTACTTATTGATGTCATGGTTAAACCCTTACAGTTTTATTAAAAAACCCTATCTAGTCTGAGAGCTAAATAAATTAATTTTGATCTCATTCTTTCTCCTCTAAACCTTTGAACCATATTTTTGAAATGTACATGAAAAAACCATAATGGATCTTCTATCTATTTTTAATTTAAACATTTATAAATTATCTATGTAAAAACATGACAACTTTGTATAGTGAAACTATGAAACATGATCTTCTCTCCATCACTCCTGCTTGATCCTTTTGACATCAATGACATCTAAAATGTCCCTTTTAATAATAATGATAGTAATATTACCAACATATAACCACTTAGTGAAATAATCGGTGGCTATGGTGATGAATTAGTGACCATTTGAGTATGTGGGAGAAATATTACCTATCAAATCGAGACCCCAAGTGGAAAAGGACCATGGATTAATGATGGGTTGTAATACTCTAGCATAGATATGTATGTTTTTAGAGAATTATAGACACTTATAACATTATCACACATAATTAATGGCATCATGTTTGAGAGTGGTCCAAAATTATCCCATCCTATAGATCTATGGGTAGTTGCATGGTCATTGAAGTGTCCACTACAAACACCACTATAATAATGAGAAAGTACCTTTTCTAACCCCTCTTAGTTAAAACACCTCAATAAAATTCCATAAAGGACTTTCATATACATAACCTCTTCTAAAATGACTTATTTATATGTTATGATATGAAGGTTATGCCTCTATTATAGATTGACACCATTAAGATAAGTATTGTAAATTAATTAATTAATCATAGCAATATAACAAGGAGAAGAAACAATTACAAGTTTTTTGATATAAAAAATCATTTCATTAGTGAAGTCAACATAAATGATATACTCAAATTTAGGTAATCTACTAATAAATTAGTGATGATTTGTCCCTTAATGGACTTTTTGTTAACATATGTGAATTTGAATTCATTCAAAATCATGATGAAATTCCCATGCTTTCTTGAAAGGGTTGGTTGGGTTAAGAATTTAAATAAGGATTTTAACCTTACTATAAACCTCATCTATTGGTTAAGAATGTAATGTTTCAATTTTTTGGTTTTAAACATGATGGTAAAACACTCCTCTACTTGAGTATAGCATGTATCATATTTAATAAGATTGAAACTAATGCAATATATGTCACACAAATTTCCATTAGCCATCCTCTAGGGCTAACATGCATGTGAGAGAAACATTAGTTTCCATAATATAAAATATGAAAGGCTTGTTGGGATTGGGTTCCATGAGGGTTGGAAGGGACATAACAAATAATTTCAACACTTTAAGTGAATCTTTAAAATCACTTGTATATGTCAATCCACTCACCTTTTTAATAATATTATGCATGGAATGAAATACATAATTAAAGTAACGTATTGACCATATAATTACCCCTAACTTCCATAGTAATCACCTAATTACTTACTCATAAATAGGGGGATCATGTCTAATATTGCATGAATTTTAGCTAGGTAAATATTGATTACGTGATAAGAGATTATATAACTAAATAATTTTTCACATATGACCCCAAACACACTTTATTTAGGACTAAGGGTGACATCATATTCAATCAAATATATGGGGATGATGTGTAATATTATAAGTTCTCAATAATATTTCCTTTACCTAGAGTATTGTCGACATAAGCCTCTAATATCTTATGGATTATATCATGAAAAATATGGGTCATGGCTCTTTGATATGTTTACCCATCACATTTGAGGCTAAAAGGCATGACTATATAATATAAAATCATCCATGGTGTGGTAAAGGAGTTTTTTATTTGACATTTGTTTGAAATTTATATTTGGTTATATCTAGAGAAGCCATATATAAGGGATAAAAAATCATAGCCTATAGTAGTGTCAATAATGACATTAGTGTAAAAGAGAGTAAATTTTTATATAGGATGTGTCTTATTAATATCATGAAAATTGATGCATATCTTGAATTTTCCATTCTTCTTGAGAACAAGAATGTTGTTATACATCTATTTAGAATAATCCATGGGCTTTATGAAATATACTTTGAGAAGATTAATAACCAATTCCTTTACCATTAATACAAATTTGGGTTTGATTGGATTTATTTTTTATTTTATATGTTTTTCATCACGCATCATGAAAAAGTTATGAATGAGTACTTTAGGTTTGATACCTAATATATTTTTATATGAAAAGGCAAAAGTTTTGGATAACTTGGTAGGTAATTATTTCTGATCTTATATTTAATTTTGTGTATTATAGGGTTATCTTCAATCCCTATGTTAATAATAATGGTATCCTTGATGAGAATGCATTCCATTATTAAAATTCATTGGGAGTTGAAGGAAGATTAGAATCTTCACCTTTTGTGTTAAATACATCAATATCCTCATTTTAAGATAGATATCCCTCAATATAATAATAATAATTATAATTTTTGTATCTAAGGTCATATTTAGGATTAAAAGTGAGATAAAATATTATATTATGATGTGAAATGGGAATTCATCATAAATTCACATGAACTCTAAAATGACCTTATCATTCTCCGCTAGGTAAAGGACCAATGGGATAGTATCTTTCCTAATGCAAGTGAGGATTTGGGCATTAGACACTTTTCATATGATGGTTTTTTTCCTAATATATACTATGAAATCCTATTTAGGTAGCATTGAATGAGGATAAAAATTTGAGGATTAAGCAGGCATAGAGTCATCAAGTTAGTTTCTTTCTCTTAGAATGACTTCTATGGAAATGAAGTCAAATACTAATAAACTTATTGTACAACATTTTTATATAGTTTAATATGTCAAGACTTATTTTGATAAAACTTTAAGACTTGGTTGGTTACTAATTATGAGTTGCCTTATGTTTTTAGGTTTTGGAAACCTAACCATATATAAATATGCATCACAAGTAAGGATTCATATGTGGCCCCATTTTTTATACACTCAAATTTAAGTTTAGAATTAAATGGCATAATTCTTCCTTCCAAGGAAATCAGGATAACTCCTTCCCCTATACATATATGATTTTTTTCCCCATCATACTGAAGTTTCCATTGATCATGCATGTAGGGAAGATCATCATCATGCATAATAAGAGTTAATTAATTCTTTAATAAGTCAACTATGCCAAGATCAACTATGCTAGATAATCCTTCCTAATTTTCCTAGCCTTGAGACTCAGAGACATTATAGGATCCTACTCTTCATAGGTTGAATAAAATCATAAGTGGCATATCCTTCTTTAGGATATTAATTATTATATTTGTAGACATGGTCGAGACAAATAATTTCATGTAAATGTCTTTACCACTTAAATTTTATGATGTTATAACTTAATTTTCCTCATATTTATCCTTTAATAAGGATTGAGGAATTTCTACCCCTTTATTTAATATAACCACTTTAGGTTTAAAACTAAATGTAGGGGTTTTGTTACATCATTTATGGGTAAGTGATAATCAATGTGTAACCTTGGTTATTTATGCATGGTTTCTTTAATGTTTTCATTATTTTTTTTGATCCCCTTGGGAAATAAATACTTTTCCCAAATGGAGGAATTGAATCTACTAGAAAATATTAAAAGGGATCTTGTTCATCCTTTGAATCCAGGGCCTACAAAAAATCATGTTTTAATTAGTATCCCTGTATATTTCATATAATTATGTCAACATAGTCTTGGGACCAGGGTAATGGGAAGTATGATGGTTGTTATAGAATTGGATTTGAGACTGTCATAGCCTTGATGAGTGTTATGAGTTTTTAAATAATTGTTTCTTCATAACCAAACTTATGGAGGAATGAAAAAGGGGAATTTGTTAATAATTTCCCCATCTTATTCTATTTATTTTTCTAATTATTTTTATAGATCCATAATTGTAGATATAAATATGGATTTCCCCTCCTAGACATCTTGCAATTGGGAGGGATATTTCTAGGTTTAAATAAATATCCTTCATTATTTGAATCCTACCATGGTGAAAACATATTAAGATAAATATAATTGATATTGCCTTGAGTCGAAGGAGTAACACTAGATAGGTTTCCCAACCCTATAACATCAATTAATTTCATATGATAGGATGGTGAGTTCTTGATTATATCAACAAAATAGATGTGGGAAAATATTTTTAGAAGGCCTAAAACTAATATGTAATATTTAATAGACCTTGGAGAAACATTATCTTCAAAAAAAATTTAAAGGTGAGGAATTATGTGTTGATACTCCCTTATGTAATTAATAATATTCACTTATTCATCTATTTATAAATCTAAAACCCCTATCATCCTATTCTTACCTTGAGACTCTAATTGGGGAAACACATAAAGGGTTGTCTAATGTATAATTATAAGCTTCAACATCATGAATGATAGGTAAGGGAGTTTGGTTTTATTGGATTGGTTGGTTGGATGGTTTAGGCTGACTTTGGGTACATATTTTCACTCGAACAAGCACCTATAGTGAGAATGACTCTCATGCATGTAACTAATTCTTAAATTCACACATAACACCTTAAACATCATAACTTGAGACTAATTTAGTGTTTTGATGTAATAGTGAGATCATCCCTGAAGATGTGGGACTCTTGGGATCCTTGGGATGAACCTCTAGAGAAGGACATCTTCCTTATAATCTAAGTGAATATAGTTTGAGACCATCACATAGACCTATAAAGAATATAAATTAAATCTATGGATAATTATAAACCTAATACTAACAAAGTAAAATGGTGGAGAGAGGGTAAGAGGGTCACTAAAAAGGAAAGTAGTGATGCACCAATAATAAAGTGAAAACCTTGCCCATTTGATGACAAAATAAAACTAAGTAATTGAAAGAACATGGTATTCAAACCAAATACCCACTACATAAGTGTTCACATGGAGGTATGGGAACACAATGTAACATCAAGAAGGATGACAGATGATCCATATATAATGCCTATGTAGACCCATTTATACATAATATGTGACCTATAAAGGATTATAATTTCATGTAGAGATGTGATTATAAGACAATAATATGAGGGATGAATATTCATAGGCAAAAATAAATAACCATAAATAGAAACAGAGTATACATTATGAAGAAATTTAATTTAGTTCTTATTAATTTCAAGGCCTAAACCAATATTACAGCTTAAATGGGAAGATATTTGATATACCAAGTAGATAGATCCTCTTCAAAATAAAGATTAGGGTTTATATACATCTGGGTAATATCTTACATAATTAATTCACCACTTTAGATGGTATTTAATAAACTTGAATTCAAAGGTTGACACTTAGAGCTCGAGAAATAAACTCCCAAGCAATAGTTATTATAAACCATGCTCATTCAATTTGAGCTTATAGTTTGATAATAGAAATAAATTTAAGATCATTCTTGGATATTAAAGCAATATATGTTTGAATCAAGGATATAATTACACTTTTTTAATCAAAGGAGATGTGTGTGCATGTTTTACCCATCTACCCACTACCTTTGTATCTAATTCCACTCTAACTCAACTTCACTAACACGGGATTATGTATATTTTCCTTATATTTTTCCATGTCATCCTTACACATGTGGTAAAGTTATGCATGTGTATCTCTTTGGGATCATAATTGATATAAACCATACACACTTTAGTTATTTATTAGTTATACACACATCTATGTGTGGAGAGTTTGCATGGAAGGAGTGCACACACCTTTCATAATTATTATAATACAACTAAGATTTTCACATTGGATCTACCTAATTATCTTTGACACTATAAATACTTACATATATTTCATTATTTCTTCATTTTTTACCTATACACAACTTAGTACTTGGATGCATCCTACGTAAAGGGTACACAGCGAAGGTTGGGTGCTACAACAGAGTGGTGTAGAAGTATAGGGAAGTTGTGAACTCACATGATGGCATGGAGGGTGATATTCTATTAAAGGCATAAGGAATTAATTCATCCTACACCTATAAAATTTTGGTGGTTTTTTTAGTCTATACCTTACGTCTGGGAGCTTACATTGGTCTATGAAGTGAGAGGCATGTAGAATAGATTATAACCTGTTAATCATGAGAGTGCATGTGTGGATTCTATGATTGGACACAATTTTTTTTTATACAAACATAGTGAGTCCCTTAGATAATAGTGTGTAATAATAATTAATCTCTTGGTTTCACAATTATATTTGTAATATATTCTTTGTATACTCCTCTATTACCACTGTGTAAAGTCTAAGAAACTTGAATGCTTTACTTGTGCACCAATAGTTTTATACTTTGTGTGAGGGTGAAATAAATTTTTCATAGGGTACATATCAAGGTATATTTATAGAAATGAGTTATCACTTCTTTTAGGTGTGAATATACAATGACTATTAATTGTGGGTGTTGGTGGGGAGTCATTTATGTTTTAGGTTAACCCTAAGAATCCTGATAGTGCACAAACATGCACACCATTTGTAGCTCTTATGAGCTATGTTTATACTAGGGTGACATGAAAATTCAAAAACAAATTTTTAACCCTAAATTAATATAGGTTAATAATATATAAATAAATAATCACATGGGTGATAAATAGATCTATAGTAGGTTAATTAATTTACAAACTTAGATAAATAATGTTCTCAATTTATAATATTGAAATACACTAAAAATAGAAAGTAAAACTATTGATTAATATTATAATAAATCAAAAATAAGATTACTTAGATAGTTTATTATATGCATGTAGATCTAGGAATAAATATACTAGAAGTAAACTCAATCAGGATCTTAGAACAATCATCATATTTTATAAATTTAGATTATGGAGCCTTGCATGCTTGTATCATATCTAGACAATTGTGTCAATGATACTATCTAACTTAGATCTAGGTCTCCAATATAAAATATAAATTTATCTTGGATTGACCACCTAGGAAATTTTGGTTTTTTTTATCAACTTCACTCTAGTGTGATCAGATCTCATGCATAGGTTGTCGCTCTTTGTCAAATGATAAAACTATATTTTTTTCACCCTTGGAGTAATAATGGGAAAATGGGTTAGTGGGTACATAGTGTAAATATTATATAAGCAACCCTCTACCAATGGGTGTTATCTACATAGACAATACTCTAAAGAGGGTCTTAGAATTATTTAGTTCTTCCTTACATGTTGGTTTGTGTATTCATGAGGATGAAACATGTGATAAATAAGTAAATATAGTGGCATAACATTTAACTTGGAAAATATGCCTCATAGAGTGCTCATTTAGTAATTCAAACATGTATATGGGTTGTCCCTATGAATTATACTGAAATAGGAGAGAATAGGTAAGTTATGCTTACTTGATTGTTTGATTGCATACCTTTGGTAAGTTTCCTTGTGAGTTTTTAGGTTTGTGCTAGGTGAGGAATGAATGAGGGTTGATCTTGTATATATCAATCCCTTTTGTAAATATATCACATAAAATCACCTAGGACAACTATAGGGACATGTTTCATTAAAAAATGTGATGATATTAAGGCACTAAACACTTAGTTGTTAGAGGACACTAGCATCAACATAAGAATCTAAGAATGTAAGTGTATAGGAAGATAAAAATCAGGTTCATAGTATTTTGAGTAGTATCGAAGACCTAGTAATAAAAATAACATATAGTTAGACTAAGAGATAATTAATATACACAAGAGATGGTAGATATAAATCTTTTGATAGTAGGAAGGTCTAAAGAAATGAAAGTACATCAATGAGAAGTAATTTCCAATTATAAAAGACTAAGATGTTATATAATTCATATTTAGTGGCTGCATTAATGCAATCTGGTGATTTGGTAAAGTGTTTTGAAAAATTTATAGGTTTTGGTTTTGGGGTGTCAAAAAACTATTTGAGAGCCCAGGGTTTGCATTTTCATTCACTATGAACATACTAATAAAATCTTTCTTTTAGTCTTTATGGATTCTCTATATAAATTTATTATAATCCATAAAATCAAGATTAGCATGTTTGATTAATCTATGAATAATTAAATAGAATTAAGTATCATACTCCCTAGGCCTCTCATTTTTTTAGTGTTGACCAAACTTTTGTTGGTTATTCCCTTGGACTAGTTTTGGAATTAATAAAAGTGGTCAACATGTTAGAATTCGGTATGATTTAGATTTTTTAAATCTATTTTGTGTGGTGGGGGATGATTGAAACTAAACACATGAACTATAGGGGGAATATTTTGGTTCCTCATATCCACATTGTTATTTATGTTATTATTTTTCATGGGTTATGGTTGATTACTGTTTACAAGGTTTGGTTTATTATTTATATCAATAAGACCATCAGTAGTGGAATTTTAGTTTATATTTATAATGTTAGGGCCTTTATTGTTAATATTTTTTTGGTTAATGTTATAAAAAACTCATTTTTTGGTTAGGGTGACTATACATTGGTTGGTTCCATAGGTTTGGTGGCTACTGCTAATATCTGCCTAGTCAATTTTTAAAATGATCCCATGTTCTTCTTCATAGGATCAATAAGGTAAATTTTGGACATATTCCCTTATTTACGTTTTAAGGGAGTGAATAAACATATCTCATATCTATATTTGATCCATGTTTGGTGCACTAGTAGACAATTATATAACTTGTCACCATCTCATAATAAAATGGGTGGCAGATTCATTATTTTTTTGTTTAATGTGTAAGAATTCTTGAATGATAATATTAGGAAACATGTTCATATAAATGATTTGAAGATTTATACCATGATTTGTCTAAAGGAATGGATAGAATAATAATGGATGTAATAGCACCAGTTTAGGGGAATTACTTTTAGCATTTTGGGGATGATGTTTTCAACAACCCCATCCTAAGGCAAGAGCTACATAACATCATTAACATATGCTTTAACACATAAATTTGGATCTCCTTAACATTTAAATTTTGGAATTTTATGTGGGATTTGGGTATAATAACTCCTTATATGTTATAATCATTTGGATATTTTAGATATTTAATGTGAGTCTATATAGCACAAAAGATCATTAAAGGCATGATCAAATAATCTTGAAGGGGTGGGTTTGAATAGGGGTTGTCTATATAAATATTAGGAGGAAATGATATTACCTAATATGGTGGTGTAGATAATGACTTAAAATAATTATCCATATAGATAGACTTGGAGAACATGTGATAGTAGGGAGGAAGAGAGATAGACAAAGAAGGATTAGGTTCTTGTAGAGGAAGTATCTATGTGGGTGGAACATAACTCGAAGGAATGTAGGGTGAATAATTATTGGCCACCATGATATTGGGAGGAGTGTATATGAACATGTTTCCAATTATAACTTGTATCAGATGCTGATAAGGTGGAGGGATGTTGGAAGCATTTTTGCTAGGCACTTTATGAATAATAATATCCCTTAGGTGTTGGTTAGAAACATAGTTAGGAGGAAGTGTGTAGGTTTGTTGTTGTGTTATCTTGTAATCCATTATTTTTTTTATGGGGGTGGAATGAAATTGTTTATGAGGGTCATTTTTCATGCCTTGATTTATTGATATTTTATTTTTCTCTAAATCATAGGTGTGACCCACCTAGGTAGAAATCTATTCATTGGGTGTAGAAGAGGTACTAGATCTAGAAACCTCATTTATGGGAAGTGTTTCAAGGAGAGGTTGGTAATTGTGGATATAAGTTTTTGTGCTAAAATATTCATGGGTAAAATATGAATGTTGTTTTGTTTGGTTGGAGGTATCCTTATTATTGCTAGAGGGGTGTGTAGTTGTTTGCATTCTATTTATTGTATCCTCTTGATAATGGATTCTCTAATATATTATCAAATATTTATACATCAAGGTTTTAAAAATTAAAATAATTTTTTTGATGTGAGGCATGGATCCACTTAAACCATTAAAATTCTAATTATTAGAATCTGTATAGTTATTTCTGGTCTTTGATATCTACCACACTTTATGGATTGTTATCTTAGACCAAATCTATGAGTTAGGGTTGGGAGAGTTGTGAAACTAGTATTATACATTTTAATTTTATTTTTATTGTTCTAACTACCAAAATTATATTCAATAATTAATTTTTGACTTATCCTATAGACTTTTAGGCCAAGAGAGACTCTTATATCTTATCTGGACATTTTTAGGGGGTACAAAAAATTCCCATAGAATAAATGGAATGAGGGAGAGAGATTGAGAATAAAAGAGAAAGAAGAGAATAAAATTGAAATAGAAAATTATAATCCATTAATATTATGTTCACCAATTTATATGCATATGCAAATAATAATGCTAACCTATGCACTCAACTTCTCAAGGTCTAGTCTAGACAACTGACATTATGGATAGATGGATGAGCAAATAAATAGATTGGGCTAATTGATTTAAGGAATGGGGTTTTTTATGATGGGAGGTAATGTATTATTTTTATAGTAACATAATATATATTTATAATTATTTTATCCATTAACTTAATCTAATTGGGAAGAGATGGAACTCTAAGATCCCTTTGTGTTAGTGATGATGAGATAATCAAGTCCCTTATCAATGTTATGAAAAACAAAGTGGGTATGATTAGGTTGGATGAATCAAGGGATTTGATAAATATTTTTAGGATGTATGTTATTTTTAAATGTCATAAGCTATCCTGATGAAGAAATGAAAGTGAAGGTCATCAACTAATAAAAATTTGAGATACTTGTAGGAAAAGCAAGGATGTTGCAAGGGTGAGTTTAATTACTGGTTAACTGAAAGCTTAAGTTGGGAGGAATAAGGATTGATATAAATAATAGTAGGAATGAGATGGGACATCATGATGGTGAAAAAAATAAAATAAATGAATTTATGTGAATATAAGCATGTAAAACATGTGAGATCTCGAGTCTTAGAGGCAAAAAGTGGAAGATTTATAAACTATAATGAAATAATCATTGTTTGTAGGTGACCAAGATTAAACTAATATAAATGGTGATAAAACGACCCTTAAAAATAATGATACCACTATTATACTCAATTTTTTCTTTATTTACTCAAGAAGAAAGATTAAAATTGAAAAGAAGGGTAAGGTTGGTAGAAACTAGATTTGGTTTACACTTCATGATCTAGATGGTTTTGATAAATCCTCTTTGGGTTGAGAGGATGACCTACATAAAAAAGAGAATAAAGAAAGGTTGGTTAGCTAGGTAGGAAGGTGGATTGCCTATCAAGATAGATCTAAGAAGTACACAACTTCCTAGAAGGTTGTCAATCCTCTTTTAAAAATAAGGTAATGCTGATAAAAGAAGGTTACATAATAGATAAATGAAATTACTTAATTTAGGTGAAATAAATACTAATTAAAATGAATTATTAGATTAACAAGGTAACATTAAGGTGAATGTAAAACTATTAAGATATAGTGCAGATATTGTCAAGTTGTTGTTTTTAGTCTATATTATGATATAAGTCAAGAAAATAAGGTTTTGGTTGAGGTTGAGAAGTGGTTTATGTTTGATAATTTTGGATGTCTAGTTTTACACAATGATCATCTATGGTCAGGGTGATTGTTGATAGTCAAGATGATCATCAATAGTAAAGGTGATCATTGACGGTTATGGTGATCATTAATAGTTACTATCAGTATAGGTTCATGTCAAGAAGGTTGCTTGGTTGAGGTTATAAGATGGCTTTACAAGGTTGGTTTGGGTCAAATATTAGTTATGAGATAGAGGGTAAATTTTAGAGGTGTATGGTTCAAGGGTTAGTCATAAAGATGACTTAAAAGACGTTATGGGTACATGGGTGCAATTTATAAACTAAATAATTTAAACTTTAAATAAATAAAAATATTCTTAGCACATGGTCTGATGGATGATGATTGATGGCTTGGAGAAGTTCTAGAGCTTAATAAAGATGATTTATAATGAAAAAATACCTATATGAGTAGTTGATTATTGATCTTGATCTCTATTCTCTCTCCTACTCTTACCTCTTAATGATTTGCTTACCTCCTTCTCTCCCCCTCATGTTCCCCTCTTTTCATAGGAAGGAAGGAGAGGTAAAACAATATCTTAACAAGGTGTCTAACTTGTTTTATAAATATAAATCATTCATTCATTAGTTCATACATAAATTGGATGCGCTAATTATAAAAAATCATGTTGGAGTTAAAGGGTTAGTTAAGCTATTCAAGGGATGAAACATGACCATCAATGGTCAGGGTGAACATTGATAGTTAAGGTTATTATGTATGGTTGATAGGACCAAGGTAGAAAGGTTAAGGTTGGGTTAGCCAAGTACATTTAGCTAATAGGTCAAAATTACATGGCTTAGGTGCGTTAGGATCATCTAATGGTAAAAAATTCAAGATTGGGCCCAATGGAATTTTAAGGTAGTCTAGGGGAGTTGTAACATTAAAAATTATGGTGTGTAGATTTTTTAA
This sequence comes from Torreya grandis, assembly GCA_037957365.1. Classification (NCBI taxonomy): domain Eukaryota; kingdom Viridiplantae; phylum Streptophyta; class Pinopsida; order Cupressales; family Taxaceae; genus Torreya; species Torreya grandis. Next base: position 536,503 of record JARHVA010003826.1, on the reverse strand, counting down.
TGTCAACATTTTGCCCATTTTGATTATGCATCTTTGAATTAACAAGCTATAAAAAACTAATTGATAGTCAAAGTTCTGGTTGCCCTGAGTATGGGAGGAGGTGTTCCACCTCAAACCAAGAGTCAATGAGGTAAAAAAATAAAATATGTGTTTTTGGAGGTTGATAAAGGTGATTAAAATGGTGGAAATCTAGAAGGTGGGTGATAGGCTAGGCAATAAAGTGCAAACAAGTACACAATGTGCGATAAAAAGTGTGATATCCAAGATCATATAATTACTAGGTTTCCATAATGGGTAGAAATAAAGCTCCATGTTAGGAGAACAAGTGAAAAGTAGACCACATAATTGTAATTAGGCATGGTGGTTGGATAGACTTGAAAATATCATAAGTAGTGTCTATGTTTTGGTGGGTATCTAAGGTAGGAAGTGCTCCTATTGAAAACACAAATTGGTTAAGTATCATGGGTATCTAAGTTAGGAAGTTTTCTCAAGAAGACACAAGTGGGTTAGGTAAGTGTGAGGTGCTACAAGTTTAAAAGGTAGTGAACATGGAAATGTTGTCACTGTGGTCAAAAGGACTAGGCAAAAGTCATCATAAAATGCATGCTAGTTAAGCCAAAATAGACCAATGGCGAGATGATGAGGTGGTTGAGGTGGGTGGAGAAGGTAGTCTCCATGGGTGGGTGATAAGTTGGTATAGAAAGATCATCTCCAATTATTAGTTTAGTTAATGGTTTTGGTTGGTGGAGAAAGGTGATCTCCAATGGTTAGTTCAAAAAGGTAAGGTTGGGTTGTGGAGAAAGGTGATCTCCAATGGTTAGTTTATGGAGAAAGGTAATCTTTAATGGTTTATGCTGTTTAAATTAGTTACCTAATTTGAGGTACCACTTGGTTTGGTAGAACGGTATCCCATTACCTAGTGAAATAGTGCACAGTGTGTAGTTAAGGGTGTTAATGACCCAAAAAAGGAAGACATACATCTTGACAAGGTTGTCATGAAAATAGAAATAGTAGGCTAAAATCTCCAATTAGCAAAGATCATAATGGAAAAATGGGTGGGATTATGAACATAAACCCTTCATGCTTTGCTTATTTATTAGTTTGATAGTTAAAAAGGTAGCTTGATCATGAAGTGTCAAGTAATATTAAAATCCCTTGATTTTCTTGAAGGTAAAAAGGGAGATGGGTCAATGTGTGACCTTATTATGGGGATGGCATGCCCCTTCTATAGGTAACTTAGGAACCATGATAGACAAATCCATGATTTATGTTGGGTATAGATTGATCAATGTAGGAAGTCTACTAATGTTATTGTGAAAGCTGATTGTAGCTTTCTTGGGATTGGTTTGCCTTTTTTTTAGTAGGGTCTTTTGATTGCTTTGTTTGGTGGTGGTAAGAAGATGATTGATGCGGGAAGCTTTTAGGTGATTATTGGCTCGACAAAGTTGACTTATTCATCTTTCAAGGGAGTTGTCTAATATTTATATGTACACATTTGATAGCTATCCTTCAAGGAATCATTCTATATTTTTAAGAAATTTTCGATAGGTATGGGTATCCATCCTTTAAGGGAGTGGTCTGTAATGCTTAAGATGTGACCCAAGTGATTTTTGGTGTCCCAAATGGATTTATGCTAGTTTGGGATGAGTCTATATAGGCATAAGGATTTAATTTATGGGGGTAAAACCATAACATAAGAAGTTTTATGATGGGTAAAATATTTTTAAGTGACAAAAACCATGGGAATCTATCTTGTAATGGTGCAGAAAGTACCTTGAAAATCATGCCATGGGTAGAGATACGGTACCTATGTTCAATATTAAGCTAAAAGGTTATGATGGATAATCAAATGATCTTATTTTAATTAGTTTCCCTTAAAAATAAGGAAATGATGGTGGTATGATGACAAGGGATGAGATTAAGTTAGACACAAGATGACTTAGGAACTTGTCTTTAACAAAAAGAACATATAAGAGTGTAAAGCATTGAGGGGTTTAGGCTAAGATATTCCATAGATATATACTTACACATGAATGGTTTAGGAAAATCCCCAATTAATTATTGACACTTGGAAATACATGGAAAAGATGTTGGATTGATAAATGGTTAAAAGGAAAGGTTGGTTAAGTGGTTGGGTTGATAGACTTTGCTTAGATTGAAATCGTGGTTAGTTTATGATTTGGTTAGGTAGGTTTAAGTGTTGGTTTGGATAGGTTTTCTAAGTGTAGATTGAGTCATAAATGCTAAGGGTTGGTTTTGTCATTGGTTAAATTTTGTAGGTAAAAGGTTAAGGTTTGGTTTGGCTATTGGTTAATGTTTGAGTTATTACTTGGTCAAAGATTTTGAGGGAGAATTCCCCTTGATGCTCTTTCCATGAATGTTGATGTGAAAAAAGATTCCCAAGTAAAGATGTGGGTTAGTAAAGAAGGTTTATGAAGTATGAATATTACTTAATTTTCCTCTAAATTGTTATTAGTTGTTAGTTTAGATTTCAAGTTATAGGTGGTGGTTCAGGTAGGATCGCCACTATGGTGCTCTAGTAAGGAAAACATTATTGAGTTTGATTTTGATAGGTTTGAGTTCTAGAAATGATGTTAGGAACATCATCCTGAAATAGAGGTGGGGTGGACAAGAGTGTCGAATTATCTCAATAAGGGAGCTTAGGAGAGGTGTGGGTAGCTTGGAAAAAAGGGTAACCAAGATTTAAGAATTCTTGAATGAAGGGTTGATGTTGGTTTGTGTTGATAGATAAGGTGCTTATGGTTGGATTAAAATTTGGGTTGATCGAGGTTGATTGATTTAGTTTAGATGTTGGTCTGATTGGTTGGGGGAGGTAGGATGGGATGTTGATTTGGCTTGTTGGTTGGGTTTTATTATTTGTTTGCTTGGTTTAGTAAGGTAAGGTGACAAAGATTTGACCCCATTCAAAATGGAATCAAACCAAAGATAATGTCATTAGGTAGATAAAAAATATAAAATTATAGAGGAATTGAATGGGTTTGATTTCAATTGAGATTGGGATGTATTTATTTATAGGCAAGGTGTTTTGAGCTTGGGTTGGCTCCATTAAAGGGGGAAGTGGAAGAGGTGGGTTGGTTTCCTTAATGATGCTTTTATAAGAAAGTTGAGAAGACTCTTATTGGTCAAAAAGTGGGTGGTTTAAGGTTTATTATTCCTTAGTGATGATATCAAAATGAATTTTAAAAGTGTGCACTAGGTTAATAAGTGGATTAGTTGGGTTTTTGATTAAAGTTTTCCTATTTACAGATACACTAAGGACTAAATCTAATGAAGCAACCTCATTGTGTTGAGGGATTTGGTTATGGGCTCTAAAATTAATGAGTACAAAAATAGGTTAAATGATTGATTTATTAAAGACATTCAAGGCTAGGTTGGGGGGAACACTGATAATATCCTTTAGAACATCCTTTTTATCGATAAGGTTTTGGATGATCATCTTAAAAGACCCACATCTATCTACCACATGTCTATTTGTAAAATAATATGTACAAAACTTATTCTCTATGAAATAAATGGGTTTTGGAAGAGAAGTATTGATAGGTTTGATTTAAGGGAGTCTAATGATAAAATAACTTAAATGTTTGTCAAGTATTAAGGCATATGATTCCCTCAATGTGGTATACTTCCTAAGAAGAAGGTAAAACAATGGATCTTGAGGTTGTGAGTTAATTGGTTGATTTGGTAAAGTTGGTTTATGAAATAATTTTTGTTTATTTGACAAGTTTGAGTGATTTTATGGGATGGGTATGATTGATAAGGTTGGCAGGTTGGAAAAAATTGGTTGATAGTTATTGGTTTGATTTGGTAAGGTTGGTTGGTTTAATAAGATTGATGGGTTCAAAAAGTTTGGTTGATTGGATAAGGTAGATAAGGTAGGTTTGTTTGAGAGGAAGGGTACGGTTGAGGTATTTGATATATTTGACATGGTTGATATGGGAGATGGGTTTGATATGCTAGGGTGGCTAAAAAAATTTGGTTGGTTGAATATGGTAGGTTGATAGTTAGTGGTTGGATTTGATGAGGTTGATAAGGTTGATAAGGTGAGTAAGGTAGGTTGGATTGATAGATTTGATAACATTGGTAAGGATGATAAGATTAATTGGTTAGAATTTATTATTATTATTATTGGTTTCATGATTTTTGGTTTGATTTAATGAGGTTGATAAGGTAAGTTGATAGTGGTTGGTTTGATAGTGGTTGGGTCGATAGTTGTTGGGTTGATAGTTGTTGGTGGTATGACTAGGGTGATAGACCAAGTCTTGATTTTTGAGATAAAGAAGTTTTACACAAAGGAGGTATAGGTGATTGATATGATGGTTGAGGTAGGTGATTAAAAGTTTGATATGGTTGAGGTAATTGGTATGGTGGTTGGGATAGGTAACCCAAAGATTGGTAAGGTTGAGATAGTTGAGGTGGGTTATGATAAGGGTATAATATGGTTTGAAAGGTTAATAATTTGTTGATGTGATGATCAAGTGGTTGTTTAAAGGTTATAAATTAGTTTTAGTTGAGGTTGAATTGATTACATGCAAGGTTGATTTGGTTATAAGTGAGATTGGGTTGATTGTAGGTGAGGTTGGGTTGGTTATAAGTGAGGTTGGGTTGATTGTAGGTGAGGTTAGGTTGATTATAGGTGAGGTTAGGTTGAATGTAGGTAATGTTGTGAGTATGATTAGTTCTTGATGCAAGGTAATGTTTCAAGGCAATAGGCTTATCTTCTAAGAGTCTAACAAAGTCAGTATCTCCTTGAGAAACTATAGGAGGGATCTCCATTGAACAAGGAAGTGGAGACGAGGTGGATGAAGTAAAAATGGTAGAATGTTTCCAAGGGAAGTTAGATTCCTCACAACTCAAAGAAAGAGAAGAAAAAAAAAATCAAAGAAGATAAAACATACCTAAATAATGTCAAATCCTAATGTTATTTTTAGTCTCTCTTGTGGCTTATGCCTTAAGCTTTAATTGTGCGACTCAACTAGGCTTGTAGAGTGGGTACTAGAAAAGAAGTCTATGTTTGGTTTCAAGTTATTCATGATCTCAAAAATAATTTGTATTAGGGATAAATACATGGCTTAGTATTAGGGCCTACCTCCTTACTTCACACACCAAAATGATAAATGTGTCATGTGTTTAGCTAATATATACTGATTTCCAAAGTTTATACTCAACCATAGAGTTGAATTGGTTCTCCTTTTGGTAATGACCTTGAAGTAGGATTTATAGGAAAGGGTAAGGTGACTTCTAGGTGATGAAATCCTATTCGGGCCTTCTCTTAAGTTTGTTTGATTTTTACTTGATGAAGGTGGTTTGGTTTAGTGTGTGAAACAAAAAGTGATGTTATGATAGGATTAATTTTCTTTAAGTTAAACTATGTGAGCTAAACTTTCAAGTAATTGATGTGTGCACTTAATTTTAATCCCAAAAGAAACCTTGATGTCATTTATGAGCACAAAATATAGAGAGAATCATATAGATGCAAAAAAAATAAACCCAAGTAAATATAAAATGGTCCCATTGAGCATGCCAATATATTATACTCAAATTTTGATTTATTTCCTCAAGAAGAAAGAGTAAAATTGAAAAAAATGGTACGGTTGGTATAACTTAGATTTATTTTGCACTCTATGATCTAGACGGTTTTGAAAGATAATCTTTGGCTTGGGAGGATGACCTAGATAATAAAGAGACTAAAGAAAGGATGGTTATCTAGGTAGGAAGGTGGATTGCCTAGCAAGCTAAATCTAAGAAGTACATGACTTCTTTGGAGACTATCAATCCACCTTTAAAAATAAGTTAATGTTGATAAAATAAGGTTACATAATAGATAAATGATATTACTTAATCTAGGTGAAATAAATACTATTTAGAATATTTTTTTATAAAAACAAGTTAATATTAAAGTGAATATCAAACTATCAAAATATAGTTTAGGTATGGTCAATTTATTATTTCTGGTCTATATTGTCATCAAAATCAAGAAAATAGGGTTCTAGTTGAGGTTGAGAAGTGGTTTATGCTTGCTAATTTTGGGTGTCTAGTTTAACAAAGTGATCATTGGTGGTCAGGTTGATCATTTATAGTCAAGGTGATCATCGATGGTCAAGGTGATCATTGACGGTTAGGGTGATCATTAATAGTCAGAGTGAACATTTATGGTTATTATTGGTACTAGTTCAAGTCAACAAGGTTTCTTGGTTAAGGTTATAAGATGGTTTTTCAAGGTGGGTTTGGGTTAGATATGGTTGTGAGATAGAAGGTAAGGTTCAGAGGTGGATGTTTCAAGGGTTAGTCATCTAGATGACTAAAAATAGGTAATGGGTGGATGGGTGTAATTTATAAACCAAATAATTGAAACTTGAAAAAAATAACAATATACTTAGATTATGGTTTGGTGGCTAACAATTGATGGCTTGGAGAAGTTATAAAGATTGTTGAAGATGATTTATAATGAAAAGATACCTACACAAGAATTTTATGATTGATCTTAATCTCTATTCTCTTTCCTTCTCTTTTCTCTTAATGATTTTCTTACCTCCTATCTCTCCTCCAGTTATCCTCTTTTTATAGGAAGGACGAGATGTGAAAAAATGTGTTAACAAGGTGTCTAACTTGTTGTCTAAATGTAACTTGCACATGCATTGGTTCATACAAAAATTAGATGAGCTAATTATAAAAAAACAAGTCAAAGTTGAAAGGTCAATTAAGTTATTTAGGTGGTGAAACGTGACCATCAATGGTCAAGGTGATCATTGACGGTTAGGGTGATCATCTAAGGTTGATTGGGCCAAGGTAGAAATATTAAGGTTGGCTTAGTCAGGAAGGGTTTGATATTAGGTCAAATTGACTTGGGTTAAGTGGTTTATGATTGGCTAGGGGTCAAAATGTCAAGGTTGAGACCAAGGGGGTCCTAAGGTGGTCTATGGGAATTGAAACATTAAGAATTATAGTGTGTAGATTTTTGGTGTCAACAATTACCATAATAAATTATTAAACTAAAAATTAAGTACCACTTTTTGGCACATCTATTTACAAAACCACCATGGTATAAGATGTGATAAAGGGGTATTTTCCTCTTTATAAAGGATGCTTTCATCATGGAAATTATTTTTTTCATATTAAATGAGGTGGTTAAAAATCTAAGGCTAGAAATGAATCAAAATAAAAATTTCAAGGTTTTAAATGGGTATAAAGGTTCCAAAGAGAGAGTTATGGGGTAGGAATGTTATAGATAACCATACTTTATCATATTTTTGGAGATAATTACATCATCATCATCATATTTTTTGAGAATTTTTACATCATGAATTTTTTGTGTGCATACAATTAGCCCTAATTTTATCCAAATTACCATAGGAATAACATTGGTGGAGTACCTTGCATTTATTAGACAATTAATAATATTTTCATTAAACATCCTAATAATAAAGAGGAAGTGGGAAAATTTAATTTTATCTTTGTGAATTACTACATTGGCATGGTCTATTTTTATCTTGTTTTGAAGGGTGTTTTTTGCCAAAAAAATTAAAATAAAATCCCTCTATTATATGATTTGAACTAATTCAAGTAATATGACATTGGATTTAAATTTATTCATATATTGTATAATATTATAGATAAATTTATTAGTGGTTTCATCATAATCAATAATGGCAGTTGGTATTTTCACCTTGGTGTTGGGGGGTCATTATTGGTCTTGTGATTAGCTAGGATGTCATTTTTTACATGTGTTGAAGTAGTCAATAGATGTTAATGTGTTATAGTTATTGAACTAGTATCATAATTTCTAGGCTTTTTGGATACAATGGATATGTTTATTCATTAGTGACCAATTTCTACCTTTTCAAATAGTTTTTTAATATTTCATAGGAATTACATAATTCAAAATAGTGCAACTCCACATGTTGATGAGTAGCATGGTCTCAATACCAATTAGGTAAGGCTAATTTGAATATATTGATATCCAGAAAGCTTATGGGATGTCGCATAATTAACATGATGAATAGATTGGTATTAAAATGTTACATATTTTTAAAAAATCATATATATTTTTTCCACTAAAATTTATACCTCTTCTTTGTAGACTAAGGAAGTCATTGCTCAATTTTTAGACTATGCATTAGATAATATCCAAATCATTGTGGGTGAAGTTTTGAGGTGATGTGTGAGCAATAATATTCACTAGAACTAGAGCTGAAATCTACAATTATAGTATGTTAATCAAATAGTCATTTTTTGGATAAAGAATGGAGCTTGATAAAACCATGAAGTATAAAAAATAAACACATGTAAAAAGTATATAATTTTGTATTTTATATATTTTTATACATATTAGGCCTTGTAAGTCGAATCAGATAATTGGAGAATGCAAAGATTCTTTCATTTTATATCTCAAAAGGTTGGAAGGTGAAAATAAAATAGGTTTACAAAATGATATAAATAGTACTTTTATGTAATATAATCTAGTTTGATGTGTTGATAGAGATTAATGGAAATTGTCATGTTATGGTATTCCCAAATTTTATTTTATGTATGGTGCATGCATAGTTAAGTAATCTATTTTTAATTATTCTATAATCTAATGCAATATGACTTAGGGTTCCATTATATTATATCTATGCTTCATCCCACTCTTAAATCTAATTGAAGATGTTAAACATGTCATGTACTATTTCTATCTCTTAGTCACTTTATTATACTCTCCACTACGCATGTTATCCCTATAATTATCATGTTTTAGTGTAATGATAGGAACCTTTGATAAATAATGGTATTGTGAGCATAATACTAAACTAGATGAACTACGTTGATATGGTTTCCATGGTTGAGAGACATATAATGATGTATAGATGAGAGAATTAAGAATTTTTTAGAGGATGAAGCACAAAGAGTTAGAAAGACTACAAAGGAGATTGTCCAAGAACACATCTCTAGAGAGATATATGAAATTTTCTAGTGTGAATTGTTTATATTATTAGATACGTGGTTATCCAAATAGGAATATTATTACTTTAATCTAAGGAGAAGATAATTTATAAATTACACTGAGGAAAAACAAGAGAGATTACATAACCTAGATGTTGAATGGTCTAAAGTAATATATTATTGGACAAATATTATGATTGATAGCTATATCATAGAGCTTGTAATATAAGGATACATGGATTTTTAGACTACATAAGATTTATTTTATCAAGGAATAATAGGAAATTTTTTACAATGACTACCCTTATTGATCAAGATTTTGGTTATGGAAAAGGCCATGGTGCCTAATATAACCAACATAGAATAGTCACTTCAAGCATCTTGGGGGTGAATGTGAGAGAAAGTGGATGATGAGGATTCGAGTAAGAGGAACTTGAATCTAATCCCAAAAAATGGAAGGTGAAAATGCTTTGATCAAAATGAAAATTATAGGACTCAAAAGAGAGATATGATAGTAAATAAGATATAATAAGATAAACAACCATGAAGTAATTATAAGTAGGACTAGGATTAAACTATAAGTTGTTATAGGTAGAGATTTATAAGGTAAAGATGCTAGAGAATAAAGATTATTGAAAGAAGGTGTGGAAGATGGTAAAAGAGAAAGGTATGTGGAACATGAGAAAGGGCCTGATGAGAAAGAGGAAGATAGAAGTAGTGATGCTCAAGTAGATCAATTAGGAAATAGAAGCAAGTCATAGTTAATTGAGGGGATTTTCACTGGAACTAAGAAGTAAGGTTCCTATGGAAATTTTAAATTTAAAGGTATTAATATTTTATGTTTAAGTTTTAATCAATAAGAAGTTGTAAATAAATATCATTTATTAGAAGGGTATGCATCCCCCAAGCCCACTTTATTCAGAGAATGTATAAAAACTATAGAGAGAGAAGCTAATTCAGGTTGATTTGATTCCTTTACTAAAAAATTTAGAAGTCTCAATATTTAAACCAAATGGGAATTAAAAATAAATATGTTATAGGAAGTAAAATTTATGGTTACTCCTAAAAATAAGTGTAAATTAACCTATAAGGATAGTAATGAATATGTAACTACTCAACTATGTAATGACTAGTATGAAGACACTACCAGTTATAGTTATTAGTATTTAGACACTTAAAAATAACTAATAATCCATAAAATATGGAAATTCATGTAGGTATGTTTATTCTTGTAATTTTTTATGATGGATCCTTGGATCCCAAACAATACTTTTTTACATGCAAGATGAAATTGGTTGTAAATGGGGTAAGATCAAATGATGGGACGAAATGCAAAATAGAAGGGGATTTGGGAAGATGTGCTCTGGATTTCATTTTAGAAAATAAATGTCAAAAACCTATATTTAAAAAAATTCAAATATTTACTGATAGTATAATTCAAAGTAAAAATTCCCCATTCAAGTAATTCAAGATATAAAAGAAAATTGGCAAAAATTAGGATAAATAGTTAGAGAATATGATCGCATGTTCTATCACTATTGGGTACCTATTTTGAATAATTATAGATCCACACAAAATCAACAAAAATATCAATGTAAGGAAATCACTTGGCATGATTACTATTTTGATATCTTTTACAACAACTAGAGGAATCGACTCACATCTTGCACCAATTGGTAGGCAATTAGCTGGCACACAAATTTTGAAGGCATCTTCGAGAGTGGATATATGTGACAACCATAGTGGAAGGGATGAAAGGTGATAGATATGATAAAATGATCAACAAAGGCACAAGTTTATCACCTAGCATGTGCTCTCCACCCTAACAAGGAGATGCTCATGTGTGTTCTAAAAATGAACACAAACTAGTGAGTGGGAAATGAAAATTTAGGTAGCAAAGCTATACATAATTATCTCTAATGAAATGGAACTACACCATTAAAATTTCCATTTATATTAAAAATAGCATAAATTTTTTTGAAGCTCCAAATTATAGTGTCCAAGTTTTTCTATGAGCTTTTGGGCCATTAAGTAGTTTATCTAAGCATAAACTCTATTTTTAAGAACTATGGACTATGTTCTATAATTAAGATTTTATGAATCATAAATAATGGTTATGGTAGACATGATATTATATGGTTTATGTGTCTTTACATTGTTGTTTGAATTAAAAATATAATGTTATGTGTTCACTCTAGTTATGTTGGGAATGTTGTTTATAAGCTTTTGGTTTATGTCACTAGTGGCATCCTTATGTGAAATATAATGTAAACATGCTCTATGAAATAGCCTAATTATATATATTTCATGCACTTGTGTTCCTAACTTTGATAGATGCACAATTTTAGAATGATCCCTCAAGTTAAAGCATTCCCTTGACCCATCTAACACCTATACGTAGCTAGACATAACTCAAATGATTGAATCCACCAAAAGTGTTGTCTCAAATGACCAACTCTTATATGTGATGCATTATTCCATGACACAACTAGCCCAATACAAGCCATGATTCTTTCTCTATTGCACTTCACATGAGCACATAAGGATTGTACTTTATGTGAATTGATTCCATCAAAGAAGAGTGATAAATGTTGAGCACTATGGGAACATAATATGGTTTCACCTAGTGGTAATGAGTCTATAACTAACTTGGATAACTAGATAAGTGTTGAAACCATACATGATGAATTGAATACCCCCTTTTCTATAACATTTTAGTTCCATTACTAGGACCTATGTTGAAATTTTGAGTTGCAATAGTAAAATAAAACAATGCTTTGAATTTACCTCAAGAACATCAAGCCCTTTATACAATAGTTTTAATATAGCTTTGCACTAAATAACCCATCCTATAAAGGACAAACATGAAGGAAGTGGGTTTATAATAACCTCTATGATGCTCTGTATGAGGTCTTTTTCTATGAACTAATTAAGCATGCGTACTAATGGTTAGCTGAACGTATAGCCCATAAAGGATGAAGTTGTGGACAACACCTTGAGTGGATGAAATAGTGATTAGAGATAATTGAGACTCTAGATGTCACTTGGATGAGAGCAGTAGATAAATGGTGGCAAGGAGCACTGAATAGTTACATGCTTGAGTTTTTTGTTTCTACATAATCCTTCCCTAAAAATGTATAGTATCAATTTTTACATGAACCCAAAGTCATGTTTGTGAAAGAGTTTGGCATATAAATCAAGAAATTAATGCTGGATTATGGATTTGAAACTATGAGAATGGAAAGCTAAAGTCATTTTTCATATGATCAATGCAATGGGGAAAAGGGAATGTGTAGGTGAAGTAAAATGGAAGGGGAAGAGAAAATTGACACCTAAAATCTTAAGAAATAGACTTATATCAAGATAAGGTGAAGGATTATATAAGATCTAAAACCTGGAAGTACGAAAATTAACCATGACAAGTGGGATGAGCATGGGGAAGGATCTCTTCAATTTCAACAACGTTAGGAGGAGAGAAACAATGAAGCCATATATCAAGACCAATAGAGGATGGGTGTATATTGTGCTAGGTTCTTAAATAATTTTATAAATAAAGATTCACCAAATGAGCCTACCCATTTTAAACCTATCGTGTGAGCTCCTGCTTTGGATCCCCCATTGGAAGAAAGAAGAGTGATAATTGAACTTGTTATCAACATAAACTTTGACCTTTTTTTAGACTTGGATAATAATTTTGTGATTTAACAAGTTGTTCCTTATGAGTAATTGAGAGAGGATATATATAGCCCTTTGGGTATTATCTTAACAACATATAATGTGAGTACAAACATCCCAATTCAGTCAATGTTAGCTATGTAGACTATGCATTAGCCCATAATAAGTGGCTTGGCACCATAAGTGATTAGTATGTAACCTTTGACATCAATGGTGCCCATAGTAATAATGGGGTAAACACCTAACCTAGTGGTTGGAGGCATTGGATGATGATGACCTAGAGAGACACAAGGAAGACAAGTGCCTTAGATGCCAGCTACACCCCCACAATAAATTTACTATGAGATGGCCATGCACTTGCCAAAGTATCATGGTGTGGAGAATGATATAGAGCATGTGATAAAGTGTGAACTATAATGGTGTCCTCGAGGCATCACCCAATCAAAATGAAAGGTAACCTAGTTTGTGATAACTATACTTGATCATGCCCATACTTGGTATATGAAATTTGACCTTGACTAGGATATGGTTGACTATGATACCTTGAAATTACAATTCTTCAAATAATTCAACATACCATAGTTTGAAAAATAGAGCATTTTTGTGCTCAAAGAGATTAATTATGGACTCTAAAAGAGTGCATGTCTATATCATACAATGTTTAATACTCTCCTTTCCAAGCTTCCTTATGAAATTCACCCATCCTAACATTCATAATAGTTCATTGGAGGATTTCTAGTACCATTTAGAAGAGAATTTTTCATGAAGACATTCATAGACACTCATAAAGCACTTGAATCCACACTTAGTGCCAAGGTAGTTAGAAGTGTTAATACTAGGATGAGCCCATTCATAGAGGCATAGATTTTAAGCATGGCTAGGCAAATCCAAAATCTTAGTTCTAGTTTTTCATAGGACACTTGAAGTGGTTTATGGTGCATCAATTATGAGACTAACAAGAATAATTACCATCCAAGAAATGTGTGCACATTGCTTATAAGTTGTGAGGGCCTATTATGAGGTGTATTATGCTTGAAACTACCCTTTGTTTCAATGCATTAGTTAGGTTAACACAACCATCTATTACCAGTTGTGTGAATCCTACACTCATAAAACAACTAATTATCAAGTAATTGATGAGATGCATAAGAACATGGAAAAAAGTGTAAGGTAACCCATAGTAGTAGTCAAAGGTAGGAAACCCAAGGAAATGAGGACTATGGCCAATATAATTATAGTTATGGGATGCAAGGAGGTGCTATAGGATAAGGTGGAGGATACGATGGAGGAATATTCCAACCATACTCATGTTAAAAGTATGGATCGATAGAGCATTATCAAAATGACTTGCTTACACATATAATGTGTGGGTAATATTGAGGGACACATAAAGTCAAGGAATACCCTGACTTGTATAATAAAAAAATCCAAGGGAAGCTTGGCATATACAAGCACATAAGAATTATTAGGCATGATCTAAAAGCAAAAAAGTGGGCTCTGAAAGTGCAACTAGACTACATAGAGATTGTCAAAGTATAGGTGATTACTCGTAGTGGATTCATAACTAAGCCATATGTTTAAATAATTCTTGAGTTCCACTTGTAATATGGGGAATAGATTCACACTAATTGCATCATGGAGGATAAACCTAAAGCATAACCTTACCTAGACCCTTCATGCTAGAAAAATGTATTACAATAGGAGATGAGTGTGATCCAAAACTTGTAAGGAGAGCTCCAACTAGCGTGAGACATAGAGGCATAGGCTCCTTACTTTCAAATGAAGAAAAATATCTAGGAGTATGAGATATAGGAACTAATAGAGATCTTGTGCCTCCTATATATAGAAAGAATGATATCCCTATTGAAAAATTTAATCTTGGAGCATGTATTGTAAAATCCAATTGAAGTCATTATGCCACACATGGAAAGGGCATGAGAAGTAAGGCATACACGAAATGTGGATTATGATCAATAACTCCTTTTGGATTCCACCATTTATGGATGGTCTATATATGAGGTCCTTATGGACACAAGTGTCAAGGTTAATATCTTGACCAAAAAAGCCTAGAAAGTATGGGTAGGTCAGCTTGAGGCCTTCCCCTCATGTATTTTTCATGGCTGACAAAACTCGGATGCAACCAATCAAAATTTCAAATGGTGTCATTGTATATATTATGGATTATAAATTCCATAATAACTTTGAGGTGATCAAGTTAATAGAACAAGATAATTATCCAGTATTCCTAAGAAGGCATTGGTGTTAGGTAAATAATGTAGATATGTTCTTCAAGAGGTGTTATATGACATTCAAAAATGGTAAGGAGAGGGTAGTGATCTACCTCTCAAGTGACCAGGTTCCCCTAATGTATAGAGCATTGATCTTGGGGATGAGATCAACCATATATATAACATCATGGTGTAAGGCACCAAGACTTTGAACCCTGATGTTTAAGGAGTGCTTTCTTGGGAAAATGGAAAGTCAGCCTCAAACACCACCAATATTTCTTATGACTAATAGATCAAAAAAGATTATGAAATCACTAGTCAGAGGTGCCACTTCATACATGAGAATGAACTAAAACTATGAGGATTGGCTAGGACTAAATTGATCATGCTTAAAAATATGGGTCCTTTATGCCTAAAATAAGGGAAAGAGAGTGTTTCACTTGAGTAATGGTAAAATTGTAGTGCTCCAAATATTTGAGGGGATAAATCTAGTGTAATTTTATGTTCATTACCTTGAATCATGCATCTAAAATGAGGTAGATAGAATGGGTGAACTAATATATACTTTAAGGAGAAGTAACACTTATTATTGCATAGCATAAAGGCATAGCTTACCATCTTGGAAAGATTTAAAAATAGCTATCTATACTAGATTCAAGAAAATCAATGAGGACCTGGACATCTTTGCATACTCTTACAACTTCCACCCTATAGTAAATGCACACTTGTGTGAATAAACATGGAGTTACTATGACATAAATTCCCTAAAGAACCTAAGAGTTCATACCTTCTATAGAACCTTGAAGACATAGGCATGCACATATTACATTATTAATGAGATGTACTGTGAGATAACAAATTGGGATATACTTAAGGATTAGTTCATTCACACCTTCTTTTCTTCACAAAAATTGGAATTGATCAAGCCACTATAATTAGTTCATAAGGAAATTTTTGAGGACATTTCAATCCTATATTAGTGCCTCAAAGATATGTTTTGGGAAAAGAGTTGGCATTCCTAACTTTATTTGATGAATAAGCCCTCAATAATGATTCGAGTGAAGAGGATGATGAAACATAGAAGGCACATAATTGGATGAAATTAATAAGTAAAATTAAGCTACTACACCAAGTGGAGGATATCACCCCCAATGAAAAATACCCTACTCATATTTGCATAGAAAAAACTAAGAGTAGTAGGCAACTTGAGGAATCACATTAGGAAAGGAATTAAACCTACAACATGCTGCTCAAAACTATGAATATAGACAATAGTTTAGAAGGGGAACCAAAGATGGATACTCTAGGCACATATTAATATGACATAGAGATATGAAGGGCACCCATCCATCCCTTAGGAATATGAGAATAAAGTTTATGGATGGTGCAAGACCTATTAATAACAACCCTTATAGAATGAACCCCAATCTCCATGCTTCGGTCAAAATGGAGATTGGTTGTATGCTATCCAAAACCATCCTCTAATCTAAGCAAGAATATAAATTGGTGATCCCAATGTTTATTATCATTAAGAAGGATGGGTGCATCTAAATTTTCATTAATGATAGACTATTGAATTCCACCTACATTGTTGATCCTTTCTCAACTCCATTCACTTATGAAGTCTTGGATGGAATCATAGGCTATGAAATATACACTTTTACTGATGGGTTCTCAAGATACCATAAAGTCCAAATTGAAGAGGAGGACAAGTGTAAATAAAACTTTGAAAAATAATGGGGTCATTTTACATACAATTTGATGCCTTTTGCACTAAAAAATTCACCAACTATGTTCTCTAGAGTGGTGATCACCACATTTAAGGATTTCATTCACAAGTTCCTCCATGTGTATTTACATTATTGAACTATGTATGGGCTCATAAGGGACCATTATGACAACTTGTACGTCATATTTGAAAGGTATAGGTAGTTATAGATATCATTAAACTTTAATAAATGTGTCTTCATGACACCTTTTGGCACTTTACTCAAGCACATAATCTACAAATATAGTTTGCTTATCGATCTCATGAAGATTTAAATTATCCTATAGCTCTAGACTCCTTCCACATAGAAAGATGTGTGTACCTTTCTTGTCCATTATGGCTACTATAGAAAGTTTATAAGGAGATATGCAAAGATTGTGATGATTCTAGATGAGCTCTTACACAAGGATGACCCATTTTATTTGGACATAATGCAAAAAGATGACTTTGAAACTCTAAATCTCAAATTGGATAGCATACTTATTATATAATTTCTCACCTAGCTAAATCCATTCCACATCCATGTCAATGCATCTAGTTTTACAATTGTTTCCATTTTAATATAAGCTACTGAAGGCAAAATGGATCATCACATATCTTTCACAATAAAGAAACTAACCCAAACAAAGTAAAACTATACAACAACTAAGTGTGATGTGCTTGTCATGGTCTATAACCTGCAAAAATTCAAGAAATACTTATTGGTAATCTCATTTATCTTCTTCACTGATCATGGTGTACTTAAGTACCTCATGAATAAGCCTATTCTCCATAATAAAATTTGTAGATGGATAGTTATATTCTAGGAATTTTATTTTTTAGTTGTCATAAATCTTGGAAAATAGAACTAGACTTAGACTATTTGTCCTACATCAACTCTGGTGACGCAACTCTATAGGGTCCTATGCATCCCCAAATATTTGGTGAATATTGCCATTTTTTTAACATATGGATTTATGCCCTAGACTATGACAACCAAAGAGAAGAAAAAATTCACCATTTTCACTACCCCTTTTCATCTAATTAGTAGGTAACTATACAAAATAATCAAAGATGAAGTCTTACACTGATGTGTCTTAGAAAATGAAAGGGACTCTATATTAAACTAAGTACATAATGGGATAATATGTATCCATTATGCTAGAGATGATACAATGTCAAAGGTACCATAATCAAGATTGTGGTAGCCAAGTCTATTATGAGATACAAAATATTACACCAAGGTTTGTGACATCTATGGGTGCATAGGGAAGCCCAACCACTAGGATGAGATGCCTTTCATTCTCATTCTTACCCAGGTACCATTTGAAAAATGGGCAATTTATTTTGTTGGACCAATCACTCCCATAGTAAAGCACAGAGGTGTAAGCTATATTATGGTGGCCATTTATTATTTCCCTAAGTGGGATAAGATAGTTACAATCAAATATTGCATAGCTTCCATAACCGTAAGGTTTATATGGGAGAGCATCATAAGTCATTATGGTTGCCCACTATGTCTGATTAGTGATAGAGGCACACACTTCATCAATAAAACTATGTAGATCATGTTAACTAAATGCATGGTCGTACACCATAAGATAACACCTTATCATCCCTAAGTGAATGGTACCACTGAGTCATTCAACAAGATACTCATAAAATGCCTCGTAAATATATGTGATGTTAGTTTTAAATATTAGGATGATTGAGTGTCAACATTTTTGTGGGCCTATCACACTACGTACAAGCACCTAAATAAGGCAACACCATTTCAAATAGTATTTGGCATAGAGGTGGTTTTATCCATAGAAGTCATGGTTTATTCATTACACATTGTATGTATTGGTCATTTGGATGACTAAGAATAATTGAGTGCATGGCTAGAAGACTTAGATCACTTGGATGAGGTACACACCCAAGAAAGATGGATCTAGTAGGTAGATAAGGCATCATAGAAGGTGTGGCATGAAAAGCATATAAATCACATGGTACTTATTGAAGGAGCCTTGGTCTTGATCTATGACTCCAAGTACCTCAAACACCTAAAAAAGCTATAAATTATGTGGATGGGCCTGTATCTCATCTACATCATATTAGAGATAGGTTCATGTAGGTTACACATGTTATTAGGTGAAACTCTCCCTAATAATTTTAATGGAAACAAATTGAAGCCTTATAGGCAATAGAATGTTGTTTGTGTTGTTAGGACACTAACTTCTCAATCATGATTTGGTTGTGTTGTGTTGACCAAAATAATTTTGGTGCAATCCAAACATTTCATTATATTTTGTATTGTTTTATGGTATTTTTTGGTGATGGGAAAATAAGTGAGGCACTTTTAGGCCTATAAAAAAATTATTTTCGTACATCCACGTATACCTCTAGTCTAGTGGGTTGAGCATGGGTGCCTTATATGCACTTGAGTTTGGACACCTAAGTTCTTGGGCACGTGGAGTTTTCCAGACTTGGAAAAATATAAGTATCAAGTGATAAAGGGAGTTGCATAAGATGCTAGTGTGTAAGAAATAAAAAGAAGGTGCACAAAATGTTCATGTTAAGGAGATCAATAGAGGCGAGTGAAGCACTAGAGGACTAGTGTAAGTGATTTTGTGGGGTAGGATAGGCCAAAGTAAGATGAAAACACAAGAAATCAACCAAGTAATATAATTACACTTGAAAGAAAGTGCAATAGGAAGGGGAAATGGAATCGAGGAGGTGAAAGTGTTGTACCCAAGTTACCATAAGAAGGGTGAAGGTTATGCTAAGGTTAATGAAGCATAGGAAGAAGATCATCTAGATAAGATGATATCCACCCAATGGTAGGTGGGAAGTGACTATTTAAAAACACCTATCACTTCACAAAAAATAACATTTAGAGAAGTTAGTGTAGTGATAGTTAAGGCACAAAGATCCACATTAAATATTAATCTGGTAGTGGATTTTCACATGTTTCATGTATTTTAAAATATTTCAAGAAATATGGGAACCACCACACCATTAATATCCTATAATTAAGAGGGTAGCTAAAGTTAAGGTATAAAGAAGATGATGGTGCCTTGGTTTTGATTAGAAACCTTAAATAAATTTAAACCCAAAATGCAAAGTAGAACTAGATTAAACCAAAGCCAAAGTAATAAAATGCTACCAAAGTGAAACCCTAAGCACCCATGGCCACCAAATGAGAACAAATAAATAGGAAAGGAGATTGCATTTCATTTGAGATTGAAATAAAGGTGTAGGGAGAGAGAATTATAAAAAACTAGACAATAAAAAATATAAGTGATGTTGAGCCTACCATTAGCAGTGAATGAAGCTCAAGATTTGAAGTCACAGTCAAAAATTAATGATTATGAAGAAGTGTCAAGAAACATTACAAGATTTAGAAAAATAAACAAATCATGTTTCAACACTAGCTAGTTTAGAATGGGAAAAATAAATGATTTTTGGTTCACCATAAGCATAAAAATATGCCAAGAGGGTATACATGATATAGGAGATATCCATTAATAAGAAGGTGTATCTAGTTGAGGGAGTTAGTGTCACTGAGGTTGACCCTAAGGTTCTCACCAAAATGTCATACCAAGAAATGCAATTGCTCCAAAGGTCGTCATATGGGAGATAGGGTGTCTTTTTTCACACATGTAGGATGAAAAAATATAACCATTAAACATTGAGAAACATAAATATCTTAACCAAGACTAGGTGGTTGACCCAAGAGCTAAAATAGAGGTAGACACAACATTTTTTGACATCTCCATTCAAGAGAGCCCTGTGACCACTGGTATAACTCAACTCTATGATTTTCCATATTTTGGTAAGCCAAATGAACTCATGTAATTCTTCCTCTTACATGCCCATTGGTAATTCTTCTACTTCATAGGGAGGTGTATGTGGATATTAGTTCACCTAATCATCAGAATCACTGGGTTCCTATACATAGGCACAAACACTGATTAAATGATGGTGGATGATGTAGAAGTAGATAGGGTCATAAAACTCCTTGGTTACTAAAATGGAGGATTTATGTTCCGAATATAAGACATAAATTAACCCATCGTGAGGGCCATGTCATTCCTAGTGAGCTCTAAAATTTTCCCCAATTGGAGATGGATGGACATTAATAAGGCTTACTTATGAATTTCAAATTCAATATAGAAAAAATAATTACTTAAGAGATGGTAAAAAATGCACTTAAGTGTCACAAGGTGTGAGAGACCTTCAAGTGGGGGTCAATACTAATACTAATAGTCATGGATGATATTGATGTGCCTGATGCTAATGAAGACAATCTTTGCGTCTCCCTAGTGCATAAATAATCCTCGACACTAAAGTAATAGGACTTCATCTACCCACCATCCTTCTCTAAAACATATGATATAATTAATGAGGTGGTGTACATAATACATTGAGGCATTTAGGATAGAATGGTATATCCTAGGTCCCTTAGCACATGTTTGAGATGGTAACCTTTACCATTATAAAACACTTCTATGTGTTAAATCTAGCACTCATATATAGTAACATATATAGCTGAATTAAATTTCCATATGCATTTTTTTCAAAATATTTCAAGGAGGTGCTAAGGAGGATCCCCAATGTGCAAGATTTAGACATCCCAATGAATCCCATGGATATATAAAGGAGTAGGGTGAGGTCCCAATATGTGAACTCAAAAGACAAATCCATAAAATATGATGAGGATGAGTCTAATATAATGTACCTCCATCCCCTCCAGAGAGAAATCATCATAAGGTGCATTTGTGATCTATATTATGAGATGAAGTCCCCAAATAAAGGCATCAACCTTGAGAAGGATGATGATCTCCTCCTCTAAATTGGTGATGATGGGATACTAGTACGAACAATGTAGAATAGGTCTCCTTGAAAAATGTGGGGAGAGACACTTGAAGAAATTAAAGATCCCATCAGGCTAAGGGTTACCTTTGGTGAAGAAATAACCCCCTCAACTTCAAATAAGTGTGTGAACTCTGTGTTAAAAACTACTTAAACTAGTAAGAAGATGAAAAATAATTATTCCAAGGGGCCCATTATGATGACAATAATAACCCTAGAATAAGTGGAGGTAGAAGAGGCCCATGTGCAAGGAAATAAGGAAGGGATAGAGGAAGAGGTAGAAGAAGAATGGATAAAAGTGTTCATTGTATAGGAAAAAGAAGTGGGAGGAGAGCCTATCATTGAGGAAGATTAAAAGGCATTCTAAGGTGGTACTACCACCACACATGGATAAGTAGATAAATTGATGAGTGCCTCATACTAAGAACCATCCACATATCCTATGAAAATTGAGGAGGAAAAGAGAAAGGTGTGGAGAAAACTAGGAATAAACAAGGTCTAAATTTTTTAGGTGCTAGTGATAGAGAATAAAAGGCAAGCTATGAAGGAAGCTGATATGACTTAGGAAGATATTGAGAGAGTTGAGGCTAAAGAAAAGGCATCCAAGGAAAATAATTCCATGGAAGACAGGGACATTAAAAATAAGGCCAAGAAATAGAATAAAAAGGAGGTTCTCACAAGTGTGAAACAAACTAAGAAATTAATAGAGAAGGTGATTAGTGCCCCCACTATTAGATTATATCAAGATACACAATAAGCACACCCAAGTAGTAAATGGGCACCTAAATAAAAAGAAGGAAATGTTGGCACCTTTGAAAAACAACAAATATATAGTGTTAATGAACCCTAGTAGAAATATGAGGAAGGCAAAGTTGGCACTAAGTGGACGCACCTAAAAGTAAGCAATGATAAACCATAGGAATAAAAAGTGAACAAAGGGGATAATACTAAAGAATAACCCCTATAGGAATAAGAAGAATATACCTTTTAATAAAGAACCAAAGAAGTGGTAGCACTAATGAATAACAAGAAAAACAAATGGAGCTACAATTACAAAATCTAAAGGTGTAGAGTTCAGCCTCAAAGAGAAGGCACAAAATGAGTGGATAGATGAATATTTTTATATGTTTAAATACATATCCCATGATTCCATGATAGAAATGATGTTCAAAGAACTTTTAATTTTGTTTAACAACTACATGGATGAACCTCAATTTTAGGCATCACAAAAGTCCATATTAGGTGTTGATAAACCTAAATAAGGGCATGACTCCCTTATCATAAATCCTTGTGCCATGAACCTAATTAGGTCAAAAAATTAACTCATCTAGATGGCCACTAAATTAATGCAAAATAACATGATCATTGATGTTAGGGAAAAGAAATGGAATAAAATTACCAAAGAGGTTGAAGATGATGTCCAAGCCATGAATTTTAAGTTATAGTAACTATGTGAGTGCATAGAGACAACCAAACCATCCCTTTTAGTTGGAATTGATACATCAAACCTCTTAAAGGTTGATAAATTATGTCTACAAGTAGAGTATATTCTCCCAAGATTGAAATTAGAATCAACATAGGAAGAATAAAAAGAATATACATGCACCATGTTGTAGAAAGAGCTAGCTTATAATCTCAAAAAGGTAGAGGACCTCTTTTAAAAACTACGAGAAGGAATAGATGCAATTCACACCATCCTCATGAACATTTCCAACCAAGAATCAATCATAGAGATATGCCTCAAGTAGGCAAAGGGGGAGGAGGAAGAGATGATGGCATAGGTGTAATCTATGAGTAGGGTGGAGTGCACATAGATTATGGGTAGAGTTAAATCACTGAGCACACAAATAAAGGACTAGAATTAAAACCTAGAATCACTTTTCCATTCTTTGTAAATTAAGGCCCAAGAATAAGGAACAATCCTTGATATAGGAGTTATGAAGGCTAAGTAAAATCTTGTGGCCTTTAGAAAAGAGATGGAGAAGACACATGTGCTCATGTTGATTCGTACCTCCATTGAGATACATAATGCCACTAAGGAAATAAATCTTGTCATAAAGTGCTTTGAGGACTTCAATTTCCAACTTAATGATAGCATGCTTGAGTTATGCATGCCAAAAGCTTTGGCATCCTAGTCCAAGGGTAGACTATTAATTTTGTATGGGGTAATGTTGGGCCTCTATTTTGAATAGGTATATATCCATGACAAATAGATAGATATCTCATCATAAATAAATCACTTGGCATGATTGCTATTTTGGTATCTTTTGTGCCATCTAGAGGAATCAATGCATATCTTACACCAACTAGTAGGTAGTTAGCTAGCATCCATATTTTTAGTGTATCTTTAAGAGTGGCTATATGTGATGAATAGATAATAAGGGATGCAAAGTGAATGATCTAATATAATGATCAATAAAGGCTCCATCTCAGCACTTGGAATTTGCTCTCTAACCTAAAAAAGAGATACTCTTATGTACTATAAAACTGAACAAATGACATAAATTTAGGTAACAAAGCTCTATAGAATTGAATCTACAAAAATGGAACTGTAGCATTAAAAATACCATTTGTATTAATAATATCATGGATGATAATGAAGCTCCAATAGTGACTAAGATTTCTTATGATCCTTTATGTCATTAAGTAGTTTATCTAAAAATAAACTCTATTTATAGTAACTATGGACTCTATTATGTAACTACTATTTAATGAATGACAAGGAATGGTTATAATAGACATGATTTTATATGGTTTTAATAGACATGATTTTATATGGTTTATGCATCTTTACATTATTTTTTAAATTTTAAATATAATGTTCTGTGTTCACTCTAGTTATGTTGGTGTTGACATCCTAGGTTACACCCTAGATGAGAAGGGGATTGTTCAAGTCTTCCTACTAAAACCTAGTCCAACATGGGAGTGACCCTAGGTTAATGGTCACATAATCTTGGGTCAAATATATAGAGAATCTTGACTTTATTTTGGATATATCACCTAAACTCGACCTATGCTAACTCTTGCTTGGAAACTATGGATAGATTGATAATAATTCATAAAAGCATGTGAAAATTAGGTGATGCACCAAATGTTTTGATCCTTATACTTTCATGAGATATAATATAAGACATTTTCAATAATGTAGAAGATCATTTCACTCACTCGTTGATCAAACCTCAATTATTTCATAAAAAGGCATTGACTAGCTATCATCCTAGTATGTGAGGGTAGTAGTCCACTTCCACACTAACCAACAAACTATATATGCACTTAGAATGACCTATGAGAACTACCAAAATAGTACATGAAGATTATAAAACTCATAAATATGTAATGAAAACATAAATTCAATTAACCACATCGATGAATTCATAAGACACACTTCATCTCATCTTGCAAAATGGAGGAATTCAATCTTTTCTTGCACCAAATAGGTGTTATAGTACAAATCTTGGTAGAGTCTAGTCATGCCAAAGAATGTGATCCTTTTTAAGGCTTATAATCCTATATTTATAGTATAATGGGATGAGAGAGATGAGGATCATTCCTATAAGGATAGATAAGGGAGCATAACAACCAATATTTTCAATCATCTAACATTGATTCAATTAGAAAATATCATAATGCATAAGATTAATTATGAAATGTGGCCTTAACAACTATATCAATCTATTTCAATATATTTTTGGTCTAAATTGATGCTCCTTAAGGTTATAATATTTGGATTAAGTTATTTTAAAGATGAATTGTAACATCAACTTAGTTATAATAAATAGATCAATCTATTTTGATTGTGGTCTGATGTGGATTGTTCCCTACTAGTTGGTCTTTGGCATGTAAGAGCGGAGAAAAGGGTCATAATCATGTTGTTGGTTTTGGAAATGAATGTATCAAAACTGATGTGTTTACCTCCATGTCCTCCCTTTTAAATATTTATTCTAGTTCAACCCTAACCATAGTTGACATTTACTTGAAAACTCCCAGCTTCAACTTTTTATCTTAATAATGAATCTTGATCTACTCAGTGAATGTATGTCATTGATATTTGTTTTGATTAATCAAATGTTCACCATAAATCTAATTTTCATGTCTTACACATGTATCATTTATTTACCTATTATTTATGATGGTTGTCATAATTAGAAATTGTGCATTTGTCTTCTAGATTTATTGACTTGTTAACTTTTCACTTACCATTGATCTATTTTACACAATGGATTGTGTATCATTGATCTACTTAGACCCACTAACTTTATTAGATTGACACTTTACATTAGACCTTAATTCAGCTTCCATGATTTAAATACTTTTCTTCACTACATTTGTCTTAGCTTTTTGACTTGATGATCACCATTGATCTTAGATTATATGATTAAATGCACACCATAGAGCTATTTAGTTCCACTAACATCATTGATCACCTACTTGATATTGGATCTTAACTTGAGCTCCCATAATATTAACACTTTTTAGCTACATTTTCAACCTTAGAACATTTTAAGTCAAATGAATATTTACTATATCTTGAGCTTGATGTCTCTATGCCTATCCCAGACTACTTGTTCAACTTTAAAGAACAATATCTTGAGATATCAAGCTCATCAAGGTAAAAAATTTAAAAATAATGATTTAAGCATGAATAAATTCATGTCCATGTGGTATTTTGGCATCAAAGGCTTTTACATGTGCACTTATGAAATACACAACTAATTTGATCTATTTATCCCTACCTAACATGCACATGACGATCTAGATTCTCAAGGTCTGTGTTAGTCATTTTTCTCTTAAACAAGGACATTAGGGGGCATACAAATGAGATAAAATAATTGCCATAAAAGATTCAAATTATAATGTTTGATATGTATATTTTGGGGGAAAAATGTTAACATTTTTTATGACTCTAATAGGAAACATGTCTACTATGATTGAGACCAAGACACTTACCTGACTTCTTGGGCTCATGAATAATGATAAATTTGATTCATGGCTATAAACAACTCACTAAATTTTAAATAAAATATATTACACTAAAATATGTAAGGAAACATATAAAATAGGGAATCTAAATAAACAAAGGAAAAAGTAACAAACAAACCAATGTGCTAAGACAACACTTGGAGGAAAGCCAAAATAAACTATGTATAAGAAACTCAACCTTCAGTATAAATGTTTCGAGTGTATCCCATTCACTAGGATAGTAATGTCCTCACCATCCATCATTTCAAATTAGAAGGTATTTCGTGATTTTTAGCTAGAGATTGTGTATGGACCACTCCAAAGAGATTCAAACATTGTATGCCTTATTGGCTTACCTCTATCCTTATCCCACTTGAGGACCAAATCTCCTTCCTTGAAACTTCATGAAGAAGCTCCTTTGTCAAAGGCTCTCTTCACTTTTACATGGTGGATTCTAATTGATATCATGGAATGATGTTTTATCTCTTTTAACTCCATAATCTCAACATATATGATCTCCATAGGTTCATTATCCAACAACTCAAGTTGATGCATCAGTTCTAGGGTAGGAAATTCAACAAAAATAGGCATTATTAGTTATTTACCATATACCAGCTTGTAGGGAGAGTTTCTTATTGACCTCTTATATGTTATACTATCAACCCATATAGATGACTTTAATTTGAGATGCCATGACCTCTTATTATCTTCAATTATTCTTCTTATGATCTTCAACAAGTTCTTATTAGTGGACTCAACAAGACCATTTCCTTGGGGATAGTATATTGATGAAGTTCTAAGATAAATTCCATGTTGAACATCCCATAGACTGATCTTAGTCCCCATAAAGGCCATAAAATTTTCATAAATAATATTTGAAGGGACTCCAAACTCAATAAGTAGACCTTCATAGAAATCTAGAACATTAGACTCATTTTCTTCTTTGAATGCCATTGTTTTTGTCCATCTAGTGAATTAATTTGTAATAATCAATATCCATTTATGTCCTAAGATTTAATGGGGGTTAATGAGACCAATAAACTCCAATATCCATTAGAGAAAGGGTTGATCCACTACAATTGGTTGGAGATGTAAGGCTATAAGTTTCACCTTTAATACAAACATAGCATAATGTTTGCATTTCCTAACCCATGCATGACAATCACCAAATAGGCTTGACTAGTAATACCCACCTCTCATAATATTGTGGGCTATGGTCCTTACTAAATGCTTCCCTCCACCATGTCCATAATGGAAATATTTAGGTAGCCATTAATTTTTATGTTGTTTAATGCATATTAACAACATGCCATTGATATATATATTGAATAAAATACCATCAATAAGAAGAAATCAAATGGATTGAAATACGAAATAACTTTTTTTTGAATGAGTTATGTGAGAAGGGTAAATACCATCCTATAGATATCTTACCAAATCATGATACCACCTAGAAGGTGAGGTATGATCAAATGTAACTTCTTCATGACTTGACACCATAACCACTTCATTGACCTCTTGTAAGTCCTAGGCTAGATGCTCACAAAGTCATTTTCCTATAATAATCATTGTGACCTTGATATCCACATCATACTCCATTAAATTTATTATCTAACTACCTATTTTCTCATTTATGGATTTATTCAATAAAAACTCCTTGATACTTGGATGGGAAACCGTTAGGTGTGTCTTATTGTTAGAAAAAAAGTATCTAAATTTCTTGAGAGACCTTATGACTAAAAGTACAAGTTTTTCAACAAAGAGTACCTTGTTTCATATTCTTCCAAGCCTTGACTGAAGAAGGCTATTGGTTTCTCTAAGACCTCATGGTTATATTACATAAGAATGCCTTAAATGGTGTCAATGTTAGCATAAGTATATAGAATGAAGTCCTTTGATAAATATGGGTTCATGACCATAGGAACACTAGTCATGGATTTCTTAATTTCCTCAAAAATCCTTACCCCTTATTTAGACCAGCTAAACCTCTGATTATTTTTTATCATGGCTATAATTGGCTTAACTAAAGTACTAAAATCTAGGATATATCTTCTGATAAAATTGATCTCCCCTAAGAAAATTTCTAATGTTATTTTATGCTCGGGAAAGGAAAGTGAAATAATTGAAGATATTCTTTCATGATCTATTCTTAAACCATGTTTTTAAACTATATGTCCAAGGAGCTTACCTTAATGAACTAAGAAGACACACTTTTTGGGATTTAGGGATACCCCAAATTTCCTACACCTTTCAAATACTTTCTCAGGTGAACTATGTGCTCACTTGAATCATTTAAGAACACTATTACATCATCCAAATAGACCAACATAAATTTGTTAATAAGGCCATAGAATTCAATATCCATGGCTCTCTAAAAAAGTTTCCCTAGCATTGGATAGACCAAAGGGCATCTTTCTATATGCAAATGTCCCCCACTTTGTGGTGAAGGCTGTCTTGAATTGGTAGTCTTCCTTAACCAAAATCTAATTGTAACCACTATATCCATCTAACAAGGACAACCTTTTTAAACCTACAACCAACTATAAAATCTTTTCCATAGATGGCAATAGATAGTGGCCTTTAAGGGAATCCTTATTCAAGTATCATAAGTCCACACACAATCTAATTTCACCATTTTTTTCCATATTAGAACAAGGTGTGCCACCCAAATTGGGTGCCTGACTAGAAAAATAACAACTAACTCAATTATCTTATTAATGTCAACTCTCATCAAAGGCTCAAGCTTAGGATTAATAGGCCCTTATCTTTATCTTACTGGATTAGTTTCATATTCTAGATCAATGGTATGTTGAGCTAGACTTGGGTCAAATCCCTTGAGATCTCTATATTGACATGTAAATACATCATCAAAACTTGCACATAACTCAATAAAATATTCCATTTATAAATAAGTGCATACCTTACCCAAACTTAGGTTATTACCAAGCACAAATTCCACATTGGCATAGTGTTATTCCTTGTTGACAAAGATGAATTTTATTTCCTTAGCTCATCATCACCACTAAATATGTTTTCAAGTGTGACCAATCCATTGGGAAACTTATTTTTTTTAGTCACACAATCTGATCACCATACTGTGGTAAGTACATTGATTGATTTCTTGAGGAAAACTCAGCCTCTTCTTGTAAGAATCTGACATTCTAATTTTCATATTCAAACACTTACCAATTTTCATTATTATCTAGTATAAAATGCCTTATAATCACCTTAATGTGTGAGTATACATTTTCATTTCTGACATCAATAAGGATACTATATTTTGAACCAATGACAGCTAACATATCTGAATGTTTGTTCTCATCTCTTGGTATTACCTGAATGTTGAAGGCTTGAAATTATTAAATTATGTCCCATACCATATGACTATAAGATCTCAGGAATGATATTTTAAATGAATTATTACCTCTAACTTAGTGAAATACAAGTTCACTATCACCAAATACTTGTAAGGTGTTGACTTTATTCTTCCTAGCCCATTATAAACCATGAACTATTGCCTCATATTCTATAGCATTATTTGAAAAAATAAATTGAAACTTAATAGATGATAATTAATTTTTATTTTATATATAAATAAATATCATTCTAGCCCTGATACCATGGTTATTCCTCAATCCATCAAAGTATAATTTCCAAAGACCATTAGTAGACTCATCATCCTTCATCAAGGCTAGAATTGGTGCATCTTTCTCATGGAGGAAATAAACACAAAGTCCTTCTTATTCAATTAGTCTATAAGGATCATATTCATGTGAGATATAGGCCCAATCATTAACTAACAAATATTTAATACCATATAAAGGTGATTCAATCTCCTATACACTAGTTTATATCACCACATCAAAGATGACATAATTAGTGTTTACAACACTTGGCATATATGGATCGAAATGGAAATGTACAATGGGTTCAAAATGTATTGTTACCTTAGTGCCATACCTAGTTATTAACATCAAATAAGTCCAATCAAATTATAAATATCCTCTAATATTTGAGGTAAAGTCCTTTAATAGACACATGAAAAAGTAGGGAGGCAAGTCTACCACAACTACATCTTGTTGAATGGTAACATTAGGAAAAACATGTAATGTCAAATTCATATATTTAATGACGCCTTATATTTTTTAGGTAAAGCATCCAGTTTAAATACTCCTTTAACATTTGGTTCATATACAAGACCAAGCTTTTTACAATTTGCTTAGGCATGACAATTCTATTGGCTCCACTATCCACCACATAGTTATGACCTGGACAATCACCAACTACCAAATAGAGGTCGAAGGGAAGATTTTTACTTGAATTTAGCTTAGATTTTTCCCCTTTTACAAGATTATTTACTGGTTGTACTTGTTTATTTATTGGTTGGTCTAAATTGGTTAAGATAAATCCTTGTTTCTCAACCAGTTTTAGAGACACTTCAAGAGCTAAAAGGTGGTAAGTGAGCATACATTTTTATCCTAGGATAGCAAGATAATCCCACATGATAATGATGTCATTATATTTATTCATTTGAGCCACTATGTGTTGTCTATTTTGGCCCACATATCAAGCTTTTACATGGATGTAGTGTAGTGTCATGAAGATCAAAAATGGAATGAGAGTTGAGCAAGTTCTTGATAGAATGAGAGGACCCAAGCGACCATGCATCTTATAAAACTTTATAAATACTTTAATTCCACTTAAAGTGTAATTTGTAATTTTATAAGGATAGTACTAGAGTTTTAAATACCTCATGGGGTGTCAAGAGTGCTTGGAATTACTATGGGAATGTGTGGTATTTATTTGGTTTTTCATTA
The DNA here is from genome assembly GCA_037957365.1 of Torreya grandis. NCBI lineage: Eukaryota > Viridiplantae > Streptophyta > Pinopsida > Cupressales > Taxaceae > Torreya > Torreya grandis. Next base: position 505,280 of record JARHVA010003826.1, on the reverse strand, counting down.
TATTCATCTTGACATTTAGGATCCAATGGCAGAAATTCTAAGTAGGCAATTTGTTGGTGCTATATCTCACACATGTGGAAGTTTTAAGATAAAATGGTCACATGGGTTTGTTCATTTTATTCCTAATAAAAATATTTGCTATGTTTTAGTCCATTTATCTAATCGTAGCAAAATTTATGCATGTTTAATGTTGGCTCCTTAGATAGAATTTACTAATTTTTCATATTGTCCATTTTCAACCATGGTAGGCATGTAGACATTTAAAAAATTACACAAGTGACATTATTTGAAAAAAAATTAAACACATTTAGAAATCTTTTAGAGCTAGTGTATTAAGTGGGTATAATGTTTTTCAACCTAGGAATATCTCCAACAAATTTTGTCCATCCATGATTCTTGCACTTCAAGATATAAATCTTAAAAGTTGGTTAAATAATTGGATATGTTTGTAGAGATGCAAGCCACTAAAAAAATCCATTGGAGTCTAAATTTGATGCTCTATGGTATGTGAAATATATCCACAAGGATGTCAAATGATATTTGTGCTAATGTTAAGTTTAAGCTCAATCAAAATAAATCCTATTGAGTTTAAATTTGATGATCATTCAAAAGTCAATGATGGTCACATTAATGTCATTTGATAGGAGTGAGGATGTCAATTTTAAGCTCATGAATTACACATTATATTCTAAATAGTGGTTCCTAATTGATCTAATGATCCATTTTCAATCCTACATCATGATCTAATAGTGTGAACAAAGGCCAAAGGGTTAGAGAGCTTGAGAGATCGACACATTGTGTAAGTGCATGAAACTAATAGATAAAAGTAGATCCTAAAATCAAATGTGAGGATACCACATGGAATATGTTGGGATAAATTTGATAAGTGAGAGGCAAGATTGATGAATCTCATTAATTCATACTAAATAGGACTAGTGGAGTGATATGTGCTAATAAATAAATGATTCAAGTTAATATTAAAAACCAATAAAAATAAAGGTCAAGAATCCAAGGCCATTTTTTTATGGAAGTAAACATAGGTATTGCAGGGTCATCCTTACACCATTAAATATTGATCAAACACCACAAAAAGTACAAAGTGATGTAATAAAGTATAGATAACATAAAGATACCACCATTAAGGCTAAATATAGACCTCTAGTTCATAATTTTACATCATAGAGGTATCTTTCTGTGACTATGTTTTTCATTTATAGAAGGAAAATCTATAATTTTAAAGGGTGACACAAATTCATATAGGAGTACCCCAATAGTTCATACCCATGACCAACTACATTCAAAGGACCTATTCTCTTCACTGTGCATGCCATGATGAACCAGTTAAGAACATTTAACAATAACATAGGTTATAACAGGCTAGCTTGGATGTTGTAACTACATGGATGGTGGAATAAAGATTAGAACAACATGTCCTAACCATGGTAATAATAAGGAACATTAGTGTAACTATGTAACCACTTTAAGTATCCTAAATCAATCAAAAAGGGTTTGAATGAGCTTAATTTATGGAGGTAGTTGTAATAATATTTCAAATGGATTTGAGCTCATTTGATTTCCTTTTGAGTGCCAAAACTCCTTTTCACTTGCTTCCTTTATTCTATAAAGATATCCTTTGAGCTATTAATTTTGATCCCTCAAGTTGGTAAGACTAGACTCTACTAAAATTATATTTGACACCTCTTAGAATTGTGAATACAGTATTCTACAACCATCTACTAATCTATATTTAGTGTTTTGTGTTTGTTTAATATGAAAATGTGATTGTTATCTTCTTTTTGAATGTCTAATCTCAACCTAAGTGCTAAAAAAATTACTTTTAGGTCATATAATATGTCTTAGCATTGATTTCTCAAAGTTATAGTGGATATCCAAATTGTAAGTGTCTACAACTAGACCTTATTTTCATTTCTCCCTATTCTAAGTTCATCAAATGACCTCTATATGAAATAATATTGCATATAAACTATATTAATCATTGTAGTAGCTTCTTTCATAGTCCATTATTGTATTAAAGAGTCCAAGTCTAAAAATTTCGTGGTGCATCACTACATATTATAATATGATTTTATTTATGCAAATTTCTTGACCCTTTCCATCCTAACTAGTTTTAGGTTTTAGAAATAAAGGCCCAAATTATGAAATTTGAGGATCTAGGCTCATAAAAAGCCCTAGAGGTCTGGTCTAAATATATGCATCATACAACCTTAGACCATTACCATGTTATTATAGGTATGGATCAAACTTGAACAAATGTGACCTCTTTTGGGTGTTATCTAGATAGCTAATAGTTTTGGCATGCTTGATAGGATCAGGGTCCAAAAGAGTGGAAAGATATTGGTGTGTCTTTCCTCTAATCAGCTTTTAAAATCAAGATTATTAGCACCAATGGAAACTCTAAATCAAATATTTTGGTTATGAGTATCCTACGTATGTCTCATTAAATATTTTAATCAATTTTTGTGTCTCAGTTTACATATGAGGTTGATATGAGCAACTATGGGGGATACCCCTATCATTCACCTCCTTATCAATAGTTTCAACATGCTCCTCATAGTTATCATGATCCATATCAGCCATATAATGAGTATTCAGATCCTTATCAGTAATATGAAATATCATACTAGTCCTATAACCACTCTTATAGATCTTGTTATCCTCTTGATTAGCCCATCTAAGTCCCAAATCAATACATCTCAAGCTTCAAAAAATCTCTGATTTGCTATGAGAAAGAGATGATGAACATAGACACTAAGAAGAGCTATAGTGATGAGATTTCCATGTATGAAATTTATAAATTGGGTGAAAATATGTAGTGTGTTAAGAGGTATGTGTAACTTTCATAAGGCAAGGTCATTCAAAGGTTAGTTTTGACATTCTAGACATTGGTGGTCTAATAGTATCCATTGAAGAGAGGATGGTGGTTTATGAGAAAACCTAGGACCATCATTTTTAGAAATATATTCCCACATATCTCCCCTTTTATATTTATGATCAGAAAACCAATGTTTTTCATGGTCCTCAAGAGTCAAACCAAGCCTTTCCTACTTTTCCTACCTAGAATCCTATCAAAGAAAGACCTTGGAAGGATAGACAAGCATGATTTGAGGAGACTTATCCCCATGTTTCTCAGTAGACTATATAAGATCCTATATCTCCAAATTAGTAGAAAGAGATCTCCAGTGATTTAATCCATGATTTTGAGGCTAATTTAGCCAAGAAAATTGAGATTCCAAATCAACATCTTCATTATTCAATGGTATTTGTAAAGGCAATAGAAGATTAAATTCCTTCTTTCACACACATGACTGTAAAAAATTATAGAATCAAAAGTTTAGAAAACCAAGTTCATGACTTGGAATCAAATACAATAGTCTATAGATAAATAATAACATTCAAACATGCTTCAATATGTTGATTTCAAGAGAAAACAAGAGATTATTCATCCTCCACTGATTTCTTCTTAGAATCCAAAGTTCTTTCCTTCATGGAAATCCATTCAAGAAATAGTTAAGTAGAGAGAGGAGGTGAGGGTGATACAAAAATAACAACCTCAAGAGGAAAATAAACTATATATGGTAACATCTCTGGACATTTCTCATCTTGTTGAGTAATTTCAAGGATTTACTATGCCAGTCCTAGAAAAGAAGCCTATCCTTTTTGAAGTAATTGAGGAAGTTGTAGCTTAAGTAGATTGAGATTAAAGAGTATTGCATGATCAAAATGAGTAAATCATCATAGACAAACTTAGTGTCAATGAATCAACTGATCCAATCTCATAATCTATTTGAGAAAGTGAAGTCAAAGAGGTGGTTACTATGATAGAAGATCAATTGAGAATAGTTGATGTAATTCAAGAGAAAGACACTTGAATTGTATAAGTTAAAGTGGTTTTCCATGAGATTATTGAACACACAATAACTTCCATCCATCATGAATAAGAGACACTTTAAAAATATGATCTTCAAGATATTCTACATGAAGGAGATGAGATCCATGAAGAAGATGAAGATGAAACAAGTGTAACAGATCAAGAAATAGCATATGGTTCCTTCAAATTTTTATAAATATGTAATGAACATGTTTCAAATGGTAATAATGTAAATTAATTTCTTGTCATTTTAGTTTATCATGATGATAAGCCTTTTGGGATGATTTAGAGAGTTTTTGTACAAATTTTAATAGTCCATCACCACCTTATATGGAGATTGAGGAATGATATATAATAAGTATTGTTTTAGTTGTGCATAAAGAATAAATTAATGATGTATTTCAGCCATGTTTGGATACCTATAAATAAGATGAATAATCTGACAAGCCATTACCTCAAATGGAATATAATGAAGAAACCAATCGAAGCATACCATTTGATTTTCCAATTCAATCATTAGATGAGAATGTGATAAATCAAGATCAGCCTTTGAATGAGGAAGGGATAGCATTTTTGATGCAAGAAAGAAGAATTTTGGAAGAAGATGATTATATATTAGATCCATACCTTTAATCAATATACCTAAGAATGTAGGTTGGAATCCCAGCTACATAATAAAAAATACATGAGCATCCAATTAATTTTAGCTACAAAAGAGAACTATCAAGAGATGGCAAATACATTTCAAGGTTCCATGGTGCATCAAATAATTTCTCATTTGAACTTGGAGTAAATCTTATTAATTTAGGTTAGTTGTGATAGGTTTTTTTTTTATTTTAATAATTGAGTAGCACAAGTAGTATTTTCTTCCCTTTTTGTTGTTTTTCTATTTTCCTTATGTTAGTGGTCCTTGTGTTGGTAGTTTAGTTCCCATTATATTCTGGTTTCCCTTTAATAAGTGCCTTGGTCATTCTAATTTTTTATCCTTTTGGTCTTTGTATTATCTAAAGAGTAGTTTTCAAAGATCAACAATCAGTATTAGATCTAGGTCAATAGGTTAGGTCAAAGTATAAACTCCATGCCCAATGGATTGGACTAGGCACATGGCATGAGTTATCTTACATAGACAGGCATACAACCCTTGTGAGTCACCAAAGATGTTGGAAATTTTGTACCACATACTTAGATTCTATTTGGATGTAATGTAGTGTCTTGAATATCAAAACTAGAATGAGATTTGAATAAGTTTTGGATGGAATGAGAGGACTTAAGGGATCATGCAGCTTACAATTTTTTTGAAACACTTTAACTCCACTTAAAGTGTAATTTATCAATTTTTAAGGATAGGGATAGAGGTTTAGATACCCTATAGGGTGTCAAGGGTGCTTGGAATGGAATGACTATGGGAGTGCATTGTATTCATCTGGTTCTTCATTAATTTGATCTTGACATTTTGGGTCTAGTGGCATAAATTCTAAATAAGTAGTTTTTTGGTGTTATATCTCACATGTGTGGTAGTTTCAAGAGAAAATGGTCACATTGGTTTGTTCATTTTAGTCCCAAGAACATATGTACTAAATTTTAGGTTATACATCTAAGTGAATCAAAATTTATGCATGTTCAAAGTTGGTTCCTCAGATAGAATTTGCTAAGCTTCCATACTTAGCTATTTTTAGACCATGATAGGCATGAAAAGGTCATGTAGAATTACATAAGTGATATTAATTGAAAAAAATTTAAACACAATTGTAAATCATTTAGATATAGTGGATCAAGTGAGCACAATGTTTTTGGTCCCATGAATATCTCTAGAAAATTTGGTCCCTCCATGATTCTTACAATTCAAGATATAAATCTTCAAATTTGTTCAAGTAATGGGATATGCTCATGTAAATGTCAACTTTAAGCCACTAAAAAAATCCATCAAAGTCTAAATGTTATAGTATACAAGATGTAAAATACATTTTTAGGGGCATCAAATGACATTTATACTAACATGAATTTTAAGCTCAAGAAAAACAAATCCTATTGAGATTAAATTGTATGGTTGTGTGAATGTCAATGATGGTCACATAAACATCATTTTATGGTCACATAAAAATCATTTCATAGAAGTGAGGACATCAATTTTAATCTCATGAAGTAGCCATTAGATTTCAAATAGTGGGTCCCAATTTATCTAATGGTTCATGTTACATCATACATCTTGATCCAATGATGTGAGCAAAGGTCAAAGGGTTAGAGAGATAAATATATTGACACGTGGCATAAGCATATTAATTGGATAGACTAATATAAGATCTAAAAATAAATAATGGGGATGCCACATGGCATAATCTAGGAGAGATTTGACAAATCATAGGAAAGATCAATGGTTATCACTCATTCATACCAAGAAAGATCAATAGAGAAAGATGGGCAAAATTAATGATCTAAGCTAGTATCGACAACCAATAAAAATAAAGGTCAAGAAGCCAAGGATAGTTTTGGATAGAAGAAAACATATGTATTATAAGGTCATCCAACTTCTATTGAAGATCAATCAAACACCATGAAATGGACACAATGATGTAGTCAAGCATAGAAAACATAAAGAGACTACCATTAAGGCTAAATATAAACCTCTGGTTCATAAGTTTACTTCATAAAGGGATCTTTCTATTGTGTTCACCACTATTAGAAGGAAGAGATATAATTTTAAAGTGTGCCATGAAGGAATATAGGTGGACCCTAATAATTCATCCCTATGACCAGCTACATGAAAAGGACCTCTTCTCTTCACTATGCATGCCATGATGAACCAGTTAAGAATAATCAACAACAAGATAGGTTATAAAAGACTATATTGGTTATTTTAATTAGATGGATGGTAGGAAAAATCTCAAAAAAACTTGTCCTCACCATGGTAATAAGAAATAATATTAGTGTAAGTATGTAACCACTTGAATTATCTTGAATTAGTCAAAAGGGTTTGAATGAGCTTAATTTATGAAGGCATTTGTAACAAAATTTTAAATGGATTTGAGCTTATTTGATTCCATTTTGAGTGCCAAAATCCCTCTCTCTTTCTTATTTTATTTTATAAAGATAGTGTTTTAGATATTAATTTTGATCCCTCATGGTCTCTCTTTCTAGAGAGTCTGGATTTAGTGGTTTTTGTTTATTTAATATGCAAATGTGATTGTTATCTTCCTTTTGCATGTCAAAGATCAACCTAAGTGATAAAAAATTTATTTTAAGATCATATAATGTGTCTTATCATTTATCTCTCAAATATATAGTGGATAATAAATTTAAGTGTATTCAACAAGACCTTATTTTCATTTCTCCCTAGTCTAAGTGCATTAACTTGACCTCTATATGAAATATTATTGCATATAAACTATAGTAAGCATTGCATTAGCTTTTTTTATAGTCCATTAGTGTAATAAAGAGTCCAAGTTTAAGACTGGACCTAAAAATTTCATGGTGTATCACCACATAGTAGAATAGGTTTTATTTTATGCAAGTTTATTGACCCTTTCTATCCTAGCCAGTTATAGGTTTTAGAAATAAAGGCCTAAATTATGAAATGAGCTAGCCTCATAAAAAACCCTAGAGGTTTGGTATAAATATAAGAATCCCATATTCTTAGACCAATCCCATGTTAGTCTTGGTATGGGTCAGATTTGAATAAATCTAACCTCTTTTGGGTGTTATCCGGATAGCTAACACTATGCCAAATGAAGCCCGACTAACATTTGGCTACACCTTTAAAACCACTAGTTTTTCATGGACCTGAGGTATTTGAGGAACCTTCCCAAGCTCTATATTATTTTTTTCTATGTTGTATGGGAATAAATTTGATCCTTGGTACTCTTGGAAATAAAATCAAGAGTACTTGAAGCATTAATCACATCTTGAGCATCATCAATAGCTCTTCTTTTAGCTCTAGTTACAGCTATAACTTGAGCATCTAAATTGCTAGTCCCACCACCATGATTGAAAGCAACATAATCATCCATTTTATAGTTTACATTAATGTCATAAGTCTACCCTTGAACATGTTGAGCCTCTCCTTGGGGTACTAACTTGTCTTCTGATATTGACCCATTTGTAGAGAAAACTCTTCTTATGTAATTTGTGGCATAGTAATGTTCTATGATACCAAGGCTTGTTCCTGAGTATAATTAATGTTGGAGGGAAACCAAATTGATTCATGCATCAAATTATTTTAGTTTTTTGTGTGAAAAATAAATTTTGATGTGGAAGGTGTATTAAGATCAATAGATGCATATGGTTTAGCTGTAACTATGGTTCTTTATGCTTGGTAGGGTGGTTTATTTTCTCTAAATCCTTGATAAGGGGGGCCTTTATCTATGAAGGGTTGATAATTGGTATAATTTTTTTTATAGGGCCTATTAGTTTTATATTTTTTCCTCTTTAATTGCACTATTTAATTTCCAAATTATTGAATCAAATCTTTCTACTCACCAAGCTCATTGTCTTGACTAGAAGGGGTTGCAACTTGAGCTTGAAGAGGTGAAATAGGGGATAATAATGGAAATTAAGGAACTTTAGGGGGTATAATAAATTATAACTATAGAATATATGAATTAGAGGCCTAGGAAAAAGATTAACAACTTGTATCAAACTATTTTCAACTCTTATGGTAACCTTGTAATCATTTGGTAAGGTATTATCTCCCATTGACTATCATCACACTAATATTAGAATTAAAGGCTTTCAAATAGTAAAATAAGTCATATTATAGGGATGGTATAATCACTATAGGAATATTAATCCATTTAATTTAGAATATAAGGTTAAACTAAGACATGAGCTTATTGGGATCTCTCTAAATGGTAATTAGTTGCTCAATTAATGAGAGGTGATCAAATTTATCTTTAAACTACTTGACTAAGGTTGCACCTAAATTTTCCTAAGTAGAAATGGAATTAAAAGGAATATTTAAATTCCACTTTAATGTTTTTTGTTTGAAATAAGTAACAAGTGATATAATAGCCATATTATCTTGAATAACATTGTGAATAGGAGTAAATGTTGGCAACATCTTGGATGTGATCAATAGTAGTTATTTGTTTTTCTCCTAATAATAATGGGATAATATTAAGGTTATACATATTAATATCATTAAAATGGTACAAATTTAGTGGTATGCCTATATTTAATGAGATGAACACTTGATTCCTAATAGCCATTTAGGTAGTGGGGATTACACTTATTAAAATAATATGATGACTAGGAGATGAATATTATTTTTTGGGATAAGGTCTTGTACTATTAAATATTGATTTATTGTATTAAATAGAAGGAAAATTAGTGAATTCAAGGGAACACCTTTACTAGTTGACCTTATAACAACCTTTGGCATGAGAATGTTATCTGGATGGTGCTATGAAATTTACAACTTTAAATATTTATAGCTCTTGATGATGAGGGATCTCCTTTTCTACTGAAAATGCTTCCAATTAGCTCCAAATTTTAGTTCTTATATGAGACTTGGTCTCACTAGGCATGCCAAAACTATTGACATCCTAGGTTTCACCGTAGCTGAGAAGGGGATTGTTCAAGTCCTGTTAGTCAAACCTAGTCCAACATGGAAATGACACTAATATGTGGGTCACCTAATATTGGGGAAAACCTATAGATAATTCCATTTTAATTTTGGATCTATCACCTAAACTAGACCTAAGATCACTCTTACTTGGAAAAGGGGGAGATATTAACAATATTTCATAAAAGCATGTAAAAATGAGGTGATGCACCAAATTTTTTGATCGTTATTCTTGAACAAGACACACTATAGGATACTTTCAAGACTATAGAAGATCATTCCAATCACTCTCTGATCAAACCTCACATAAGTATTTCATAGAAAGTCATTGAATAACTATCAAATGAGCATGGGAGAATAATTTTTCACTTCCACATTGACCAACAGACTATATATGCACTTAGAATTACCAATGATAACTACCAAAACATTGCATGAAGGTGATAAAACTCATAAAGAGGCAAGTAAATCATATATTCACTTAACCACATCAATGAATTCATAAGATAAACTTCAACTTAGCTTACAAAATAGAGTAATTTAGTCTTTTATTGCACTAAATAGGTGTTATAGTATAAATATTGGTAGAGTCTAGTCATGCCAATTAGAGGGATCCTTTTAAGGCTTTGAAGCCTATATTTATAATATAATTGGATGATATATATGGGTATCATTCTTAGAAGGATGGATAACAAAGAATAATGACCAAGATTTTAAATTGTCTGGTATTGATTCAATTATAAAAGATCATAATGCTTACTATTACTTTTAGAAGGTATCCATAACAACCATATCAATCTCTTTCAATATATTTTTGGCTTGAATTAATTATCCTTATGGTTATAATAATGGGATCACGTTTTTTGAAAGCTAAATTTTAGCATCGAAGTAGTTACAATAGTTAGATCAATCTATTGTGATCTTGTTTTGGTGTGGATTACTCCCTACTAGTTTATGTTTAGCTTGTAAGAGTGGAGAAAAGGGTCATAGTCATGTTATTGGCTTTGGTGATGAACTTGCCAAAATTGACGTGTTTATCTATATGGCCTTCCTTATAAATGTTTTCTCTAGTTTTACCTTAACTATATTTAACCTTTACTTGAAAACTCCCAATATTAACTTTTAATATTGAGCATCAATCTTGATTTGCTCAGTGAATGTATGCCATTGATTTTTATTTTGATTAATTAAATGACCACCATCAATCTATTTTTTATGGCTTACATATGCACCATTGATTTACCTAATAGTTACCATGGTTGTGATACTTGACAACTACACATTTATCTTCAAGATTCACTGACTTGTTGACTTATCACTCATTGTTGATCATATTTACATGATGGATCACATATCATCAATCTACTTGGACCCAATAACTTCATTAGATTACTTATCATCATTGGATCTTGACTCAACTTCCATGATTTGGACACTTGTCTTCACTATGTTTCTCTTGACTTTTTGAATTGATGCACAATATTGATCATTGATTGCATAATTAAATGCATACCATAAAACTATTTGGGCCCACTGACATCAATAATCACCTGCTCATTATTATAATTTGAATAAATATCTTATGATCTTGACATTTGTGACCTACATGTTCAACCTTGTAACATTTGAATTAAAATAACTATTTGTCACAGCTTAAACTTGACATTTCCACATTTGTCTTAGATTACTTGTTCAACTTTAAAGACCTATATCTTAAGATAGAAAGCTCATCAAGGTAAAACATTTATAGAGCATGATTGAGGCATGAATAGCTTAATGTACATATGATATTTTGTCTTGAGAGGATTTCACATGTGCACTTATGAAATGCACAACCAAGATGATTTGTTCATCCCTGCCTAATGTGTATATGATGGTCTAGCTTCTCAAGGCATATGTTAGTAATTTTTTTTATTAAACAAGGATATTAGGGAGCATAAAAATGAGATAAAAAATGGTCGTCAAATATTCAAATGATAATGGTTGACATTTAGATTTTGAGAAAAAAATGTTAATAGTTATGAATGTTATTTATCAGCTTTTGGTTTATGTAGTTAATGGCATCCATATATAAAATATGGCATAAACATACTTTTTGAAATAGCCTAAGTATATATATTTCATGTTCTTATGTTCCTACCTTTGATAAATACATGATCTTAGAAAGAGACATCAAGTTAAATCATCCCTTTGACCCATATAACACCTATACATCATTAGACTTAAATCGATAAAGGTATTCACCCTCCCCAATTAGGTTTATGCCTATAGACCATCATAATTAACCCATAAATGGCATACACTATTAAATATACCAAAATACTTCTCTCAAATGACCAATTATTATATGTGATGCAATTTACCATGGTACAACTAGCCCAACATGAGCCATGGTTCTTTTCTTGCTACACTTTAGGTGAGCACATAAGGATTGCACCTTATGTGAATTGATGCTAGAATATAAGAGTGATAAATTTTGAGTGCTATGAGAACATATTATGGTTTTTCCTAGTGGTAATTATTCTAGAACTAACTTAAACAACTACTTAAGTTCTTGATCCAAAAATGATGAATTGGTCACCCTCTTTTTTATAACATTGACGTAAGGAATAAAATTGATTCTATTATAGAAGATAAAGCTCAAGATGTTTGGTTCATAGATGTATTACAACTAAGAATAAGGTTTGCTAATTTAAAAACCTAGTTCTTCATCAAAGTTGATGCTTGATTTGATACCATCAGGGTTGAATAAATAGAAGACTATGCAGATCTTCCCTTAAAAGGTTCAAAATTAAAAACTAAGTTAAATGATTTTATGAGGAGGATGAATGAAATGAATGATAATGATAATCCTAAATTAGGTCTATGGTTAATAGATTGTGTTCATGAGGGACATCATAAGAATGATTTCTCAATAAATAAAAATGTAATTTTGTGAAATCTATAGGGTAGTTGGACATCCTATATCCAAGTTTCATCTACTCCAACAATATATTTTAAAATCATAAATAATGTATTGTAGTTTTTTCAAATCTAAAAATAATGAAAATATAAATTTTCATGCATTACAAGAGTTAAATCAAGATATAACAAATAACACCTTCACAATTATATCCAAGAAAATACCCACTACAAAGCAAGAAATTCTAGGACTAGATGTGGAGATGACAAATGTGACTCAAGGTAGTCTAAGATGGATGCCTTCATCACCAAAATATTAGATTCCATCATTACCATAGTAATAGCCATAAGTCTTATAAATCTGTAATAATATGTCATTACCCTCATATAAATATTTTAGTTAGTATGCACAATTATGATATAACACAAATATTAAAAAACAATATGAAACTTTGACCCCAACTTCTACTCATCATCATTATGGGGGATATGAGGCATAGATGAATTAGCAGGGAGGATATAATGGACAACAATTGAAAGGGTGGGGATGTCAACATACTATAGGAGGATATAGAGGATTATATCAAGGAGGATATTATGGTATATATCAAAGAGGCCATAATAATGACAATTGGTATTGGTAATCTTGACCACCCATACAATGTTATCTATGTGGGGCATTTGATCCATACATGAGGAACTATCCCACAAATCCTAAAGGGTAAGTTTATTTTGTATATTGTAGGATCAAAGGTTAACATAATATGGAAGAATACCCTATTTTGGAGAAACAAAGAAAGGAGAAGCTATTTTATAACTTAACATGATTAATACATAGCTAAAGGAATATACATTTGTGCAAGTCGTCATAAGGCACCAAATGGATGAATAAGGGTTACCTCCATTAGAGATGCTTAAGGATCTAGGCCTTAGAAAATTTCATTGGGATAAATATCTCAACCTTTTCAATTAAATTAATTTAATGTATTAAGATGCACAAGTATTATAGGAAATACAATAAAAACTAGTTTTTGATGAGGATAACACTATTATTGATGTTCAAATGTATGGGAAAATTGTTCTAATCATGTGACAAGAAGGCATTTTGACCACTTTGATAGATATAATGAAATTGATCATCACATTATGTAATGAGGATATTTCTTAGAATATTGTGAACCTCCTTCATAATCTCATAAAATGTGTGTAATAAGGACAAACAAGGGCTGATAAATTAGTTTGGTATGCAAAGATCAAGAAGCCCTAGGATGTGCATTAATGAATAAACATCAAGTTGGATGGATATAAAATAATAAATGTAATATTTAATTTTGGCAGTATTATGAATATGATTCCTCATTCAACATGGGAAGACAATTATTTCACTAAATTTTATCTATTTTGAATTTAAAGGAAAATAGAGAGAAGGATGGGGATAAGTGATTAGAATGAACCTAGATTTCATTTGCATGTCATATCCAGACATTGTGAGAACTCTTCTTTGGCTAGGGAGGACTATATACAAATAAGAAAGCACTACCACAAGATGTTTGTTAGCAAATAAATGAGTGGGCTGTTAATCTATGCACTTGTTCTAGGAAGTGTAAAACTTCCCTAGAGATGACAGTCCACTTTTGAGAGGCAAAATAATAATATTTAACTAAAATAGAGATAAATAGAGAATAATAGAGAGATAAGATTACTATTTTAAACAACATGTTCATAGCAGAGTGATAGGGTGTAGGTGAGGTATTTTGTTGTTATTCTAGAAGTTGTCTAGGTAGGTTTTGAAGAGGTTACGAAATTGATAGTCACCGACATCGATGGGCATATGACTGATGTTGGTTAGGATACTGAGATTGGTAGTGAGGTGACTGATGTTGGTTAGGATGATGACGTTGGTAGGGGTAACAATTATCTTTGAAGTTGTAGAGAGATTTTATAGGTCTGGGAAATGGTTTGGATCAGGTTAGAGAGGTGGAGAGAGTGAGAATAAGGAGTTTATGGCTTGGTTAAGTTTGGTTAAAGGTTTGGTATACATTTAAGGGGAAACAAGAAAGGAAGATTTATAACTCCCTCATGGGGGTACGATCATAAGTGCATAAAGCAATGTAGGGTAGATATAAAGAAATAGAACAATAAATATTTAAATGACCTACAATATCATTGATGTACTTAGTTGTGGTGGTCATTGAATGATAAGTCCGAGGTTGATGGTTTATATCTAAGATTCTAAACCTAAATTCTTGAATAGAGAGAACAAGTGGATGTTGTTGGTCCTCAAGATCTTAATTGTTAATGGTGATTGAATTACATAGGGTGATTATAAACCTTTATGTCAAAAATAGAATGTTGAGAGCCTAAATGAGAGTAAGAATTGATTTTATTAATTTATATTGATGTGAACTAGTGGTTGGAGTTTAGATTATATTGCTAACATTGGTGATCTTGTCATTCTCAGTAGGTATTCCATCGATGTCAGTCGTGGGTTGACCAACATCAATAGCCCTAAAATAGGTAAACCTTTCTATTTTTGGTTTATTTTCTATTTTTTTACATGCAAAGTGTGATACCCATTATAGTAAAAATAGGAGGTTAGGAAGTAAGTAGTTGTTTAGTAATTTAGTTTGGAAGTGGTAATAAGTATTAGGTAGCTAGGATGAGGGGATAAATTCTTGAGGTGGCTCATCAAAGGAGAATTAGTCATATGGTGAAGTGGCTAGGTAAGGTGGCAATAGAGGTTTTTAATTAGCTTAAATATATTTTTTTAAATTAATTAAATGTGTGAGGGGTAAAAATATGGGTTAGGGAGATTAATTATTGTTATTAAAATTAGCCTAGGGGGCTTTTGACATAAAGAGTTATGCACGTGTGTGTGACATAATTTTTGTGTCTAAATTTTCCCCCTTTTGTCTTGTAATTTGTACTAACATGGAAGAAAAAAATAAGAGTTAGATGCTCCAAGTATTAGATGAGGTATCCCCCCTCAAAATGGGAATCAATGGAGGAGAAATCAAAATCAGGTATTGGTTTGATAGAAAAGGTAATTGGGTCACTGGTGGAGAAATGTTTCACTAAATGTTGTATATTTAGAATTTAAAGGAAAATAGAGAGAAGGATGGGGATATGTGATTATCATGAACACAAATTTGGTTTGCATGTTGTAACCAGATGTTGTGAGTACTTGTCTTTGTCTAGGGAGGACTACCTATTAATAAGAAAGCACTACCACAAGATGTTTGTTAGTAGATAAATGAGTGGGCTACCAAGCTATGCACTTGTTTTAGGAAGTGTAAAACTTCCATATATATGATATTCAACTTTTGAGAGGTAAAATAATAATAAATAAATGAAATAGAGATAAATAGAGAGTAAAAGAGAGATAAGATTACCATTTTAAACAACTTGTTCATAGTAGAGAGTGACAGGGTGTAAGTGAGGTATTTTGTTAGAGTTTTAGAAGTTGTTTGGGTAGGTTTTAAAGAGGTTAGGAAATTGATAGTAATCGATGTCAGTAGGTGTGTGACCAATGTTAGTTAAGCTAAGGTGATTGATGTCAGTTAGGATACTGATGTTAGTAGGGGAAATAATTATCCAAGAAGTTGCAAAGAGCTTTTCCAGGTCTTAGAAATGGTTTGGATTAGGTCAGAGAGGTTGAGAGAGTTAGGACAAAGATTTTATGGCTTGGTTAAGTTTGGTCAAAGGTTTGGTATGAATGTAAGGGGAAAAAAGCAATGAAGCTTTGTAACTCCCTCATAGGGGTATGGTTAGAAGTGTGTAAAGTAGTGTAGGGTAGGTATAAATAAATAGAAGAATGAATATTTCAATGACCTACAATATCAGTGATGTACTTAGCTATGGTGGTCACTGAATGATAAGTGCCAAGTTGATGGTTTCTATCTGAGAGTCAAAACTTGAATGCCTAAATAGAGAGAACAAGTGGATGATGTTGGTCCTCAAGAGCTCATTTTCTAATGGTGATTGACTTACATAGGGTGATTATAATATTGAATGTTGAAAATAGAATTCCAAGAGCTTGAACAAGAGTAATAATTGATTTTATTAATTTTTGGTGAGTTGAACTAGTGGTTGATGTTTGGCTTATATTTCCAACATCTATGATCCCGCTAATGTCGATAGGTATCCTATCAATGTCAACCATGGGTTAACCAATGTTAGCAGCCCTAGAATAGGTAAACCTTTTTGTTTTTGGCCTATTTTGTATTTTTATGTGTGCCAAGTGTGATACCCATTATAAAATGGTAAAAATAGGATGTTAGGAAGGAAGGAGTTATTTAGGAATTTAGTTTGGAAGTGGGAGTAAGTCTTAGGTAGTTACAATGAGGGGAATAAGTCTTGAGGTGACTCATCAAAGGATAATTACTCATAGGGCAAGGTGGCTAGGTAAGGTGGCAATAGGGGTTTTTAATTAACTTAATTAAGTTTTTTTAAAATTAATTAAATGTGTGAGGGGTAAAAATATGGGTTAGGGAGATTAATTTTTATTATTAAAATGGGCCTAGGGGGGTTTTAACATAGGGAGTTACACATGTGTGTGTGACATAATTTTGGTGTCTACACCAATGGATGACCAAACTTGAGTTAAAATATAATAATGTTAATTTTAGTGGATTACAGTAGAGTCAAACCTATTGGCCAACTAGAATATGTTGAAATTAAAAAGGATGAAATTAGCTTTCAAGGGGACTTCAAGGTCATTGACATGAAGATAATAAATACCTATTACCCTACCTTAATTAGTAATAAATGGGATCATTATGGAAAAATGAATATTAATACTATAGACAATCAGTTAGAAGCACATTAGAAAGATAAAATAGTAGTGATACCTTTAAAATCCATATATCATTCTTAAGGAGATAAAGTCTCCTTATGCTTATGTGGACAAAAATTGGTTTAAGGTGAGGATGAATGAAATAAAGAATAGGGTGAACAAATATTGGTATTTAAATGGGTTATCACAAAGTCACTGGTCAAACAGGTTCAAATTGAAAAATGTATTTTCCTCCAGTACATTCATCAAAAAAATCTTAGGTAGAATTTTTGTATAATAGTACTGAAACTATGATGGATTAAATTAAACCCACCCCTAAATTAATTTTACATTGGGATTTTTATTCATCCATAAGTGGTGAATCAGGCACACATATTCCATATTGGTCCTATAGATATCATGAGTTACAACCTTTGCACATGGTGTTAACTAAAGAATGCCAAATACCTTAATATTTTGTGACCAAGGATCTCAATCCATTCATATTAAGGATTAAACACCACGTACCATAAGTGGAACAATGAGACAATGCACTAAAATATGTACTAAAATTAACTAATTCAACATGGTGGGCTATGTACAAAAATCTAAAAATGCATTGGGAAGATGCCTATGATATCTTTCATGCATGGTTTTATCTACCAACTAGTATTAAATTAGAATGGAATTTATTTAAAGAGGGTAAATGTCTTGAGATACACAATTATTAGTGTGTGGATATATGTACTACACATGGAATAGATCCTCAACATTGGGTACAAATATTTAGTCCTACCCTTGCACCTATTCTAACATCCTGGTACATGCATCAAGAGTATTAAAGGGAAACTAAACACTATCTACAACTTTCATAAGATTTCATCTAAACTTTTATATTTGAAGATGATAATCCCTTAGTACATAATGCCTTGTAAAAGATTAATTTTTTTCTATGTCATAGATACATAGAGGATTTAACAAATGTTGTTAAATTAGCCTCTCATCAAGAAGCTACATAGGACTTGGATCTTATAATATGCAAGTACAAAGGTAGTAAAAAAAATAGCTCCAAATTTATTTGTGTATGTTGGGCCCCCTTTTGTATCACATATATGGACTATTCCAATTGGACATATCTTGGTGTGTGGCAATCATTGAAGTTTTTTCACCCTTTTGTACATTTTGGAGCTAGTTAGAGGAGTTCCTAAAGATCATGTGCTAGCTAGAAAGAAGTTACATGGCACTAAATTACAAAGGATATCTCTACTAAAACTTGTATGTGGTGGCTCAAGAATCATAGATGTGAGAAGAGTGGAGTAGGTGAGATAGTGACTCCTTCATTAATAACTTAGCATATATCCTATGCTCATCCAACCTAGACAGTGTAGTGGAAATAGCAATATATTGACATCTCGTCTCGTGGTACTCATTTAATTTGGTAGGAGATGCCTAGCTGCCTATAAAATAAGGCTTACATTTAAAGATCAAAAGGGAAGGCGACCAAGGTAGTGAAGCTCTTATAAAATAGAGAGATAACCTAGGTATTTGAATTTTTCATAAGATAAAGTAGACATTGATATATATATATATATTTCAAGCTCACTATGCACCCCTGGGCATGAGTAATGATAGGAAATAGCTATGCTCTATTTTATATCTCGATCTTGTATAATAAAATATATAGTTAATGAATAATGTGGTTGAAGAAATTATGTGTTGATTCTTGAAATATAGATACTGCATTATTATGTCATGTGTTTATTTTATAATAACAATGTTATAGTTCTATATATGAGTGTATTATGATATTGAGGTTCAACCCTGATCACTAAAGGCATCATTATGCCATATAGTGACTTCAATCTACCTGAAATAGACTATGTTAAAACCATAATATACAAAGATTCTAAGATACATGCCTAGAGCACTACCTTGAAGGATGATCCATTGAACCTTAGCCATCCTTGTGACTTATTTAAGTAACTAAATGATATTATATTAGTCATTCTCATGGCTACACCATCAAGACCTTGACCTAACTAGTTCTAAAATTGTAAATTAAGGCTTGTGCCCTAAATAAGGCTTACACCTCATAAACTTCCCCTAGATAGCCTAGCACCAATGGGTGGCTTAATGGTATCATCCCCATGATTAAGTCCTTTTTAACCCTATGTTGTGTCATGTTGTAACTAGCCCAACATGGGCTCAGTCCCTTTGATTTTACACTTTAGGCGAGTGTACAAGGCCTATACCTTGTGTGAAATTGATTCCATTGTAATAGAGTATTAAATATTATGTGTCAAACCCTTTTATACTTGCTCCTAGCTCCATCAAATCTATTACCAACTTGATTTGATAGCTAAGTACATGACCAAATGCAAAAACCAACCTAGTAAACTTTTTTACAACATTTTAGTTCCATATATAGGACTTGTGTTAAATTTCATTATTAAAATGGTGCCAAAAAGTGATGCTTTGACTATTACTCAAGAACATCAAGCAATATCTAGAGAAAATTAAAGATATTTTTGTGTAAAATCATCCCACATACAAATAATAGGAGATAATAAAATGGGTGAAAAGTAACCTATATGATGCTCTATATAAGGTATTCTTTTATGAGTTATCTGAGCATGTGTACCATTGGATAATTTCCTACATGACTAATAGAAGGTAAAGTTATGGATAACACATCAATTGGATCTCAGAGTGTGTAGAGAGGTTAGAGAGACTAGATGAAGTTTGGATGTGTGTTGTGTACAAGTGATGGAGTGGTGTATTAAACAACTACATGTTGGAGTTCATAGTGTTAACCTTATCATTCCTTGAATAAGTAGAATATGAGTTTCCTCATGAACTAAGAGGCATGTTCATAAGAGGGATCAACACTAAACTAAAGAAGATTCTAGTGGATTATGGTATAGAAACCATAATAATGGAAGGATAAAGTCCTTATGCATATGAGCAAACATAGAAGGTGTGAAGGAGAAGTGTAGGTAAGGTGCAATGGAGGAGGAATAACATGATACCTGAGAGCTCTAGAAGGTAAACTATATTAAACGAAGGTGTAGGCTAATGGAGGATATATAACTTAGAAGTGCTGAGAGGACCTATAGAAAGTGGAAAGGTCATGGTGAAGGATCCCTTTAATTATAGCAACATGAAGAGAGAGAGGAAGAAGTAAGAGATTAGAATTATTAGTTAGGTGCAAGATGTAATGGGTTCCTAAAAGATCTAGCATTTAAGAATGTGCCAAAATCACCTACCCCCTTTAAACTTCAAGTGCAAGCTCATGTGTTGGATTCCCCATCAATAGATAGTATAATGGTAACTGAACCTATTATCTATGTCAACTTTGACAAGATTTAACATTTGGATCAAGAGTTTGTTATTAAGCAAGTGATTCCCTATGAAGAACTTAGTGAGGATATGATAAATTTAGCAAGTTTCAATCTAGGATCCATGAACATATGTGAAAGCATTCCCATGTAAATAATATTAGTAGCACTAACTAGGGAATAGCTTAAAAAAAGTGGCATGATGCCACAAGTGAGTGGTACTGAATTGACAAATTTGACAACATAGTCGACAACATTAGGATCAAAATCATAACCCACAATTAGAGTTGTTGGATGGCCACCTCCAACATAAAAACAAGTAGGATAAGTGACTTAGAACTTAGTGCTAACACCTTAGTAAGTCTAGTATGAGATGGAAATACACTTGCTTGAATATCATAGTGTAGAGAATGTCATAAAGTATGTGCTAAGTGTGAGTTACAATGGCACACTCAGGGCATCACTTATCTTGAGTGTAAGGCAATCAAGTTCATGAACACCCTATTAGATCATACCCATACTTGGTATCAAAATTTTTATCTAAACTAGGATATGGTTGACTATAATTTGTTGAAAGAAGCCTTCTTAAATAAGTTTTATATCCTTAAATTTGAGTAATAGAACATCATGGTTCTCAAATAAATCAGCCAAGGGTTGTCCAAGAGCATGCACCTATATGATGCATAGTTTAAAAATATATTCTCTAAGCTTCCATATGAAATTCACCCCTATCAACACATGAAATGGTTTGTTGGAGGATTTTTGGTACCCTTTAGATGATCACTATTTATGAAGACCTTCATAAACCACCATGAATTGCTTGAATCCATGCTTTTGGATGAGGCAATAAGAAATGTCAATGCCAAGATCAACCCATTTATAGAGGTGTATATCACATCAATGGCCTCCCAACTATAGAAGTTAACTTTTGGTTTGGAATATGGCACTCATAGTGGTGTTGTACTAATTGTGAGATGGAGGGGCATAGCAAAAATAATTACCCATGAAGAAATTTTCATACCCTATTCCTCAACTATGAAGTTTGTCATGGGTCACATAACTCTAGGAACTTCCCTCTTTTATAATGTGACATTTAAGTAAACACCACAAGTTATTATAAAATGTGTAATGTTTAAATTTACTCAATAATATACTTTTGGGTCATTGATGAGATGTGCCAAAACATGAAAAAGGGTGTGAGGTACGTGATAACATTAGCCAATGGTTAGGAAGGTCAAGGAAATGAGGGATATGGCCAAAATAATATGGGTTATGGGAACTATCAAGGCATGCATGGGTGGGGAAGAGGATGTGGTATAGGAACATTCCCACCATAATTATGTTATAGGTGTGGATAAACTAAGAATTATCAACATGATTAACCCATGCACCCAATATGTGTGTATTGTCAAGGACCACATACAATCAAAGAATTCCTAGACTTGTTCACAAAGCTAACTCAAGGTTGGCCTGACATAGACAAAGGTGAAATAATTATGAGGTACAAGTTAAAAGAGGAAAGGTTGGATCCTAAGCCACAAAAGAGTCATAAGGAGATACAGAAGGTGAAAGTCATAACCCAAAATAGATTTACCACTCAACCACCTACTATGCCAACTCAAGAACTATGCTTAGAGTATGACGAGTTAAGCCATATTGAGTGCATAAAATAGCCTAAGACAAATGTTATATCCTATGTTGACTTTATATGATAGAAGGATGTCCTAAAAGAAGCCATGAGCATGATACAAAATTTATAGGGCAAACTCCATTTTGCTAGAGATTTAGAGGCACTTGCCACCACATCATGTAAAAGACAAGATAACTAGGAGGTTAAAGTATAGGAGTTGACTGAGATATTTTCCATCCTAAAAACTGAAGGGGTGTTTCCCCTACTAAAATATTTGTTATTGAAGTATGCAGGGAAGACACCATAAGTAAAGTTTGAACTTCAAATGATTGAGGTTTCTACACCACATATGGAGTAGGCATATAAAGAAAGGCAACTCAAAATTCTAAGTATGATCAAAATTTATTGATAGACACCACCATCAATGGATGGTTGGTTTGTGAAGAACTTGTTGATATAGGTGTAGAGGTCAATAATCTAACACATACTACTTGGGAAAAGATGGGGTGGCCACCCTTGAGGTCTTCACCTAACATGTTATTCATGTATTAAAAGACCTAAGTGTAACTTATTAGGATCTTAAAGCGTGCCATTATATATATCATGGGCACCATGTTCCAAGATAACTTTGAGGTCATTGAGTTGGTAGAGTAGGAAAACTATCTAACACTCTTAGGAAGGCCATGGTGTTATGTTAATAATGTAGACATACACTTTAAGAGGCACACATGAATTTTGAGAATGGAAAGGAAAGGGTAGTTATCCCTATATAAAATGATCAAGGGCCCCCATATGTATAAATCATTGATCTTAAGGATGATATCGACCACATTTATAACATCATGGTGTAGGGTACCAAGAAGCTCAACCCTAATGACCAAGGAATGATTGAATGGGAGGATGGATAATCAACCTCAGATATAATTGATGTAGCTTAAGAGTGATGGGTCAAAGAGACCTATGAGGTGACTGGCTAAAGGTGCTACCTAGTGTGTGCACCTAGACCAAGGTCAACCAAGATAAGGGTTGGTTAAGATTGATCACCCTCACAAGAAATGGGTTCCATATGCCCAAAAAGTGGAAAAAAGTGTGTTTCAAATAAGTAGAGGGAATATTTTAGTGCTCCAAAAATATGAAGGAAGCTATCCCATAAAAATTTATATCCATGAAATTGAAGCTTACATCCCCAAAGAGGTAGATCAAATGGGTATACTAATGCATACCTTGAAATGCACTACTACTCACTACTGGGTAGTGCTAAGACCTAACATGCCAACTTGGTAAGATGTAAAGGTAGTAATATACACTAGATTTAGTAAAAATAATGAGTACATATACATACCTACTTACTTTGTGTATTTTGATCTAATTACACATGCATTTGTGTGAAAAAACTTGGGCTGTCTATGGTGAGAATGCACCAAAAGGCATGTGGGTGAATGACTTTTATAAGACTTTAAGAACATGTGCACAAGGATGGTATATTGTAAATGAGACAATCCTAAGATAGGGAACTAATAAATACTCAAGGAGAGGTTTGTACACACCTTCTTTTATTCATAAAAATTAGATCTACTAGAGCCACTATAAGTCATCTATAGGGTAGTGTTTGAGGACACTACCATCCTAAAAGAGTGCCTTATGGAAATGTTTGGGGAGAAATTACTAGTGCTCTTGATATTATTTAAAGTTAAGGTGATCAAAATTGACTCCAACAAGGAAGATGATGAGACCTAGAAGGAGTGCAATTGGAAGGCAAAAACTTGTGCACCTTATAGATGATGAAGATCTAATGCATATTTGAATTGAAATAATTAAAAGGAAAAGGAAATTCAAATAATCTCATTAGGAGAGGAATTAACCCTACTACATGCCACTCAAGACAAATAAATTAGACACGAATATAGAGGGTGAACCAAATATTACCACTATAGGCACTTACTAGTCTGAGGTAGAGATGGCACAAATTGTAGACCTCTTGAAAGAATTTCAAGATTTCTTTCCACATAGCTACCAGGACATTAAAGAAACCTACCCATCCCTTGGAAAAATTATGATAAGATTGGTAAATGTCTGAGGCCAGTCAATAAGCACCCATATCAGATGAATCACAATCTCTATTCTAAGGTAAAAATGGAGATTGATGGAATATTTATGGCCAGCATCATCTACCTTATGAAATAATCTAAATGGGTGAGCCTGATGGTCATCAACGTCAATAAGGATGGGTGAATATAGATCTACAATGACTATAGGTGATTGAATGTTGTTTATGTCAATGATCCATTCCTTACCCTATTCATCAATGAGGTCCAAGATGGATTCATAGGTTGAAATATCTATACATTCATTGATGATTTCTTAGGCTACCACCAAGAGTAGATCAAGGAGGATAACCCCAAAATAACCTTTGTGACTAAATGGGGTTGTTTTTCTTACAAAATGATTCCCTTTGGACTCAAGAATACACCAATCATATTCTTCAAGGTAGTGATCATTACTTTCAAGTACTTTATCCATAAGTTACTCCAAATATATCTCAATGACTAGACTATGTATGGTCTTATAAAATACCACTATGGCAATCTATGCCTCATGTTTGAGAGGTGCAGTGAGCTCTAGATATCTTTAAATATAAATAATTACATATTCATAACCCCATTTGGGACATTACGTAGGCACATCATCTATAAGGATGGTTTGCTTATTGATCTAATGAAGATAGCCACAATAATATAGTTCCAAAATCCCTCAATGTAAAAAGACATCCATGCCTTTCTAAGTCATTGTGGCTACTATATAAAGTTCACTCAAATCTATACAAATATTTTAGCACCTCCAAAATATATCTTTCCCAAGGATGACACATTATACTAGGGTGAGGTGTAAGATGAGGCCTTTGAAACACTAAAGCTAAAGTTGGATAGTACACCAATTCTATAATTTATAGACTAGACTACCCCTTTCCATGTCCATGTCAATGCTTCAAGCTCTGATATTGGTATCAAATTGGCATGACTAGGCATAGGCAAGATGGACCACCCCATCTCCTTTGAAAATAGGAAATTGACATAGGTAGAGTAGAATTACACCACCATCAAGTGTGAGGCATTGGAATTTGTCTATTCTTTACAAAAAATTAGGCAATACCTATTGACAACCCCATTCATCTTTTTCATATATCATGAGGTGCTTAAGTACCTTGTGAACAAGCCTATTTTACATGGGTACATATGTAGATAGATTATTCTCTTTCAGAAGTTCTAGTTCTCTATTATCATTAAACTTAAGAAGCATAACTCTGGGCTTGACCATTTATCCTACATCAACTCTGGTAATGTGGTAGTATTGATTGATTATGACATGTTGGATGTATAACTATATAGAGTTTAGTCCATCCCAAAATATCTAGTAGATATTGTCACATCTAGACTTATACCCCAGACCTTATCAAATAAGGAGAAAAATAAATTGTGGTTCATGTCACCCCCTTCTATCTCATTTAAGGAGAGATGTATAAACTAAGTAGGGATGAGGTCTTTCACCGATGTGTTTTGGAACATGAAAAATATTCCATCGTATAGGAATCACATGAAGGGAATATAGGATATCATTACACTAGAGATACAAAAACATGCAAGGTATTACATTTAGGCTTGTGATGGCCAAGCATATTCCAAGATGCCAAGGAATATGCTAAGGCATGTGATGTATAATAGTGCACTAGAAAATCCAACCATCAAGATGAGATGCCTCTCATTCCCATTCTTTTTGAAGAACCATTCAAAAAATGGACCATTGACTTTGTTGGGCCAACCACTCCAATAACATGGTGTATAGGTGCTAGATATATCTTAGTGGCCACTAACTATTTCACCAAGTGGAATAAATCCACACAAACCAAAGACTACACAATTATAATAGATAGATGCTTTATATGGGAGAATATCATAAACTAGTATGGGTTCCCATTAAGTCAGACTAGAAACAAGGGCACTCATTTCATCAATAAAATGGTATGCATCCTTTTGACTAAATACATGGTTTTGCACCACAAAACCACCCCATATTATCCCTAGGCCAATAACAGAACTAAATCCTTTAAAAATATTTTGGGAGCATGCTCAATGAATATATTTGATGTTGGTTTAAAATATTGAGATGATAGTGTATCGATGGTACTATAGGCATACCACATAACTTACAAAAGATTGAACAAGGCTACACCATTAAAACTAGTGTTTGTCATTGAAGTATATTTACCTATGGAATTAATGCTTCCCTCCTTACATATTGTATGAATTAGTCACATAGACATCCAATAATATTTAAGCACAAGGTTGGAAGACTTGGAGAAATTGGATGAGAAGCACACTCAAGACAAATAGATTCATTAGATTGAGAAGACACACTAGAAGAACTGACATGATAAGCACATATTTCATAAGGAGTTTAATAAAGGAGAATTGGTCTTGTTATATGATTCCAAGTACTTCAAGAACACAATAAAGTTGTAAATATAGGGATGGGTCCCTATATCATCTACCACATATTAGAGACAAGTACATGTAATTTATGAAACTTGACTGGTGAAATACTCCTTGGGCATTTCAAAGAAAATTGATTGAAGCCATATAGGTATTAAGATGGTGATAACACCATGGAAACACTGACTCCTTGGTCACTAGTTAGTTTAAATTTGAGCTGACCAGAGTAAAGTTTGGCATAAACCAAACCTTTCTTTTCCTTTTTTGTTATTATTTTTACTTGTATAGTTTATAAAGGTAGTGAGTGGTACATGATAGATGAAATAATTTTTTGTTAAAAATTCACACACAATTTCAATCAAGTGACTTAAGCACTTGTGCCCATAAACATGTGAGACCAGATGTCTAAGTAGTGAACATGTGAAGCTTAATAGGTGTAAGTAAAAGCATCAAAATCAAAATGTCCACAATATGAATACTGTAGGGTATTTGGCCCAAAAATTAACCACTCTGATGCTACTTTTACACTATAATTTCAAGAAGGTATAGCAATTGATCTAGTTCCAGAGACCTAAGAGGCAAGTGAAGATGTTCAACATAGTTGAACACACGATAAGAAGTGAAGATGCTCAACTTGGTTGAGTGCAAGGTAGATAGTGAAGATGCAAAATATAATAGTGTGCAATAGAATTTAAAGAGAAAAAAAGTGTTGGATGGCTAATATAAGGGATTTTTATGGGGTAGTATAGGCTAAGTCAAGATGATGCATAATAAATTGACCAAGGTAGAGGAGCATGCTTGAAAGAGGATCATAGCTAGAAGAATTAGAAGCAAGGAGGTTAAATCACACAAATATGAGGTGTTATACCCAAGTTTTCTTAAGGCAAAGGTTACACCAAAGGATACATGCATAGAAGGAAGTCGTCTAAGATAGTTGACATCTAACCAAAAAGGAGTGAGAAGTGACCATTTGAACCACACATCACTTCACCAAAAAACCTATTAGGAGCATTTAGTGAGGTGGTGGTGACAACATAAAGATACATGTTTAATGCATATAAGACAAGATATCTTTGAGGATTTTGTAATTTTTGTGTTTTCCAAGAAATTGGGGCACCTAGACCATTAAACCTACATTAATAATGGTGTTTTAAAATAGAAGTCTATAAATTGATCAATTACAAACTTGATTAGGTTAAAAAGTTTATGCTAACCCAAACTTAGAGAAAAACAAGCAAGAGATCAAAGAGTTAAAGAAAAAAAGCACTATCATAGTGAAAATTCAACCATTACAAGTACCTAAGTGAAAATAAGTACATTGAAAAAGAGTACGTTCACAAGTGAAGCTAGTGTGAAGGGTTGAAAATAGATATTTGTGTAGAAAACTAAGTTGAAATGAGGAGCTATCACCCAAGCTACCATTAAGAACCAATAAAGCTCAAAGCTGAGAGCATAGTTGTTTATCCTATCACTACAAAGGTATTGACCACCATTTAAGGCTTTGACAAGCCACATCTTCTTAGGTCAATATAAGTATATTTGGGACAATGAATAAATTCAAGGCATCAATATCCATAGAGGTGCAATAGAAACCCAAAATGGTTAGGATTATAGAAGAGGTGATGGTCACCAAAACCAAGGTACAACTGGTCAAGGTAGTTAGCATCATGGATTTTGATATGGAGGCACTAACCAAGATGTCATACCAGTATATACAATATCCCCCATAGGTTTAGGTTTGGAAAATTTAGTGCTCTATCATATATAACTACCAACTCCAAGAGTAAAACCATCAGACATTTAGTCATTTCTATGACTTGGTGTGGGACTAAATAGTTGACACAAAGTGCAATATGCCATAAGGTGATTCCCTATTTGATGTCTAAAGTCAATACAAGTTAAAGGATATTGGTATATCTTATTTATAAGAGTTACCCTACTTCAGAAATCTAAAAGAACTCTTCTAGTTCATACTCTCATGCATCTATGAAGACTACTTCTACTTTGTAAGATGATGCATGAAGATCTCATTGTATCTAATCAAGAAGATAACTAAGTTACCTGATGCTAGATAAGACATCCATCAAATGATGGATGATGTTGAGGAGGTGGAGAACATCACTAATCTACTCAATTACTTTAAGGGGGTTTCATTTTTCCCATCACCAAGCGTGAGGACCCTAACATGAGGTTGATGGTGAACCTCATTAGCTCTAAATTATGTGTCAGTATTCAATGGACATATTTGTCAAAGTCATATCTCTATATGGCCTATCACATGACATAGGGCATCAAATTCAATATCACTAGGTTCATTTTAAAGGAGTTGACCAAGAGTGCACTAGAATGTCATAGTATCAAGGGGACCTTCAAGTGGGGGTATATCCTCATCTTGATCATGATGGAATAAATCAAGATCCTAGACATGAGTGAAGATAGCCTATGGGTGTTCTTTGAACACCATGAATCACCTACATATAAGTATAAAGACTACACCTACCCCATGACTTTCAACCCCAAGTACAAGATGCATATAATGTGTTGGTATGAGCAGTACATAAAAGCCTTTGGATAAGAGTGGCACATTCCCTATGGGCTCCTTCAAAGTATATTTGGGAGGATAATTTTTTATATAATATAAAACTATTGCATTTTGTACTTGATGCTAAAGGATGGAAATAGGTTGGGTTAGTTGAAGCTCCCCTTTGCCTTCTTGGTAGAATAATTTAAGGATGCAATGCACTAGATTCTAAATGTGTATTAGATGGACATTCTAGTTAAAGAACTAGATGTAGAAAGGAGGAGGCTGAGGTACATGTTTCCTCATACCAATGAAAGAGATAAAAAGGATGAATAAGATGCCTTGGATTAAACAAACATTGATTTTATTTAAGAGGTCACCATCCTTGGCTTTATCTATAGACTCTACCATGAGATGAATCCATGAAATAAGGCTTCCAACACTGGGTCAAGTGCCAAGAAAAAATAAGACATGAACCTTAGTGCTAAAAATAAAAATTATCCCCAAAAGAAGAGAGGGGAAAAATTGGAATAAATAGAAAAGTACTTAAAGCTCAAAATCACCTCAAAAAAAGAGGCATCCCCTTTGGGCTCTTCAAATAACCACATAATTTTTTTTTTGATGACCTACCTAGCACAAATAAGAAGGGGAAGGCTTAAATTTTGGTGCCTAAGATATTTTTATTCAACATAGAAGAGGATCTAGAGGAAGAGGAGTTAGAGGAAGAAGAAGGTGAGATGGGTACATACATCATGCCCAAGGATGTAGAGTCCTCATTTTTAGCCTCCACCATCTCAATAAATTTCTTTGGCATAGGAGTTATGAGAGAAAAAAGATGAAATTACTAAGGTATGGGTGCCAAAAGAATTCATTGACATGGTGGAGGCTAAAGAGAAAAGAAAAGAGGAGGAGCATAAGGTGCTAATGGAAGAAGGGAATCAAGAAGGAGAGATAGGAAAATAACATAAGGAGGTAACCCATTAAAACGTGTTGATGGAAGAACTACAATGTAAATGGAAGGACATGGGCCTTGACTAAGCACATATTGACATGGTACTAAGATTTCAATACAAGCATAAGTAAATGATAGCCAAGGGCATGTCCCAAGCTGAGATCAATTAGCTAAAGGCTAAGGAAATAATAGAGAGAGGCAATAAATGCATAACACAAGCCATATAAAGGAATGTCAAGAAAGAGAAGGCCTAAAGAGAGGAGTTAAATAGAAAGGCCAAAGAGGAGAAGGCCAAGGGAAAGGAGAATGAGGATAAATCCACCCAAGAGGAAAGGGAAAGAATGTTTAAAGTGAGAGAGGAGAAGAAGGTTACTACTAGAATGGAACCAAGGAAAGAAAGAACACCTGAGATGACATCGAATACACCCACCATAATAACATAGGAAGTTGCACAACAGGCACACCCTAGTTTTGAGAGGGTACCTTTAGATAAATAAGGTGATTTTGACACCTTAAAAAAGCAACTAGAGATAGAAATAGAGGCCCCATCAAGTCAAGAGGACTAAAATTATGGTGCATTAGAAGTTTGTGGGAAAGAGACTCTATAAGATAAAATTGATGAGGGGGAAACATCCACAAAAGAAATAATATGAGATAAATAACATGATGGTGAGCTAACCACTGAGTAAATAAAAATAAGAGGAAGAAGAGGGAGAATAAGGAGAAGGAAAAGAAGGAGAAGAAGAAGAGGAGGGCACTATCACTAGTACCAGCACCAATAATGAATAATAACTAGGTGAGGATGAGGAGTATGAACTTGGAAATAGGGAAAGGGCATAGTAGGAATTCTTGGAGGATGAGGACTTGTACATGATGGAGTGCATACTTCCAAATAATACCATGACCGTAATGCACTACTAGGTTTCTTGGGCACTAGATTGCTACATAGATGAGCTCAAATTTAAGGTTTTGATCAAATCAATCTAGAGTGCCAAGAAGATGAAAGAAGAGCATGAATACCAAATCCTCAATCCTCATGATATGAACAACATGTACTCAGCCAATTCCTTGATTAATATCAAATCTATAGTAGTATGTAAGAACATCATCAATGATGTTTATTCCTATAGTTGGAATAAAATAGCAAAAAGGGCTAAGAAATATCTTAATATAACAAAGATCAATATTCAATAATTGGTGGAACACATAGAAGAGGTAGATCCATCCCTCTTAAATGGTATGGATTCCTTAGAGATGAAATAAGTGGATCAGGTATGTGCACTTGTGGAGTAGATGATCCTTAGAATAAGGTTAGTGCTCAAATAACAACAAGACCCTTATGAGGCATTGTGAGGAGAATTGAATAGAAATTTTGATGTGGTGGAAGACATTCTCTCCAAACTTGAATAAGGTATAAAGGAAGTTGATGTGATATTTTATAACTTTTCCAACTAGTTAGTAGTCATTGATGCATGCCTTAAGAATGCAAAGGAAGAAGATGATGCTTTGGTCTAGCACTCCTTTATGGTATTTAGGACTTAGCTCATCCAAGTCATGCCCAAGGTCAACTCCTTAAACACCCAACTGAAGACTCAAGATCAAGACTTGGAGGTGATATTCTACACCTTCCAAACAAAATCAAGTAAGTAGGGGGAGATCTTGGATGCCAGGGTGAAGCACAAGAAAGAAAGGCTTAAGACCTTTAAAAACGAATTAGAAATCATGAATGTGATTTATATCAATTATATATACACTAAATTATATGGTTCCATTGAATAAATTAGGGGAACTATCTAAGGTTTTGATAATTTCAAGGTAGATCTAGAGCAGGGTGTGCCTAATTTTTATGCACCTAAGGCACTAAAAGACTAGTTCAAGGTGGAATAGCAATTTTTTGTGGGGTAATGTTGGGCCCCCTTTTATAGTACATACATTGAACATGATAAATAGACCTATCTTAGTATGAGGAAACCATTAGAGTGTATACTCCCTTTTATACATTTTGTCACCAGCTAGAGGAGTCCCCAAGGATTATGTAATAACTAGTAGGTAGTTACATGGTGCTGACTTACAAAGGACATCTTTGACAAAACTTGTAAGTGGAGGTTCAAGAATCATTTAATTAAAAAGTGTGGAAAAGGTGAGATAGTAACCCCTCCAATGATATCTCAACATATGACCTACACTCATCCAACTTGGGTATCGTAGTGGTGCTAACAACTCATAATAGCTCATCTCTTGGCACACACCCATCCAACTTGGAAGGAGACACCTAGTTGAATATAATATAAGGCTCATATTTGAAGATGAAATTTGAGGTGACCAAGGTAGTGAATCTCTAGTGAAATATAGAGCCAACCTATGTATTTAAATTCTACAAAAGATAGATAAGACATTCATATGTATAGCCCAAGATCGCTTGTGAGCCCCTGGACATGATTAGTGATAGGAAAGAGCTATGGTTTTTTTATAAATCATTCTTGTATACTAAACTATATAATCAATGAATAATATGGTTAAAGAAATGATATGTTAATTCTTGTAATATACATACATACATACATACACACACATATATATATATAGCACATTTTCATGTCATGTCTTAATTTGATAATAATAATGTTATAGTTATTTGAGTGTATTATGATATGAAGGTTCAACCTTGGCCATTAATGTCATCTTTGTGCCATATAGCAACTTTGATCTACCTAAAATAGACCAATTCTTGAAATTGGAATGCACCAAAACTCTAAGACCCATGCCTAAAGAGCTACCTTAAAGGATGAGTCATTAAACCCAAGCCATCCCCATGAATTTTTTAAGTAACCAATTGAACCTACATTAGCTATTCTCTTGGTTACACCGTCAATACCTCAATCTAACTAGTTATGAATTTACACATTAAGGTTTGTGCCCTTGAGAAAGATTGTGCCTCATGAAATTCCCCTATATAGCCTAGTTTTAGTAGGATGCCTAAACCCATCTTGCCCATGACTAAGTCCATGTTAACCCTAAGTTGTGCCATGTTTCAACTAGCCAAACATGGACCTAGTCCCTTTGTTTTTGCACTTTGGGTGATCACACAAGGCTTGTGCCTTGTGTGAAATTGATGAAAGTGAAATATCATGTTAAATTTTATGATCTAGACCCTTTTATGCTCATTTATATCTCTAATAAGTATATAACTGACTTATTTTGATAGCTAATCACATGACCAAGTGTAAAATCCAACCTAGTGAACTTTTCTATAATAGTGTAATAGAATAAATATTGATTTAATAGAGTCCAATCATAGTGATAGGGATGGAGATCCTGATTTAGAAGTGTTCTTTGAACCTCATCATGAAGATGATTCTAAACCAATACAAAGTGTAGAGTAGGTAGAATAAGATAAACTACACAATATTGACATCCCACAATAAGAAGGAAAACAAATTTTATAATATATTATGACTAGTAGTTTAGGCAAAATATATCAAGAACCCTTGTAGAAAACTCAAATAAATAATCAGATAAAATTATCCCTAAAGCTTATAATAGTGGGATATTACTAGGGATAAGAATAAATATTTTAATCCCTGAAGCTATTAAGAGACTACTAAGATGTGTTTCCAAGTAGATTTTGAAAGGCCAAAGGCATAGATCCATCCTTTGGAAAAGTACAATCGAGATAAATGAATGGGCATGAATGATTAGAAATGATCCTAAAGTCTCAATCCTAATATGAAAATTAAATTAAAGGATGAATTGGATAGAATGCAAGAATCTCAAACTATTTATCTAGTTTGAAAGGTAGAATGGGTGAGCCCCATGGTGGTACGACCTAAGAAGATGGGATAAATTTGGGCATGTTGGGATTACCATGCACTCAATGATGTGCGAATTAATGATCCATTTAATAACCCTTTTAGGGATTATCTATTATAATATATAGTTTGGCATGAGGTATCTTCCTTTACAAATGGTTTTAGTGGGTATCACCAAATTTTGATTGTTAAAGAGGATTAGGCCAGAAGTTCTTTTGATATTGAATGGGAGTCATTTTCATTTAAGGTAATGCCATTTAGTTTTAGGAATGTACTTGTTTTATTTTTTAGATATATGGTAAATGCATTTAAATACTTCATTCATGATCTACTAGAGGTTTATCTAGATGATTGGTCAGTCTTATCTTTTTTTAAACAACACTTATCCAAGATAATATTGATGTTAGAGTGATGTAGGGATTTACACATCAGCTTAAATTTAAAGAAATGTTTATTATTTACATTTTTTGTGTTTTATTGATTCATGTGGTATGTAATGATGTAATTTTGGTCTATCTAGCTAAAATTTCTATTATAGTAGGAATGCCACATCTTAAAATCTCAACTAGAGTGTGCACTTTTCTAGGTCATACTAGATATTATAGGAAGTTCATAAAAGGATATGCAAATATATCAACATCCATAGATAATATACTATGCAAGGACACCAAATTTTGATGTGCACTAGAGTACCAAATAAAATTTATCAAGTTAAATTAGAAGTTGCTAACAATAACCATCTTTGTATTTCCTGACTAGAAAAATCCATTCCATATACATGTGGATGCTTTAGGCACTATATTAGGATCCATTTTAACATAACTAGGTGAAGGTGGGCTAGACCATCCAATACATTTTTCAAGTAGTAAACTCTAAGCTGTGGTAAATAATTACACAACCATTGATAAAATCACTTATCATGGTGTTTGCATTCCAAAATTTTAGGCATTACTTGTTGGCTACTCATTTTGAGTTCTTCACAGACCACCAGGCATTGTGAAACTTGGTCAATAAACCAATTCTATGGGGATGGATATAAAGGTGGTTGATTCTCTTTAAATAATTCCAATTCTTGATCAATGTGAGGATAGGATATGAGAATGTGTGACTGGATCATCTCAAGCAAATGCACAATGGGGAATAACCAAATGAACTCAAAGATGAATCTCTTCATGTGCATCTATTTAAAACTAATATAGTTCCTAGTAACATGGAGGAGATCACAAAATTTTTATAACAAGGAATATTTACCACATATTATATAGAGAGGGACAAGAAATAAATGGTTATCATAGCTATACTATATATCTTTATTAATGGATTCTTGTATAATATGGGTAAACATAATGTATTCTATAGGGTAGCTATATAACATGAGTAACCACAAATTATTCAATAATCTCACAAAGTCATATTAAGAGGACACCTCGTAGGAGATGCCACTACTAAGAAAATACTATAGAGTGGTCTATGGTGTTCTATACATTTTTAGGATGTGCATAAATTGATAAACACTATGACTTCTATTAACGAATGGGTAAGCCTAATAAACTAGATGAAATTCCTTTGGATCCTATGATTTTATAATATGCTTTTGAACAATGGGAAATTAATTTTTTAGACCTATATCTCCTGCATGTAAACACAATCATGCCAAATAAATTATCACTATGGCTGACTATTTCACAAAATGGGTCAAAGTTGATGTCACTCCTAGTTGTAGTGCAAAGCATAATAATAAGTTTTTATATTAAAATGTTATCAAATAGTTAGGATGTCTAGTTAAAGTTGTAAGTGACACTAGCACACACTTTCTCAATAATAATATTAACAATCTTATGGAAGAATTCATTATATCACACCATAAAATCACAACTTACCATTCACATCAAATAAGATTTTTGGGTAAGATGATAACACAAAATTGTAATGTCTAGAGAGATGATTGGGAGGATTGCATTCCTAAATTCTATGGGCATATCACACACATTATAAGTGAGATACTAGGTTCACTCCCTTATAATTAATTTATGGTATTGAGGTAGTAATGCCTATAGAATACATTGTACCTAGTCTACACATTATAATGATCATGAGGCTAGGGGATCAAGACTCATCAAGGGAACAAAAGTTGGATTTAAATAAGATGAAATAAGAAAGGGTAAGATCATATTAGACACAATAAATAAATAAATTAATTAAAAAAACATTGCATGATCATAATTTATAGTCTAAATAATTCTACCTAGACCAAACCATATTGTTTTATGAGAGAATATTTAAAACATTCCCAAGAAAGTTATGCATACAATGGAGAAGACCCTACATTATTCATGAGGTATCACGATAGGGTACCATGGTAATAAAATATTTATAGGGGACTATATTATAAGTGTGAATTAATGGTTTTATTCTTAACCCATGTCATCTTTAATCTCTATCATGCTACAAAAAATTGAGTGGGTGTTGAGTAGAAACATGTAGTTAGGGGTTTCTTAAAACTTGTTTATTTTATATTTTGTTTCATAAGATATAATTTTTTTTAGTATTATCATTGATGCAAAACACATCACAACCAACACAACTAGTTATCATTTTAGGATGCAACTACCTTACTCCAACATCTCACCAAGGATAGTTGGCCATAGCTACACAAAGCTTTGTAATTAAGTCTGGGAAGGTAGAAAAAAGATAGGTATGATAGATGGAAGGCCAAAAATCAAGTTATACTATTAATGACACAACATTTTTAAAAAAATCAGTAATTTTAGAGTAAATATGGTAGTAAAATGATAATTGGATGTATAAAATGAATTGATTAACCAAAGGGATAATTACTCATTAATAATAACTACATAGAAATAAATCAAATATCTTGGGTACCAATTTTCCTTATAAATATGATTTCCATCATCTAATATTAATTACAAGAGAACATTCATGTGCATGTAGTCAATACATCCATAGGATGTGGTGACATGAATTTGGGTGCCAAACATATATAAAAGAAAAGGATATGGATAATTATTAGACATTACATCCTCCATCTAACAAGATATTTTTACAATCAGCCTCTTAATTATCTCTTTGTGAATAAATTTCACACAAGGGTGAAATTTCTCATAATAATAATCAACTTCACTCATTCATCTAGCTATGGAGAGAGGTCAACTATTGATCCCGCTATCTAATTATCAAAAAGAATAAATGTGAATAGGACTAGGGATCCACCAAATGGAAAAAAGTGGTCCAAAATAATTTGATTTCATTGATGGGGAAGAATATAATTTATTTTACTAAGAAGCCCAAGGAGTAACATAACTGGGAAACTTAACACTAAAACATCCACTATGGGGTTTTGACACTAAAAGGTTATTCAAACTACCTACATTTGGGTATTTATATGAAGTAATGATGACATTTTTGAGTCAATATAGCTAGGGATCTATCCATTTAGCTCAATAAATTACCATCTAAATTAATACACACTCAATATCAAGAGTAATTGGCCTACCTAATCATGGTAAATCTCTAATTACATATAAGTCTATAGTACCACTACTTTATTTAGATATCAGAGAAAAATACACCACTAAAGTAGTGAGAAGAACTCTTATTGATTCAATTATAGATGTTTCACTACACATCATGGTCTAGTGTATTACTGAGAGTTTTTGGTAAGCTATAAAGCATGAAAAGTGTTATGTAGACTAATTTTCCAATGAATACCAGATCCTTGAGTTTGATTAACATCAATGCTTAACCTAGGTTGTGTACGCTTTTCAAGGATGTCATCACTATATATGCATTATTGATTCATAAACCATTTTGCTTTACTGGTTGTAGTAAAATAAACTTATGTTGAATTCACTAGATAGCTATACTATGAAACTATTATGATATAAATATAGAAAAACTTCACACTTATAAATCACACATGCATCATACTTTATATAATCAAATTAATAATGAAATCTACTTACACACTCTTAACTAAGGAGGGTCATGATCTTCACTAAAACTCCTTCCAAGGGGACCTTTCCTCATTCAAAAATGATTTTCAATATTTCTCTAAGAGATTTTCAAAAGCTTCTTACAAAGTTAACTTTTGCATTACTCAAATATATAGCAATTAAAGATTGCTATAGAAGATTATAATGCAATGACTTCTATAGTTCTATTAGCTATCTAATCTCAATGTAAACTTCACTAACTCCTAATCTAATCTAGGTTTTGCCACCAAATATAGAAGGTAGTTTATTAACTTCTAACCAAAGATACCAAACTAGGAAAAACACAAATACTTTAGAAACTACCCTGGTCAACCTTCTAGTGGTTAGTAATCAAAGTTATTTGTTTTAAGCTTGACTAGGTTAAGGACAAGGTATATTAGTTTTCTAGTTTATTTATTTTTATTTTCTTCCCATTATCCTTGTCTTTCTCATATTTGATAGCACATCCAA
Source organism: Torreya grandis (assembly GCA_037957365.1). Taxonomy (NCBI): domain Eukaryota; kingdom Viridiplantae; phylum Streptophyta; class Pinopsida; order Cupressales; family Taxaceae; genus Torreya; species Torreya grandis. The sequence continues at coordinate 466,959 of JARHVA010003826.1, read as the reverse complement.
ATTTCCTTGCATGTAGGGAGTCCATACAATAACTATGGTCCTTTCTAATCATCCATTTGGTTCCCTAGATAGCTATATGTGTCCTTAAGATCTGATTATAGCAATAGCTATGATTTGTACAATGGCTACATGCAACCTATAGGTGAAGCCTATAGTTACTATGGGCACTCTACAGTAGCTATGGGCAACATGTAGGTGAAGTCTATAGTTGCTATGGGAAACCTACAATGGCGATGTGTAGCCTATAGGTGGAGCTTATAATTATTATGGGAAACCTATAGTTTCTATAGGTAGCCTATAGGTGGAGCCTATAGCTATTATGGGTAACCTAAAGGTGGAGCTTATATTTGTTATAGGAAGCCTATAAGTTTTGTGCCCAAATGAGATCATGAAACCTTACAGTATTATTCAAATGCTTTTTCAATAAAGTTACACAATTATAATCTAATAAAGGAAAAAGCATCAATAACTCATAAAATAACACACACACACACACACACACACATATACATATATACATATACATATACATACATATATATATATATACATATACATATATATATATATACAAATATATATATATATATATACATATATGTATATATATATATATACATATATATATATACATACATACATATATATATATATACACACATACATATATATATATATATACACACATACATACATACATATATATATATATATATATATATATATATATATATATATATATATATATATATATATATATCAATGCACACATAAAATCATACATTCATTCATTAATTTTTATGAGTCATGAATGGTTATGGGTATTTCCATAGAAAAATATATATACTAGGTATGGATGAGGCTAAAAAATAGAGCAATTGGTGGCCTCATCACACCCCCCTAATTAACCTCTTGCTTGACCTCGAGCAAGCCTTGGCTACATTTTAAAACCACAAAAGTTTTTGAAATGAAGAGTCTCAATGCATCTTGACGCTTCAAGGATATCAAAGCTTTTAGCATCATCAATATTCTCCCATCTTTTCTTCTCAACCTCTTTGTCAGTTGGAACCTTTCCCTCCTAGTAAGGAATTGGGATCTAAAATAAGCGATGTTGAAATATCAATCCCAAACATTTTACCCTTCTCTTATTGACAAGATCAATATACATGTACACTCTATGTATGGCCTCCCTAAGGTTCTGAGGTGAGTAAGGTCCCTTTATTTTTAAAGCATCAGAGAGTTTTACCCATCTGTCAGAATAAGAAACAGAAATTTTATTGTCATCTCCTTCCATAAGACTCAAATAATCATTCTAAACTTCTATCTATTTATTGATAACCCATTCTTGTAGAGTAATTGAGTTCATGAAGGAGATCTATTTGCCTATTATATAATATAGATCACTTCATTCACCCCTAATCATCTAGGTCACTTCTTTTTCTTTTTCTTGATACTCTTCCACTTGTTTCCTTCTTACTGTTTCATTATTAACATATGAAAAAAATGCATTTAGATGGACATATCCTAAGTAGATGTTTAAATAAAATAAATTATTGGGTAAAACATATTGGTGGATGTAAAAATCAGTTAAATGGATGTCAAGATCAACATGTCGATATACTTCAATGAAAGATTTGGGGTCACAAACCATGTAAGACTGATCATTATAGATCCTGTCATATCTGAATTTAAACCATCTCTCTTCTAAGTAGATAACATATACCCTAAAAGGTGGTTTGTACCCCATTAAAATTTTAGTGGTTTCATTTATTTTATTAATCTTTTCCTTTAGATACTTGACCCCAGTTTTATCCATTTCTAGTTTCTTTGTAAGTCATCTTGTTCTCTTTTTTCAACATATACCTTAAATCTCTGTACTAACTTTTTGTAGTGAGTTTCAACATCACCAAATTGTTCCTTAAGAAAATGTAGGAGGTCATCAGTTTCTAAAGGTGTGGTATTTGAAATATCTACATCAAAAAATTGTTCTATTATAGGTGTTTTTACAGTGGGCAATGGAAGAGGAAATCTATGGTAAAAGGGTACCAAAGACAAAGCATAATCTACTACAGGTGATTCTATAGCCATGGTAGATGAAGTTGTTTTATTTTCATTAAAGGAAGTTATTGCAAGTGTCTTAATAACCCTTCTCTATCCATAGAAGGTTTTACAAACTCTACTACCCCTATAATCATTTCAATGCCTCTGTTACCTTTTAATTCTATTATTTCATTCCTCATCTTGTATATTTATTTCATATCTTGTTCCAATGTTTATAACTCCTAGGAATGAGAAAATATCCCTTATTTTACTTTTTCCATAGTCTCTTCTTTGATCAATTCCTCTTCTACTATAATCTAATCTACCATTCTCATTTCTTCTTCTGTATACCCAATGTTCCTGAAGAGATCAATGCCTTCCTTAGTGAATTTGGATGGTTGGAGTGACGATTCTTTTTCTTCCTTGGTAGATACCTCATTAGTAGACCATTCTTAAATTTCAAACCCATTAGGGGTCTTCCAAAACCTGGGCTCTTTCTTTGGCTTTTCATCCTCACTAATGTTTATGGGTGAGGAGGCTATAATTTTATTTTGTTTCTTAATTATTTTAGATCTATGAGGAGGAGGTCTCCTTCTTTTTGATATAGTGGGTTTATTTTCTTCAATTTTCATCTTCCTTTTAGGAGAGGTGGCTGATGGAACTTATTCTTCTTCTATAGTAATTGATGGAAGAACTTACTCTTGTCATGGAGGCATGGTGGAAAAATTAATCTATGGTGAGGAGATAGTGGGAGAAGGAATATGTTGTTGTGGACTTCTCTCCTCTATTTTAGAATGAGGTAGGACTAGTTTCCTTTTTTTTCTTCTACCTATAGCAATTTTAGATGGACCCTCAGTAGCTATGGGTTGGCTAGTAGCACTAGTGCTCATAAAATCTTCTTATACAATCTATTGGACCTGCTCCTCAGGGTATTTATCCTCATTGTTACCCTCTTCTTATTGAGGTTCATTATTCCCTAGGGCTAAATTTTATTCCCAACTTAGATCAAGTCTGACAAAGTCTATTCCATGTTTAGTTATCAATTATATTAGTAAATGATGGGATAAGACTTTTTCAATACCCTTATAGTAATCTTTCGACATATTTTTTAGAATGTTATTTAAGTGATTTAGAACATTAATGGTTTTATTATTCCTCAAATGATTCAAAATTTTGAATTGAAGAGTATAAATTAGGGAATACCTTCCTTCATAGGTCATATATCTAATAATGTATGAGGTTATCTCCCTCAAGGTTAAAAGTAAGCTAAATCTCTCCACACCACCTTTTCTTAGTACTAGTCTTCCATTTCCCTAAAAAAACTATTGTTTGGATTCTTGACCATTGGGTTTGTCTTACCAGTTATCTCCTATAATTGGTAACCTAGTTTCCTAGCTCACTAGTTCTTTTGTGATTGTGAATATGATGCCATGTAAATTAGTTTGGTGTCTAGCAAAGGATCTTGAAAATTCCTTAGTAAGGGAATCTCAGACATGCTATAATTTTTCAAAATAAGTGGTCCAACTAGCTTTATTGAAGACACCCTAGTTGGCTTGATTTCCCTAAAGTTTATTATGATCCATGGGTTGTCTCCTCATAATTGACCCTCTCATTCTATTGAGTTTGGATTTTTTTTCCAATCCTTTCAGCCATTAATTGGCAACACACTCTTTTGGTGTATAAAAATCTATCTGTAGTAAAGCATGGTTTGTTTAACAATAGTAATTTGTGGTTTCAGGTTATGGCATGCTTTAGCTTTACGTGAATGGTTTTACTTGTAAGGGAAATCAATTAAATTAATTTTTTTTTCTTATAGAGTATTATGGATTCATTATCGCATCTAATATCACATGTATGGATCTTATAATGCATGATATTCTCACCTACATCATCCTCCCCACCCTCTCCCCCCCCAACATGAGCCATCACATGTCCTCAAGTGATGTGGAGTGAATAGGATGAAAGGGATAGAATGGGGTAATAATTAGGGTTGAAGTGTGAGTTGAGAGGTATCAATGAATGATGGGTTTCATGATTTAATATAATTTTCAATATCATATATTCTATAATTAAAATAATGAATATTTTTTAGTGATCAAAATATATAGTGTACCTTTTTAATGGTTTACCTAAGGTGACACAGATGATTTACATGTGAGTGTTTTCATGTGAGTGATTAGCAGAAAGTAATGATTGATCTTGTAGTTGTAACTGGACCAAAGTGGGCCCCTTTAGAGTAATTATGAGATCATAAGATGGTAGGCTTCTATGGCTCCCTCAATGTGTCTATATGTGATTAATGGAAACCTGCATGGAATTGGAATATGTGTCTTAGACTTGGATGAGAGATTATTGATATCCTACCATAAGGTAGTTATTGTAGATTTGGGTTATCCAAGTTAGGTGTTGCATGAACATGGAAGAGGGTAGCTATAGGTGTTGTTACTTTTTGATCTTTCATTGTATGAGCTTACATAATTTCTCTCTATGATATCTTACTACATGTGTATTCTTCCTAGTGACTTTGCCTTTTTATTCAAGGGTAGGCCTAAGCAATGTTTTGATTTTTATACTCTAATCCTTCTTCATTCCTCCTCTAGCTGGTCTAGTGTCTTCCATGTATGCTTAAAAGATCATAACCAAGGCCATAGATTATATTTTAGGAAAAACTATCCTACATGTGCTTAGAGATATGTTAGGGTATGCCTATAACAACCAGAGATGCTGCCTATAGTGATTATAAAGTTGTGCCCATCTATGGGAAAAGTGTTTACAATAGCTATAGAAGAGCCCATAACAACTAAAGGAGGTACATGTAGTAGCTACAAAATAACTTATAATAACTAAATTAGGTGCCTATAATAACTACAAAATAGCCCTTGGTAACTATAGAAGCATGAATAGTTTGCTCAAAATGGATATTTATTATTTATTATTTTGTTTTTACCCCTAAATAGATAGCAAGCTAGTTTTCTATTTAGGCATATTTTATAGTTCTAGGCAGCCAGTAGGTTGGTTTTATACCCATAAAATACTAATAACTCCCAAAAAGGGTGTTCATTATTGGGTTTTTTATTGACTCTAATTACTACCTACAGTAGAATGTTTATTGTAGGTCCTTGCCAAGTTAGTATTGAGGGTGACTAGTTAAGGACTAGGTGAATGTCTAAGTCTTCATACTAGAGGAGGGTTAGGATGTCCTCCTCTCCTTCTTCATATATGTGTTATCTATTTATCCTTTTATTTGGTGAGACATCATGTTGATCCAACACATCATTGTATCCATTTTGTAATTGCATGTGTATGTGCTTGGAAAACTCCTCCCGAGTGAGTGAATTTTTGTATAAACTTAGTCTATGGATATTGATCAAGAGACGGAATCTTATCAGATAAATGGTTTGAATTTTCACTACTTCATTGTCAAAATCATACTCAATTTCAAATGGACAAAGCCATTCAGTCTAGAGTTTGCCCTTGTGATATTTATATTTTGAATAAACATGAAGGGCCCAATCTCTTGCATTAAATTATCTAGTCTTAATGTACCTATTATGCTAGCTAATATATTGGTATTGTACAAGTTCTATGGTATATAATACCAATTTTTTATATTCATCTAACACAATCAATTAAATAAGCCTTTTTTTATGCTTCAAATATATCCATCTCAAGTGCTAGTGTTGTTCATAAGGTTTTATGCTCAAATTCTATTGGAAAGATAGGTTTTGTCCCATATATCAACTCATATGGGGTGAAGCCTATAGTAGTATTCCATGTGATTATGTAAGCCCAAAAAAGTTCAAGAAGTCTAGCTTCCCATTCCTTACGGGCCATACTAACAATCTTGGTCAAAATATTTTCTAACTCTCTATTGGTGACTTGCACTTATCCATTAGACTATGGGTGATATGGAGTTGATTTCATATGCCTAATCTCATATTGTTGGACTAAAGTAGTAATTAAACTAGATATAAATTAGTGCCCTTAATTAGAGACTATTTTTCATGGCACACCATATCTTCTTAAATTTATTCATAAAGTAAAGTTGCCACCTTTTCATCCCTATCATGTGTAAGAGCCTTGACTTCCACCCATTTAGTGACATATATCACAATGAGTAGTATAATTTATTACATATTTATGGAGTGAGGGAAAATAATATCTTGTATTCAATATTTTTAATGTTGTACACTTGGATAAAAAATGCCCTCCATATGGTTCATCATGGCAGGATTTAAGAATATCTAGAACTTTGTCTTCTCTAAAACATCTTCTGATGATGGAGTCAAGCCCAATATAGAAAATAAATCTAGATATCCATTAATACCTACCACTTTTATAAATTAAATCTCTTCTTTATCTAGGGAGGAAGTTTTGTGGGAGTAATTTTAGGGCAAGGTAGTTAGCAATATCAACATACCAAAGTGTTGTAAGGGTGAGGAAGAATAAGTGCTCATCTAGAAATGAGTCATCTACTACGCTATCTTCTTTAGGGTATTATTGGAGTGATAATAAATTATTCACAACATTGTCCCTACCAAGCTTATCTAAAATGGTGATATCAAATTCTTTTAATAAGAGTAACCATCTTATCAATTTGTCTAAGATAGTTTGTTCATAAGGTATTGAATGGCTACATGGTCTATATGAACAAAGACTTAATATCCTATAATGTAGTGATATAACTTTTTGATAGTATATACTACTACCAAGAAATATTTTTTAGTACATGTATAATTTTATTCTACTACCTATAGGTTCTCACTTATAAAATATATAACATAATTGAGTGCTCCCTATTTTTGGTCTAGTATAGATATTAGGGTTGTATCTAAAATGTTTGTTTGAATATGGAAGGGAATATTCCTATCAATACCATGTAGAAAAAGGGTGGTGGTAAATAATTCCTTTAATTATTTGAATGTTTTATTATAGGCATGAGTCTAAAGGAATTCAAAATATTTAGTTAAGAGAGTGAATAATGGTGCTACTACTTTTCTAAAATTATTGATAAATCTCTTGTAGTAACCATGTCCTAACAAAATCCTAAAATATTTATATTTTTGAAGAGCATGGATATTTTTTATGATGTTGATTTTTTTTAGGGTCAACATTAATTTTTTAAATATATACATGCTGGCCTAAGACAATACCTATTGTAGTAAATATGTAGCATTTGTATGACTTAAAGACAAATCATGCTCCTTAAAGTGTTGTAGTACTTTCTCCAAGTTGTTTATGCACTCATATAATGTTTCTCCATAGATAGTGAAGTCATCCATATTAATTTATACACATTCATTTGCCATATCTGTAAATATACTCAAGACAACTCTTTATAATATTGTAGGAGCATTACATAACCCAAAAGGTAAATAACATAAGCATAAGTATACCAAGGACAAGTTAATGTCATTTTATAATGTTCTTCATGAGATATTATAATTTGGTTATAACCACTAAATCCATCTAGAAAGGCAAAATATTTCTTCTTTGCTAGTGTGTCCAACACCTGATCAATGGATAGATGAAAATGATCCTTTCTGGTTGATGTATTAAGTTCCCTATAATCTATGCATACACACCATTCTCCATTTTTCTTTGGTATAATTAACAAAGGTGAAACCCATTAATTTTTTGAGATGGGGTATATAAATCTTGTAGTCAATAGTTTATGTAATTCTACTTTGACTATTTTTCTATGAGCTAGATGCATCCTATGTTATGCTTGTCTAATTGGTCAGCACTTTTATTTGATATAGATTAATGTGTGCATGATTTTGAGTTGATTTTATGTATATCCTCATAATCCCATAAAAAATCACATTGCTTTTCATTCAACATGTAGACTAGGAACTTTTATTCATTTGACTCTAAGTTGCTATTAATAAACAATGCTTTTCCTAGAGAGATTTAAATTTACTGTGAGAGTGTTTTCATCATTTCTATATTGATAATGGATCTATTTTGGTTAAAAATATAAGGTATTATATGGTGAAATATTTATTGTATAGATGCATTATATTTATCTTATTTTTAGATGCTAAAAAATGGGCACTCAAGACATTTTAGGTGGTTGAGATTTATAAAATGAGTTTGGTAATTATTCTAGAGAATGTTAAAGAGAATTTAATCATCTTCTTGATTAGCTAAGGTGAATGCATAGTCTATGGTGAATGCAATAATTTAGAGAGGCTATTCTACCTCATCTTCTTTCACCCATAACATATTCTATGATGTCAAGGCTGGTTGTGCTAGGGGATAGAGGACTAACTTCTTAGTGTGGTTGCCATTAGAGATCAACATGTCACCTAATTTATAACTGATGAAGACATCAACTATGGCAATCCAAGGATGTCTTAAGAAAAGAGGATATTCACCTAAATTATACTTGGGCTATAACATAATGAAATCTATAGGACACTCTCAAGAATCTATAGTAATGACAAGATCTTCAATGATTCCTCTTAGTCTAACTATAGACCTACTAGCCATTTGTAGCATTATAGATGTGAGACAAATATTATTTAGTTATAGTTTGTGAAAATTTTTAGTTGTCATTAAATTTATTACATCACCTTGGTATATCAATGTATTGGATAGTTATTGATCATGGATCTAGACTATTACTCCTAGGCATCCTAGATCTAAATATTTCTTTGGAAGGGTGTTTCTCAACATAAAGTCTACAAGCTAGCCAATCACATCCACTATATTAGGATCCTTCTTCTTCATTCTAGGCTTGCATATACATAAGTGTCTAACATATTTGGAATATATGGGCACATCTTTGATGACCTGAAAGAGGAAAATTTTAACACAGATTTTTGAGTTGTCCAATGAAATTAAATTTAGGCTCAATTGCATGGCACTAAAGGGTAAGATGTTATAGAAATGTTGGGGCTATTTTAACAATAGCTTTATTTTCTAGTTAAAAGAGTTATTATGGTGATGAAGGTGGCTTAACATGATATTCTAGAGTTTCCTGATTTGACTCCATTATTATGGGTGGAGCTAGAGGTGGTATAACTTTCCCTAAATGTAGGTGAACTTCACTGATGTTCACCACATACAGTAAAAACTAGATAGGTTTAATATTAAAGGTTGGTTAAATTGACTAATTTGTAGGGTTTTATATAGTTTGGTAAGGAGTTGATTAGTCTTGGGTATAGATTATGTCTTATACATAAGAATAGGAGGTTGTTATTTCTACTATGGAAAGAATCATCCTTGATCATTTCCCTCAGGTTGATTGGGTCTCCAAGACTACTACCACTAGTTTGTGAAAGGTGGTGATGAGCTCATAATATGGCTCATTATTGAAATGTTATTTCCCTTAATTTATCTATCTAAGGATATTATCTTATGCAAATCATAGGTTTTTAGATAGCTATTACATGGAAAGTAGATACTTTTCTTGTTTATATTGAGCTAAAGACTAAACCTTTACTTTGTCATTAATGACTAATACATAACATGTTTTACTAATTTTTGTTGTGAAGAATGATTAGGAAGAAGACACAAGTGATGTATCATGAAATTTCAAGTTTGATCTCCATTCAGTAGAACTATGAACTCTCATAGAATATTTCTATAGACTCTGCAAGCTTGTTTCTACAGACTCTGCAAGCTTGTCTCTATAGAATCCATAGGCTCATTCCTACTAACTCTATAGGGTCAATTCCATGGATTTTGTAAAGAAAAATCTATAAATGGGGAAGCTGGCAGCCAGATAAGATAAGAGAGAATCATTCTAGCTGGAGTCAAATGAGGAAAATAACCACCTACTATTTTGTAGGATTTGCTTTTGATAAATTTGTATATATTTAGATCTTAGGACTATTATAGGATAGTATATCTATTTCATCATAATACTTAGATCTCTTGGAAATCTAATCTCCTATTTTTGGATGAGTAGATCAACTAAGGAATCCTATCTCTTTGCATTCTATTTTGAGTTGATTATATTAGTATAAAATGTAAGACTTTTATTATTAAAAGGAGATAGTTAAAATATAAATATAAGAATATTATAGGTTTTAGACATATTTTAATCATTTTTGTTTTATGAATTATCACTTTAATTTCCACCATTCATTAATTTTTGTTCCTGAGTCTGAGAGGAGCAAGGGCCCACTCTCCTTGTAACCATGAATTGTGTATTCTATTTATGTTATGTTATATTAACTCTTTGTTATAACTAATCAAAATCTTTCTAATTTTTACATTCATTCATAAAACATCAAAACAAATTCATATTTCAAAAGGCATTTCCTTATTCCAAAGTCATTTCCTTTCTAAGCAAAGTGTGTTTTCTTTTATAGCAAACATGTGAATCAAATTTCCTTTTTAAGTTAAACATTTCCATTTCCATGCAAGAATAAATAGGAGTGTGATTTTACTTTTAAGAAAAAGAGTGGATTCATTTGATTAAATAGTTACATAATTTCATTTTCAACAAAAGAGTGAATCAAGTAGTTTAAGACACATTTCTTTCATTAGCCAAAGTTAGAATAGGACCATCAAATACCCCCACAAGTAGACTTCTAGATCCACCATCCTACACCTTACTATAGATAGCTTTGGACACCAGCACTAGTTGATAAGACATTAATTAAACATTGATTAAATAAGGAGTTTAATGACACTCATTAGGTGGGCCTTGGGGTGGTTTCCAAGATTGTGTCCAAGGTGGGGATGCATTTTGTGGAGATTATCAGGAGGTAGTGGGATAGCTTATTTGAGGTGGATGCCAGCTATAATTAGGAGGTGGAGATGCATTTTATGGAGGTTTTCAAGAGGTAGTGGGGTAACTTGTATGAGGTGGATGCCAGCTAGAATTAGGAGGTTAGGAATTTATCCATGAACTAGTCTAGTTGGGTGTAGTATTTACAAATTGTGATCCAAAGGAGGTAAAATTTGTAAGAGTTATATTTTGTCCCATAATTGGATAAGATGGTCATTGAAACCATAAATTTTTTTGTGAAACATAAAAAACTTGGTCTCTATCTCATATTATATCATGTAGTTCTACTATTTTTGGTTCTTTAGTTGTGATGTTAGCTAATTTATCCCAAACTTCATAACACCTAAAATCTGTCTTCCTCTTCTTACAATCGAGACAATAGATGGTCAAAGCTTGATCCAAGGTTGCTTGCTTTTTCTTGGAGTGTATGCTATCTAGTTGGGTGGCTAAATGACTAATGATATATTATTTCATGTCTTGTAATAGGTTACTAACATCAAATTTTGATAGGCAACTTTTAGCTATTAGTGGAAGCTTTCTACCCCTAACTTTGTTTATTGCTAACCTAGAATAGTAATTGCTCAATTAATTTATGTATATAAATGGTAGATGGGAGATGTCTCCCCCCCTTGTTAAGTCTAAGGATTCTAGACAATTTTCTTGGACTCCTTTTAGGAATATGATTTTTAGAGGTTCTTCTTGTTCACTTTGTTTTAATTTTTTTACACTGAACATGAACCATTCAACATAGTATTCCAAGGATTCATCCCCTTCTTGAGTCATCCTGAATATGTCATTTTTTTTGTAACTTCTTCCTCATCCATATCCTTGATACTTAACCATAAATTTCTTTTTCATATCCTCCCAAGTGAGGATTGAATTACTACCTAGTCCCATGGACCAATACAGTGCTATGCTCTTAAGAGTGGCTAGAAAAATTTTCAATTTTTGACTATCTTGCCTGTAGTCATAACTTCTATAGAGGATATCAAATTCAAGCAAAAAGGTTTTTGGGTCTTCTAAGAATGTACCTCTGAAATTAGGCAAGGCTGAGGGTGGGATATTTTTCATTTATGTTATGCCTATTACATCTAGAATAATAAATTCAAAAGTAAATGTGTTTGGAGTCTCATTATTATCCACAAAGTCTCCTTCTCCATTCATGGTGGATTTTATTGCAATATGGATACCAAAGGTATTTAGGAACACAATTTCAAATTTTATATCAGTTCTTTCATCAGTACAATAATAAACATTTATCTACTTCTCCACAATCTATTTTCATGATGATACATTTGAAGATTCTCTTAATCTTTCTTGGATTTTATTAATAAATCATTGATGGAATGCTATTATGATGATACTTTCTAGAGTGTTTGATTCAGAAGTTCTTATTCTTCATTTCTCCTTATTAACTTAGAAAATGCTTCCTCTATTTTTATTTCCTTTTTCAAATCCAATAGTACTTCTTCTATAATTTGCTTCTTTTGGTTTCTAGTTTTTCCTTCTTTAAGAACCCTCTGGCTTATGGTTTATTTTTCAATAGGATTATTTGTTGCTACAAGTGCTTCTGGATCTTTTCTAGTAGCAATTTATGGCTTACTTGATAGGAATCTCCCTTAAGAATCTCTTTCTCTTTGCATAAATGTTGTGTTACACCTTTCAACTATCATGTTACTTCCTACACATGATTAGTGTATTTTTATTTTTTGAGTGTTCCAATGGGTTGTTTCAAAATAAGAGAAAAATACAATAAAGGAGTGTGAAAATCAAAATAATTGGAATTGAAATTTTACTTCTAGAAAACAAGAAAATTATCTGCTAAAAGCATGAAAGTCACTTTAGGAAGTAGAAAATGAAAGTATGAAAATTATAATAGAAAATATGAAATGAAAGCAAGAAAATTATCCTAGAAAATAGGAAATGAAAGTAGGATAATTATCCTATAAAATAGGAAATGAAAGTAGGAAAATTAAAGGCACATTTTTCATAAAATAAATCACTCTTATAAGAAATAAATCCTAAAAATATGAACTAATAAAATTATAAGATTGAAAAATGGCATTCAAATTTATGCACATTTACTTCTAAAAACTTAAATATCTGGCATAAGACACCATAGTGCCCTCACTCAACTTCCCTAGTTGGAACTATATGTCTAAAAACATAGACATTTGAAATAAGACACCACAATGTCCTCACTTGACTTGCTCAGTTGGGGAGAACAAAGCATTACCCAATCTTAAAAAATACTGATTGATTTTAGAAAAAAATAATTGACACCCTGTATAACAAAAGTTCCAAAATGTCATGCAGACTAATTACCAATTGAATACCAAATCCTTGAGTTTGAATAACATTAATTATCAACCCAGGGTACATACATTTTTTAAGGATGTCGACACTTTATATCTATTATTAATTCATAAATTATTTTACTTTATTGGTTGTAGTACAATGAACTTAAGATGAATTTACTAGATAGTTATACTATAAAACTATTATGACAAAAATGTAGATATACTTCACACTTATAAATCATACATGCATCACACTTTATATGATTATATTAATAATGAAATATACTTACATACTCTTAACTAAGGAGGTTCAGGATCTTCACTAAAACTCCTTCCAAGGGGGCCCTTCTTCATTCATAAATGAGTTCCAATCCTTCTTCGAGAGATTTGTAAAATCTTATTATAGAATCAAAAATTTTATTACTCAAATTTGTAGAAATTAAACATTGATACAAAATATTACAATGCAATGAATTATATAGTTATATTAACTATCCAATTTCAATTTCAATTTCACTAACTTCTAATTTGATCTAGGTTCTACCATCAAATATAGAAGGCAATTTATTAACTTCTAACCAAAGACACCAAAATAGGAAAAATACAAATACTTTAGAAATTACTCTAGTCAACCTTCAAGTTGTTAGTAACTAAAGTTATTTGTTTTAGTCCTGATTGGGTTAAGGATAAGGTATACTATTTTACCGGTTTATTTCTTTTTGTCTTCTTCTCATTGTCCTTATTTTTCTCATCTTGGGCCACACATCCAAATTTACTTACATATAGGGAGTCTGTAAAAAATATATTGTCCTTTCTAATCATCCATTTAGTTCCAAAGATAGTTGGATGTGTCTTTAATATCTGATCATAATAGTATCTCTATTTTGTATAGTGGTTATGTGCAACTTGTAGGTAAAGCCTAGATTTTCTACAAGCACTCTATAGTGGCTAAAGGCAAACTTTAAGTGAATCCTATAGTTTCCATGGGAAACCTATAGTGGCCATAGGTAGCCTATAGGTAGAGCTTACAATTTATATGGGTAACCTGTAGCTATTATAGGTAGCCTATAAGTGGATCCTACAATTATGGGAAACCTATAAGTGTTGTGCCCAAATGAGATCTTGAATCCTTATTTTATTCCTCAAATGCTTGTTAAATAAAATTACACAAGTATAATGTAATCAAGGAAAAATCATCAATAATTAATAACACAAACACACACACACACACACACACACACACACACACACACACACACACACACACACACACACACACACACACACACACACACACACACACACACACACACACACAAAGCCATAAATTCATTCAATCATTTGTATGAATCATGCATGGTTATGCGGATTTACATATAAAAATATATATCCTAGGTATGGATGAGGCTACAAAATAAACCAACTGGTGGCCTCATCAGAAATCAAACAACAAGAGGTGTCATTGACATTGCCTATTGAATGATGAATATACATGGGGATTTTAATTGGACTAAATTTTTGGTAGTCGAACTTACTATAAATATCAAAAAGGTACTTTTAGGAATTTCTTAGACCTTCAAATGTCAATTATTAGTTATGTTGTTGTGTTTCACTTAGTAGAAGTCTCTGCAAGGGCCAATCAATGTCACAAACAATTTTTGGCCTGATAATGCCTTTGTAAGAATTTCGTGGATAAAAAATAGTTAGTATTATGAATAATTTGGGTGGTTTAATGCATGGTACTTAGAATTATTAGCATTAATTTGATCACATCCTAGTATTCCTCAAGATGCCATGCAATGTTTGGGTCAACCTTCATATATTACCAAATTGTACAATGACATATAGATCAAGGTACATAAGTTGGGTACCCCAACTATCACCCTAATGAAATTCTTCATTTTGATAATTGAAGGAAAGGGTAAGATATACCAATAATAATAGATATCTACAAGGTCTATACCTCCATTAAAAACCATCCCTTTGTAGACACAAAAACAAAAAGTATAAAAATTACCTACACAATAAATCTCATAGTTGACACGATTACAAGCTTTAACATAAATAAAAGGAAAGAGGAAATTAACTACACACAACACCTTGCCACCTCTTCTAAAGAAAAGAACCCATTAAGTGAAGTCATGGATTGAGCATCCCATGGTTCCATGAATAGCTACTAACTGAGACTTACATGAGTTTAGGGTAGAGGAAAAATAAGTGATTCAATCAATGATAGAAGGTATCAACACTAAATTTTATGATGTAGAGGAGGATAAGGAGTTATTATTTTGGAAATTAATGCACACTTTCCAAGTGTGAAATTATGTAAGGAAATACCTTTGGGTTGATATCACTCAACCACCTACTTTTATCCTTGTTGACACTATAGGATAAGAAACATTTTAGTGGAAATTGGCATCATAAATCTTTTCAATAGAACCAACCATATGATTATCTATAATGCTTGTTGTATACTTATCTATAAAATATAAACCCCCATAAACCTTATTTAGGTGACCACACATATCTAATTATGAAGTTATCACCTATAATGCAAGAAAGGATGTTCTCTTTTGAAATACCTATAGATTGAACTAGTTCATATACATATCAACAACCTCAACCCCAAGGGGGAAGAAAAAAAGTAGACACTCAAGCCCCTAGCCAAATATAAAAGAAAGAAGTTGGTACAAAAAGATTATTTGAGCAAAGAATAATGATATAATAAAACTAGATCTAAGGAGGGAACCAAAGGATAAAATGAACCCATAGATACATTCATGCCTAGGGAATATGAGTAATAATAAAATACATAAGGCACACTTGAACCTTAGGTTAGATAATAATAACAAACACAAGGAATGAAAAAACAAACATCTGTGTTGCAATTAGCACCACATGAAGCTAAACAAATTCCACAAAAAAATTATCAAGACATATTCATGAAACAACAAAAGAAAGATGAGGAAGTAGATGGTACACTAAATTAAGCCAAAGAAGCTAAAGCCAAAAAAAGAAAATTTGAAGAATCTGAAGCTATGCTCAAGTAAGATGAAGAATTAGGAGTAGAAAATAAATAACAAGAAGAAGAGAAAATATGAAAAAAATAGGCCTAGGCCACACAAAAGAAATAATAGGAGAAATAAGCTAAAGCTAAAGTTGAAGATGAAGCCAAAAATCAAGCTAAAGCTAAATCCAAAGCCAAGGCTAAGGTTGAAATAAAAGCTAAATCCAAGGTTGACATAGAGGCCAAAGCTAAAGATCAATTAAAATTTGAAGAGGAAGCTAAAGTACAAGATGAAGTCAATAATAAGGCTAAGGTAAAAGCAACAACCAATTATAAAGATCTCAAGGATGTACAAGTCCAAGTAGAGGTAGCGTCCACTAGTCACACTAAGGGCATTAAAAAAGTAGTGTAAATCACTATTTAATGGCAATGGGATGTCTTTGATACATCCAACTGATGAATTAATTCATTTATTCCACTTGATTAGTTTATACCTACTCCTATGACATGCATAATTACCTGCATGGCACTTTCCACCACTATGATGGAAACATCATTATATGTAACCCAACTATCACTCACTAAATAAATTAAAGGAGAAACCATTTTTTAGGAATCTGTTGTGTAGAGAGCTCTACATTTGGATCAATAATTCCTAATGATGTGATATGAAAAGGTTTAGTCAAAGGAGAGGATGATGAATATGAGGCAGTTTAGTGATAACACCTATCCCACCTCAGTTACCCAAGTACTAGGTGATCAAGTAATGTCAAAAGATAATCAATTGATGATGTTATTAACAAAATTTACAAAGAGTTAGGGAGATATATAGAAAATTTTGAAATTATTCACATAAGGATAATCCCTAAGGTTAGAAATGGAGATTATGTGTTAACTTCTAGAGGAATATGAGTAGGTCTTAGACACTACTAGAACATAATCTAAGCAGGTAGCATAGTATTTTCTCAATTAGAGATAACATTTGAATCCTTCCCTGATCATTACATAGATTGAATTTTCTACTATTGATAAATTTAAACTCATGCTATAGGATCAAATGATAATTACAAATAAAATGAGTGAATCACTTAAACAACTACTAGATTATTAAGATGTTATTATATATAAGTTATAGATATTAGATAGTAATTCCAAGGAATTAATTCCAATCATAGAAGGTGAAGACCTAAAAAACATGATGATGATCCAGGTACCACTATGAATTTTACTTGAAATGGTACATGAAGTACTTACTGACTAGAAAATGTTTAAGTAATATCTATTTCAAGTGGATCTTACCATTGTATAGATAAAAAATGAGCCCCAGTTCATTCCTCCACAAAAAATTTGAAAAATCATACAAGAGAGGGAGATAAAGGTACAATCACAATCTTCATAGACACCTTTAGCGGTGGACACATTAGGACCCACTAGTCTATAAGCTACTCAGTAACAATAAACTCCATAATCTCCCACAAAACCGGCCTCGCATCTATAGTAGCAAGGTTTTTAGTCTACATTTTTGCAACTTATATTAGATTCCTATTTTTATAATATATTTTAAACATTAGGAGTGGAACTAGAATGGTTGAAAACCTATAAATGGTGGCCACCTAGTCATTTTAGTTTATTAAAAATCCAAAAGGGTGTTAGGATAGTATGTGTTGATGCTTATAATTGTACCACAGGTGATCTTAGTGTTGAATAACACTTCTCATTTTAGGATTTTTAGAATCTATGGCATAAGTTGCAGTTTGTGACTATTCAATGATTATCTATGGTGGAATAGAAGTAAAGAATGAAAACTATCCACAATATTTATTTGATTTAGTGGTTGGGAGCCACTAGAGTCTATACTATTTGAATACTTAATAATTCTAAGAATTTGGTAGTCAAACTAAATGATTATTAACAATGATCTTTAAGATGGAGTTAATATTGAAAAAAACAAGAAAAAAGGAAGGGTAAAAAAGGAAACATGATTGTAGGTTTTCATCTCAAATATTATGACAAAATTCTAATTACTTAGAGCACATTTGAACCAATTTTTGTTATAAAATAACATAAGCTCACATTATATTACAAATAAAGAAATATTCAAAGGAAAAATATGAATCATAAGTAAGAACCAAATTTGCTTAAAATGTTTGTTGTTATGATCTAGATAACATAATTACATCAAAATACAGAGAAAATAAAATGAAGTATATTTGAGATCTTTATAGTCAATTTAGAATTTTGCATAAATTAACAACCCTATGAAAAAGAATGTAACTCAAACAATAACAATCATTCAAATTTAGAATAACTCCCTGTAATTGAGAGATATCATAGACATTTAACAAAAATGATCAAATAATCTTTTTAGAATTCCTTAGTTGTATTAAATGCTCATAGTATCAATTACTCAAAAACTCTCCTTTAAAAATGGTAATGATCTACCTATTTATAAAAAGCATAGGTGGTTAACCGATTAACTTTAAAAAATATCCATATGTGGATAAGGATATTTATCCTTGATATAAAGCCACAATGTTACAAAAAGCATGCCAACTTGACAAGAAAGAGTATATGCTAATAGACTAGCATATATTTTACTACAAGAATATTTTCTTAGGAATTCCATTGGTGGGTCCTTCTAATTAACCTTATCTAAAAAAGTCCTTTACCTTGGTGCATTGCTCTTTGATAAACCTTAAATCCACTATAAGTTTCATTAGACAATTCCCTTCGTTATCCACTAACTTGTCAAATTCACTATCTATCTAGGATAAAAGTTCCTTGACACATTATACTTCTACAATTTGCTTCCCTACAAAATTAATAGTATCAAGGGTTTTTTGGTTTTCCTTAGCTAAATAACATTGGCTATCTATGATTCCCTATATGTGGGTATCAACCTTCTACTTGAATTATTCATCATCAATCAAGCCTAAAGTAGTGGTTTGAGAAGGGTTATTTAATATATTCCCTATAAGTTTCTCAATCCTTTTTACCAAATGTTTTTCTCTCTTGCTAAAGTCTTTAACATCACTACTCTAGGTGATCAAATCTTCTTGTTTATATATCAAAACTACCATGAGGATATCAATATGTTTGAGTTTGATAATATTTAAGTTCAAGGTCTACTTTATCTCATGCACCTTGATGAGATCCTTCATCTAAGCTTGATAATTTTACCACTAGATGATTTAGGTTTATTGCATATCAACTTGATGGTCTAAAGTACTCAATCTAGATTCAATGATTTTCAAATTATTGAATGCATCCATCAAAGATTTATTTATAATTTTCAATATATTTTTAAGAATTTTCAAGAAGACTTGAGCTTCTAAATCTTTCTTTTCTTTTTCCAAGTTGAGGATCCTCATTTTTAACCCAGGACCACAAACAACAAACATTTAAATTTACTTTAAATTTAAATAAGTAAGAAACAAATTTACTTTAAATGTTTTTTTTTATGATCTATATTAAGTACATTAAATTTAATTTAATTGTTGATTGAGCCAACACCACACTAGCTACATCCTCTTGAAAAATAGGATGTTCCCCTGCTGCTTGTCCTAGAATATGAGTTAAGCCTGTAAATGGCTCCACCTTCTACAAGGTGAACTCCTTAGTACCAATAGTGACTTTATTGGTCACTAATCTTTCAAGAGTTGATGTATCTAGATTAAATCAAGCTTGAGTCTTAAGTTATTTCACCTATGGTTATTCAATAATCTCTACATTTGAACTTCCAGAGGCTCTTGGTGTACCAACCCATTGGACTTCCTTGTTATGAAGAGTCTAGATGCTTCTCTCTAATTTTTTGTTCAACATATCCTAAATTCATGGTTTGACATTATCCTAAACACCTATGTCCACTCAAATTAGATCTAGTGAAGGAGAAATAGATGGGATTTTATATAACTTCCCATAAATAAACCAATCAGGACTAGTTGGTCCATGAATAGGATTCCCATTAGTAAAGAATTTTATTTCACTTGTGGGGTGAGTAAAAGTTAACCTAGGCCTCTTTCTTGGAGATAAGGGAACTAAGGCTAATTTTGCCTATCTCTTTTCACTACTCAATTGACCCAACTCTTTACCTACTTCCTCAGATGGGTCTTCTTCCTTATCCAAACCATAAGTAGTGATGATGTTAATAAGGGCACTCTCTAATATTTCTCTAGTTTCCAAAGTAATTAATCTGATAACTTCTATTAAAGAATAAGTCCTCAGTGGGGATGTCTATATTTGGAGGCTCTCAATAGGTCTTTACATAATTTTGTACTCCTCACTTTTAGCTTTAGCTTTACCTTTTCCTTTTGCATCCTCAAGTTGCTCAATCTAAGGTGACTTTGTCAATTCCCGCTACTGAGGCTCAGAAGATTGTCCTTCAATAGGTGGTTCTTGATGTGTAGTCCTAGATGGCCCTAGCAATAAGTGATATTATAAAGGATGTAACTACCATATTTCTCCTAAAGGCTTTTTATCCTTGACTAGCCTATGTTCTAAAGTTATGTTGTAATTTCTAACCCTAGGTAGACTTCTTCAATGTTCTTTGCCCTTGGGTAAATACCATCCCCCATACCTAGTTGGTGCTTGTACTCAATCTTTAGGACCTTCCTATCCATAATATGTTTATCCACCATATTATTGGGGTCCCACATCTTAAGATCATCTAATTGGAAATCAAAAGGGTTCTTATGTACCACCATGATCTCCAACTACTTCCAATATTTGATTATAATTCTACCAATGTCTAGTGGGAAGGGATGAACCTAAGCCTTTATATTCTTCTTACAATGCCAATCTATGACCTAAATAATTTGATAAACAATTTATTACTCTAAAATTTTAGTGGGAACATATATGGGTAGTCTATATGGCTAGACCATGATTCCTTCTATCCTTATTACATTACAATCTATATATAATTGCACACCCCCCATGGTCTCCACTTGTTTATTGATTAGAGGATGAATTCTAGGCATATGAAAACAAATGATTGTCTCAAAAATTACTAGGAAGACACCATCACATATGAATTGCATATGATTCCTATATTTGAAAATATTAAATTTGAAGTAATGATGGTAAATGGTAGTCCTACCATTAGGGGACCAATTTAAGATGCCAAGGAAATTAATAGAGGCAAGGAGTGAATATAAGTGGTAAGAGATCATAAATAAATGTCTGGAGGTCTTTATTTTGATGGCTGTAAACTATTTTTCCAAGAAGAAACTTATCAAGTCTCTAATGGGAGGGGTTAGGTTTCACTCCAACATGAAATGGACATAAGACACCCAAACCTTACTCACATATGTTGTCGAAGAGGCACCAAAGGGACTATTCAATAAGGTTATATATACCCTAACACCTTCCCTAAATTGGGTAATATGAATATCACCATTAGGGGTCTTTAAAATTTGAGAACCTTGGATTAACCAAGGTGAAAGAACTTAATCTAGGTTTTTGGAATTTGTCCATTCTCTTAAGGAAGGAATATCAACATGAAGTAAAGGGAGCTTATAATAAGTCTCAAAGGCCATGGGAGTTATGCATGTAACTTTACTAACATTTCTTTCATGAATAATCCATTCTCCATCTACTTTATAGTTAACAAAAATAAGAACAATAAGGTCAATGCAATGCATCACCTTTGGTTTAGTAGCTACATGATGAAGGCATGCCATTTAAATTGACACTAAATATTTGTATCTTTGGTATACTATAGCATTCCTCTTTTTTTCTTGAGAAATTAGTGGCAACTCTTTGATAAAGAAGAATAATTTAGACCAATTCCTTATTCCTTGTATACTCAATGCTATTGAATCTAACTCTATGTACTAATAACCCTTCACCATCTGAAGTTAGATAAAGATTTTCTTCAATCTTCATCTGTTGCCTAACTGCTACTATTAGTAATAGTGTTTTTTTAACTTGAAAGCTATCAAGGTAATCACTAAGGCACCTACTCTAAATTTATTTCATAATTATCTCAAGTGTCACCTAATCAATTTGAACCTATTCTAGCCTTCTTTATGGAGGATTTATGGTTTTCTACTTTAATGACCAAAACATCCAACTTTGATCTCATACATGCCTTAGATATGATGGAACCTTTATCATCATCTCTCCTATGTTTTTCAATCATGAAATATCTTTCATTTGGATCCTCCACACCTACATGGAGCTTATGTGGCAAGGTTTAATGACTTTCATGACAATTTTCATAAATGTCATTTGAAGAGTAACCGTTGGTTTTCAAAAAGTCCCTTTTATTTGTTTTTGAAAAGATAAATCCTTATCCTTACATTTCATTGGTTCTTGATCTTTGAGCTTATTAATTATTCCATCTATCAAGCTTTAAAGGCCTTTAAAAAGTAATCAATTATCTTACACCATTGGATCAAATAAAATAAGTAATTGAACACCATTAGATCCTTTGAGAGATCTTGAGGCTTTTGTGTTTATGTGCATTATTGGATTAAATCTAGTGAGCAAGTGATAACTATTAGATCCTACAAGAAGCTTACCCTTTTAATCAGTAAAAAGACTTAGGCCAAGATTTTATGTCTTAGTCTTGTCTTCATAAGAAAACCAAGAATCTCTTAAAAAAGGATATAGAAATACCCCCTTTGATTAGGCTTTAAATATTATCTAGGTTAAATTTGATAGGATTGGTCCTGTCAAATATGTCCTCATAAATGTCAAATGATGGGGAAGAACCTATCAATTTTAAAACATATAAACTTATTGATTTAATAACTAAATGTCACATGTAAAACCATTGAGAGATCTAAAAGCTTTGGGGATTGTCTAGGTTAAATTTGACTTGTTCAGTCTTATCAAATACATCCTCATAGATGTCAAATGATAGGGGTGAACCTATTAATTTTAAGATGATAAAATCTTTCTATTTTAATTTAAATTTGATGGGTTTAATCCCATCAAATACATCCTCACAAATGTCAAATGATTAGGTTGAACCTATAAATTTTAAAACAATAAAAATTATTGATCTAATAACTAAATACCACATGTAAAACCATCGAGAGATCTCAAAACTTTGGGGATTGTCTAGGTTAAATTTGATAGGTTAGGACCTATCAAATATGTCCTCATAGATTTAAAATGATGGGGGAAAACCTATATATTTTAAAATAATAAAATATTTATGTTTTAAATTAAATTTGATGGGTTCAGTCCCATCAAATACATCCTCATAGACATCAAATGATGGGGGTGAACCTGTTAATTTTAAGGTAATAAAATCTTTATATTTCCATTTAAATTTGATGGGTTTGGTCTCATAAAATACATCCTCATAGACATCAAATGATGTGGGTGAACCTAAGAATTTTAAAATAATGAAACATATTGATCTAATAGCTAAATGCCACATTTAAAACTATCGAGAGATCTCTAAACTTTAAGGATTGTCTGGGTTAAATTTGATTTGTTTGGTCCTATCAAATACATCTTTATAGATATTAAATGATGGGGGTGACCGTATAAATTTTAAGTCAATAAAATATTTATGTTTTAATTTAAATTTGATGGGTTTGATCCCATCAAATATATCCTCACAGATGTCAAATGACGGGGGTGAACCTATCAATTTTAAAACAATGAAACTTATCCTTCACACCATTATATTTAAGATCTCTGATCAAGTGATTTTGATTAGATCTTCACTGGATCCCAAATCATTAAATTTATGCCTTTTTAAAATAATTAGAGATTAATGCACCATTGGATTAGATCTAGTGAACAAGCACAAAGTGTTAGATCTATAAAAGCGCATGAAATTTAAGCTTAAAATTGATTATGCATAAAATTTCTTGCTAGAATTTCCTATGAATGTTTAAATTCAAATCACTAAGGTTCATTGTCTAGGAACCCTACCTTCTTTCATGAAACCTATAATTAATAACCTTAAATGCAATTTTTTAACAACACGAAAACATGATCAAATAATCTTTCACACTTATTCTAGGATATAAAAGCATAGAAAACAATCACATGGGTCCCCTTTCCAAAAAAAATATGGGGGTGTTGGTCTCAACAAATGGTGACTCACAGGGGCAACATAGCAATATGTTTGAGTATAGAGCTTTGGTTTAAACTTGTACATGAATTTTATATCCCTTTTTGGACATATATTCTCTTTTGAATCAACTTTCAGTTTGAAACAAGTTCCTTATGTATAAAATTTAAACTTAGATATTAAAACATAAACATGTAGTGTGTGCTTTCATTCCACTTACTATTTGTCATGGATTTCAAGAAACAATGTCTAGGTTCATATCTTTTTGGTCCATTACACTTAACTTTGAACACTTTTAGATATTATTTAAGCATAATAACTCTTAATTTAGGAGAGGCTTGGGCATTGTTCTACTACCAACCAAGCATCTATAGCCTCGATAGAGATACCTTTGCTTTGACTCAAGGTCTTGCTCCACTACCAGCCAGGCATCCATAGCCCTAGTGGAGATTCCCTAAATCACCTTTGCTTTTATTTCCATATATTTTGTAATGAGATGATTTTTTAACATTTTATAGGTCCTTTTACAAACATTGGAAACCAATACAACATGGTTTTAAAGTGTGTAAGCATGAATATGAGTTAATAAAATAAATTCACATTGTATACATATAATTCTTATTCAATCTAAGTTTTTCTTTAGAATAGGGTTTAAATCTTTGTAGGATAATAAATTCCTATACCAATTTATACCAATATCTATGGTTTCTTCATCCTACTTCATTGCCAGCCATGGTCACCTTTGTAAGATTTATAACCACATTCTTAAGCAATTTCAAACCCAAAAAAAATATCATGAGACTTTACCACAACCAAGGAACAACACCAAGCAAGAAGAAGAGAAAAAAACATAAACAAAATAGATATACACAAACCCAATAAGGAAAAAAAACAAAATAGGAAAGAGAACTAACTAGCCTCCCTGTTCTAATTTAGAAATATTACACATTTATTCCATGAAGAACTCTAGTGGGGTAGTAGCAAAGTAATTTTTGAGATATTGTCCATTAGTAGGTAATATGAACTCTTCTCCTTGGAGATATTTCAACCTAAAATTATTTTTTTCCAAGATTTATACATTTTGGTAAGGACCAATCCATAAAGGAGTGAATTTACCATGTTTACCTTTGGGTTTTGATGCCTTATCCCAAAGAAGGAAAAAATATCCCTATCTAAATAAATTCACTTTGGATATCTTATAAAACCATCTTTTCATAGTTGATTGGTGTCTACTAAAGTCTATAAATGCTTTTTCTCTGGCATCTTCCATTTGAATAATGTCTAACAACCAATAATTAACAAGTTCCTGACTGTCTTCCATATATTCTTGCATGAATGTGAACATAGGTAAATTCAAAGTGATGGGAAAAATGGGTTCTTGACCATATACAAACAAAAATGGTGAAGCTTTTAGATCTTGTTTGGTCCTGATTTGATCTACCCATAATGCAAACTTAAGAAGTTTATGCCATGTTCTAGTTTCATCTTTAGCAAATTTATTGATAGCCTTCATCAGATTTTTGTTTGTGGATTCAGAAACACCATTTCCTTGATGATATTGATTAGAAGAAAACTTGAGTGTAATTCCTTGGTCATAATCCCATTCTATTATTTCAATACAAATGAATGCATATCTATTGTTACACACCAAAGAAATTGGGTTTCCAAATCTGGTACAAATATTTTCTTATAAGAAATTGATCACTTCCTTTATTCTGCATTGTGTAGTGGCTACTACCTTAGTCTACCTAGTATAATAATCTATAGTAGTCAATACAAACTTATGAACTTCAAAATAATTATGGTTTATTACTCCAATAAAGTCTAATCCTATTGTGTAAAATGCTTATCTACCATCATAGGTTGTAAAGGTATGGCTGCCTTCGGTTCCTTTTGTGCTAAAAATTTAGCATGAATGACACTCTCTCACATGATTATAAGCATATTTAAAGAGTGTGGGCTAATAATACCTAGCCTTGAGAATATTATGAGTTTTGGTTCTTCCTAAAGGGTGTCCACTTCCTAATTTTTCATGAAAGGTAGTCATAATACAAGTTGCTTCTTCCTTGGACACACACCTCAAATAAATTCCCTCAAAGTTCCTCCTATAAAATAATCCTTTATTTATGAGTTAATAAGCTACCTTGAGCCTTAAGGATCTCCTTTTTTCTTTTATAAATCCTAGGGTACAAACACCATTGACAAGTAAATGGATAATAGTCATACCACTCATTAGGTTGAAAATTTTGTTGATCTACTTGCATGATATGAAATTTTGGTTTAATATTATCAACCATCCAAAATAAAACCTAACATTTCACTAATTTTTCATTTGTCATCTCTATATCATATTCTTGTATAACTTCTATCCATTTTCCTCTTCTTTCTCTAAGTTCATTTTGACTCAACATAAGTTTTGTAGCTAGATCAAGTAATATAGCATGCACCTTATTTCTAAGG
Source organism: Torreya grandis (assembly GCA_037957365.1). Lineage (NCBI taxonomy): Eukaryota > Viridiplantae > Streptophyta > Pinopsida > Cupressales > Taxaceae > Torreya > Torreya grandis. The sequence continues at coordinate 440,368 of JARHVA010003826.1, read as the reverse complement.
AGTTAATGTATAATTATTTTTTATTGATTTTAAAATTTCATAAGATTGTTTATCAATCATATAATAATTCACTTTTTCATTTTTAAAGTTGGTGCTCATGAAAGCTATAGGATGATCATTCCCATCAACCTTTTGATTTAACATTGCAGCCATAGTATGCTCAGAGGCAAATGAATATAGATATAAATATTTTGAAAAATTAGGACTTATGAGGAATATAGATTTATTAATTACCTTCTTAATGTTAGTGAAGGCCTTATTGAATTCATAATTCTAAGAAATGAAATCATCTTTCTTAAGCATGTCATTCAAAGGTTTAACAATCTCATTGAAGCCTGAAATAAACTTCCTCGCGAAATTAATCTTTCCAAATAATGACTTAATTTATTTTTTGATATTTAGCTAACCAATTTTAGAAATGGCCTCTATTCTATTAGGATCCACAAATATTTCATATTTGGTAATGACATGTTCCAATAATTTTCACTCAGTGACATAGAATATGCTTTTCTTGGGGTTAAGAGATACACCATACATCACAAATGTATCAAATACTTGTCTCAAAAGTATGAATTACTCTTCTCTATTTTTATAAAATACTATAAGATCATCCATATATATGATGATACACTTTCCCACTAATCCTTGGAAAGTATGATCCATGGCCCTTTGAAAAATTGTCCCTGCATTTATTAATCCAAAAGGCATTCTCTTGTAAGAGTATGTTCCCCATTTAGTAGTAAAAGCTATTTTCATCATGTACTATAGAGAAACAAGCCACTAGTTATACCCAAATAATGCATCCAAAAATGAAATCATGGAAGATCCTAAAATAGATTGGATAACTTGGTCTAGAGAAGGTAAAGGATAATTATCCTTTTCAAATGCTTTAATCAAATTTATAAAATTTATGCACAATCTTATTTATCTAATATTTTTTCTAACTAGGACTAGGTTTTTCACCCAAGTGGAATGTCTAATAGGAAACACTATCATTTAATCCAAAAAAAAATTAACTTCTTTAAAAATCACAGGTTCTAAAACATGGTTGACTAGCCTACTTCAAGAGGTATGGTATGAGTAATGACCCTCAAGTAAAATATTTTCAAATATTCATAAGACCAAACAATTACATCCTTGTATTTTGTAATAAACTATCTATCTTTCCTATTTTGAATTTTAGTGCAAGCATTTCCTATATTCACCATTTGGGGTTGATCATGTGAGCCAAGATTCATTACATGATAATACTTACCATTTACCTTAGGTTGCTTAGGTTCTTCAAAAAATTTGTCAAAATCAAATTGTCTTTCGAATGAAATCATCTCTTTAGGTATCTTATTATCACTTAATTGGATTATTTTACCATTAAGTTCCTCATCATGATAAGTTTCATTAATCTCATCAATAATGTGAGCTTTAAAATCCCCAAAATTAGTTAAGAAATATATGATTTGTTGATCATCATTAAAAACTTGGAAATGATTTATATTATTAAGAACTGAAGGACAAGGTATTAGATCAATATTGATGATTTTATAATCATGATTAGGCATGAGGTTATCTATAGTAGAGGAAAGCTCATAAGTAGTTTTGTTTTCTTCTCTTGGAATAGCTAAGATGTTGAAAGCATCACAAGATTTGATCAAATCCCACACCCTAAACTTATATCTCTTTAAGTAAGACAATTTACACTGGTACTTACTTTTCATTTGGGTAACTACAAGTTTAGAGTCTCCATATACAAGGAGTTATTTAACTTTATGTTTAATGGAAAACTAAAATTTAACTATGAGAGCCTCATACTCAACCAAATCATTGGTGTAAGGAAATTGTAACTTACAAGCTGCATGGTATTGCTTTTCTAAAGGATTCATCAATACAATACTAGCTCTTGATCTTGATTTTCACTTGGAACCATCAATATATAACTTCCACAAACCACACATTTGAGAAGGACTCTCAAAAACTAGTTCTTTTATAATTTTGAAAGTATAAACTCCCAAATCAGAATCTAGGAAATTTACCCTTTTGTTAACAACATTATATTCTATTATCATGTGTTTCATTCAAGGTTCCCTTTCTAATACTATTTGATTTGGCACACCTTTCGAAGGAATCTATAAGTATGAAAAATCATTAGACATATAGCCATTTCAAGCTTTATTTCATTCTCTACTTAAAAGCAATCCATAAGCACTATGAATTTCTACCACTTGGATAACAATTAATTGTTGAACCCTTGGTTCACTAGCTAGCTATATATACACATTTAATAATTATCCTACAATCTTAACTATGGATTTATCCAATTGAGTGACTACCCTATTATATTTAATTAGAATTAACCTAGGTTGTTCATATATCCTAGAAGGCATAATGTTGGTTGAAGCTCTTGAATCTAATAGACAATTATGGACATTTTTTCTAAATATCCTGACTGTAAGTAAAAAAGGTGGGGACTCTACTTTGATAATTTATGTAATCACATTTACATTATCATTCTTAGGGGTTTCCCACTTTTCTTTGACAAAGATTTTAAGATTAAGTCTCTTTTTTCTATGATTTAAGTTAGATCATGTAGAGTGATATTAGATTTAATCTTTTTCATATCTTCCACAATGTTGTTGCTCGTTTTGCTTACATGATCAACAGTTAACGTTAAATTAGAATAACTTCCTCTAGGAGGTTTAGGATTATTCTTTGATATAGTGTCTAGAGAGGTCCCATAATTGTTAGGAGGGGTAGAGTTAGTCAATGGCTGTTTTTGCTCCCTATTTCTCAAAGGATATGTCTTCCAAAATTGCTGGAATGTTTGAATTTCCTTAAGAATATTCTCAAGCTCATTATCTTCTTGAAAATGGAAATTAAATGATTCTACAATATGCACTTGGTTAGATGGTTTAGATTCAGAACAATTTCTAGCAAACTCTTTATTTGGAACCACTTTAAATGTGTTAAATTCTTAAAAATCTTTAAAATCTTTACAAAACTCAATACAATCAATCTCACCATGTTTGAAAGTATCATGCACCCTACAATAATTTAGTAAGGCAATATCATTGAGGTTTATATCCATATTCTTTTTACTAAGTAAAGACTCGTTAGCTTGGTTATTTTAGAAACTATCATTCTAAAATCTATTCCTAGGTCTATTAAATTTTTGGAAAGTGAATTTCCTTCTAGAATTGTCATTAGCATTACCAACTTAATTTTTTTAAGTGCAAAAAATTAGTGTTAATCTTTTGTACCATTTTCAATATAGATTCATTCTCATTTTTTGGAACCTTAGCATTTTGACTTTGGTCACTATTAATGTAACTGATAGGCACTAAAGCCTTTTTATCATTGTCATGAAATGCATTGGTAACTTGATGGCTCAAAAATCCTAAATTTTGATTAAGAGTATCATGACTAGTAATAAATACATTCAAAGTAGGAAACTAGTTTAATGCTAGAGTATTTTGGTTATTACTTGGGAAAAGGTTTAAGTCTGTAATATTTTTAACATATGGAGACTACCCCATCTGCTTGTTTTACCTCTTGGTGAGGGCTAAAACTTATAATCTCTCCTCAAGGATGATTTCAATACCTTTGTCATCTTCTAGCTTCCTCTTCCTCACTTTTTGAATGCTACCATATGGGGGATCAAATAGAGTAGAAACTCAATGAAGCTCAGTGATTTTAAAGCTTAGCATTTGGAAAGCTTTACTTCTTAAGTTAACTACCCATGGAGGAATGTATAATTAATATGTATTAGAGGTTGTGATAACCACCTCTTCCTCAGCCTCTTCTTGAACCTAACATTTATTTTGGGACTTGATAAGAATATTGGGTAGGGAAAGAAATTTGATTTTGGACCAATCCACTCCTCCAAATTGAGTGAGTGGGTAGACCATGATCACTTGTGGCTTGGCCTTTCTTCCACTACCATTACTTTCCATTATGGTTTATTAAATGGAAGATGTGGATGGAAATGGAAGGTAAATTTGGGTAGAATGAACATGAAATTTTGGGGTGGCTAAAGTAGTTTTCACCTTCCTTGATACCATTTTCTTCTTGAGGGTTCAAATAGTGGTACTACTTGTAGGGATATAAGAGGTAGGAAGGGGAAGTGTGATGTAAGTTTAAATACAAAGATCAATGGTAGTGGTGGTAATAGAGGGGTTGATAGAGGTGGAAGTAGGCACTTCCACTTGGGGTGATCCTAGAACAAAAAAAAATTAAACTTGTCCAAAGATTGGTATAGAAGATAAAGGAAAACTCAGAAGAGGCTAAGTACCTAGAGAAGTTGGTGTTATATATCCTACTTGAAGGGTCATGGCCTTAGCTACCCTCATCTCTATTTTTTTTATTAGATTCATCCTCAATGTCTTTGATTATCACCACCTCCTTTTCTTGAGATGTAGAAGGCAATCCTTATGCTATTTCCACTATAGGACTACCTATAGGAGTCCTAAGCTTGCTCTTATAAACTAGAGGAGTCTTTAGTTTTATGGGGGAGCCTTGGGATGTTGATGCCACTATTTATAATGTTATTATATGAGAATATGTATAAATTTGTACCTAGGGCATAGTAATGGATACTTGAGTGTTGCTCATAGTTGAATTCTCTAGTGATCTTCCTTCGTCATCAAAATATAGGTTTATGGGATACTCCACTTGTGCTCCTCTACTATAACTATGCTCAGGCAGCCTAGGCTCTTTCTTGATAGTCCTTAGCTTTAATGGGAGGGACTAAGATGAGGGACTTACTTGGTCTTTGGATTTCTACTTGGACTGTCCTTTCTAAAAAATTAGAATGCTACCATCCCTTGTATAGAGATTTCCTACTATCTAATTCTCTAGCAATGATCAAAGGGTCATCTTGGATCATACCTAAATGATATTCCTTTAGTCAAATAATCTTGAATCTCTCTAAAACATCCTCATCAGACTTTGCATTAATATATATAAAATCATATAGATATGAGACATGGCCATAAGGGATGTTAAATCCTTATATATGCTTTTCAACCTACCCATGAGGATCCCAATATCTATAATTGAGCACAAGGAATACATATTTATTGAATTTTATACCTACCTCTATGCTTCCTACCTCCACACAATTCTTCCTCATTGTATAAATAATTCTATCAATTGTTACATGGTGACCAAATAATAATGTTTTCTTCTATCTGGATAAATCCTCCTTGATACTCCACCATAGTTGGAAAGAAATTTCTTGCTCTGCCAACTTGTCTGGGATGTAATTGGGAATAAACAAAATATTAACCTTATTCCCCCAAATAATTATTACTATGAAGTTTGGGTAGAGTAAATAATATCCTCTACCATCCAAATTCTTTATGATATTAGGCCCAAGTCTAGGCATAGGCAAGTCATGAATGGCTTGCTAAACCTATGGATAGACATCCTTTTAAATATTGACCATGTTTTTGGTATATACATATCCTATTATGCATGAATTAATAATGATCACAAATCCTATTATGTCAATATACAACATTACTTTTGGATTATAAGTAATAAAATGTAATCTTTGACATCTGAAAGCAAAAAATTCCTTAATTAATAGTCTATTCACAAGTATCATCTCATCTTCTAGTGAAAATAAATCCAAAGAATCAATGATGTCCCATAATTTTGAATAGTTATGGTACCTATACACAAATATTATAGCATCAAAGATTATATTTGTGAACTCCATGGAGTCCTTGATTGAATATGGGGATAGTGGATTTGCCCTTTGAAACACCTTAGATGAATATGTCATTATGTGTATATATGCTCTATGCTTCTTGAAGTCTTTTTCTTTATGCTATGTATATTATGAAAATAATTCAACTCTAGCTTAGTTTTTATTTTACTCACATTATCCTTAAGATAGTATCTAGGGTTCTTTGTCACTATAGGAAAGTAGGAGACTTGAAATGCAAGAGATTTTGAAATAAATGACTACTTTAATAGTTATGATTTGGTTATATAGGATTCTACATTGAATACCAATTCGTGCAACATAAATGTGCAAAATTCATTTTCTTTCTATTTCTTGTATAATTTAAACTTTTTTAGCTCAAGTTGGTGTCGGTATTTAATAGATTGATGGGAAGTATTTTCACCTTTATTCTAGCTAAGTACGGTGAGTCTAGTAGTGATTTTGGTAAAATGTCCATTGACTAATTCTTTCAAGGGAATTGTTTTAGGAATTTTATGTTAGACAAAATGTATGAAATAAAATTTTTGAAGGAAATGATCTAGGGCAAAGGTTTAGGACAAAAGTCTCGAGGAGTAAGTTATAAGGTAAAAAGGCTATTATAATAGTATTGAAGGGTAGTTGTTTAAAAAAAGGCTAAAGGGCACTTCCAATTTCCCTAAAAGGCACTTTCATATGACTAAGGGTCATTTTAGTGGTTTTAAAGGGCATGTGTCTTAGGTCTGAAAGGTCCACTTCATAGGGTATTTTTTTGGTGATAATTATCTTAAAGGGTAAGTAGTCACTTTAAAATGGCTGAAGGCTTGAGAAAACATAATCCCAAAGGGTATGTCCATGATCAAGGGTCCATTCAAAAAATATTGAAGGGCATATTTTGTAAGGTAAATAGACTAGGACAAATATCTCAAAGGGTAGGCTTGGTATAGTAAAAAGGCATCAGGGGAATGTCCCAAAGGATAAGTCCCATAGGGTAATGGGTCTGATACAAAAGTCCCAAAGGGTAAGTGGCCACTTCAAAAATGTTGAAAGGTCACTTTAAAAATGCCTGAAGGGTTAGTTTAGGGAGTCTAAGGGGTTTATATCCTTCAAGGAAATTTTTTTGGGGCTTCTATATTGGATAAAATGTTTGAAATAAAAGGTCAAAAGGGTATGCAAAGGCATCAAAAAGGAAATTATAAAATTCCTAAAGGAATTTGTCAAAAACAATGGCCACAATAATAAAGGTTGAAGAACACTTTCACAAAAACATAGAGGGTAGGTTAGTAAGACAAAAGGGAACTTTTAAATGTCCTAAAGGATAATTCAAAATGTTGAAGGGTAATCTAGAAATAATCCAAGGTCCACTTCATAGAAAAATATTGTCCATGACAAAGTCCTAAATGATCTAATTTGTAAGGGTCAAAGGAAATATTAAAAGGGGAAAAAGTTAGGTTCAAAGGGGGAAAGTGATGAGGCCATAATATGCTCGTTAAATGTATAATAAATGACCTCATCTTACTCTCTCTTTCTATTAAGTTTGACTACATTTTGTGACTTTTATTTTGATCTGATATGAGTTAGGATGTAATTGTCCATCTTTTGTTGATTGTGATTCTAACATTTAAAAAGATCTATTATTCCTAATAAGTGATTTGGAAAATTTAATTTTTGTAATAAAATAGGTCATCATTAGGCTGAAGAATAAATATGAAGTAGATTTCATGTTTTTGGAAGCATTGGAATCAATATAGCTTAGTTATGGAACCCCACCACGCTATTAGAAGTTCTGTCAGATTTTTGGACTTAGTTCCATAGCTCTATATTTAGTTTTAGAATTATCTAAATTAATTCTGGTACTCCTGCAAATAAGTTCCAGAACTTTCATGGTTAGACATGGAACTGATAAGGATCTATTCCAAATAGTCAGTGATCTATCAAGTTAATGATCCTATTAATTAAGAATAGACTTCCAATTTCCATACTTGCAGATCCAAGACATCTATCACACAGCTAGACATCTAGCCACATCTTAATTTAGCATCTATTATGGGCATGATTCAGTTCCATCTTATCGATGAAATAGTTATATCCATCAATGCACCACAAGAAGAAGAATATATATACAGACCTAGGAATTTAGGAGTAGGAATAATTAAAGAATAGAGGGACAAGGATAGATTAGTACATTTTTTGTAATATAAAACATTTTATCAATATAATAGCGATTTCTATTTTGAGAGAAAATTAAGTTGTTCAATCTTGTTTCTAGGTGGAGCAAGGGCCCACTCCTTCAAGAACTAGGATCTTCATTTTTGGTCAGTATTTATATTTTATTCTCAAAAGCAAATAGGTAGATCTATTAAAATTATAAATGCTTCCAACTCCTTAAAGTTAAAAGTCATTGTAGATTTGTCCCTGTGGGTGTTCTAGATTAAATTCTCATTTCTTTGCAATCATTTTCCAAGCATTCTAAATAGTGTGTTTATTTCCAGTAATCTATTTCATTCTGCAAAAGTGTGTTTATTTCCATAAATCTATTTCATTCTGTAAAAGTGTGTTTACTTCCAAAAAATGCATTTTTGCAAAGTATGTTTACTTCCAATAGATTTTCATAGTTTGATTCCAATAAGGTTTTAACCAAAGAAGTCCTTAAGACATTAAAAATCCCCCAAAACAAAAGAAAAATACAAATACCTACAATCAATTACTAAATCACTAAGATTATTCTCATTACATATAGCTTTAGACACATCCCTAGTTAAATATGAAATCAACATAAAGTTGATTAAATGAAGAGAATAATGACACCCATCATTTTTCTGGCACCGTTGCTTGGGATCCATTAGTTAGAATTTTCTAATTAGGTGTCAACAAGAGCAACAATCATACATTTAGTAATTAAAGAAATTTTCCTTAAAATTTTATCACAAAATTTATGAGTAGACCATGAGACTCCAAGGGTAGATTTCTCCCTAAAATATCTGAACAATAATCTCCATCATCCTCTAGATTAAATAAAGAAGTTGAGAAATAATTGGATGCACCATTATCTCGTGCAAGACAAGAAGCAAAATTACCATCTTTGGAATTTTTGGATTAATCACCAGAAGCAAGTAAAACTTTAGGGAGGAGGATTATTTATCAATATCCATTGAGGGAAAGTTTTGATTCTCAATTGAGTAGTCAACCTCCTACTCCTAACTTTTCACCATCCCCAAAGCATGCCATATACCACATTGACTGGGAGAAGGGACTAGAAAATACTAGAGAGATGGCATGAGAATTTGGAAGAGAACCTCAGTGAACCTTTACCTATCCCATTTAGATATAGGATGATGAAACCACTATTAAGAACATTTCACCTACACACTTGCCCACATTTAGAGGAATGTCATCAGAGGATCCAGACCAATTTCTATTTGAGTTTAAAGTATTATGTCAGACTTATGATTACAAGATAGATAATCAAAAACTTAATTTGTTTCCATCTACCCTAAAAGATATAGAAATGAGGTGGTTTATGGAGTTAACATCTAATTCTATTACCAATTTAGAACAAATGGAAACTATCTTCCTAGACAAATATCAAGATTATTTTAGAGGAAGAAATCAAAAGGAAGAATTTTTCAAAATCAAATAGGAAGAAGATGAAGATATGGAAGATTATTTAGACAAATTCCTTTTTATGAGTAAAAATGTGGATTTGTAGTTCAAGAAGATTTAAGTAAAACCATTTTTATCAAAGGTCTAGATGATGAATCTAGGGAAACCCTTGATTTAATTAGTAGGGGAAACATTGCTCAATTAAGAATGGCTGAAATCATAGAAATGTGTAGAAACTTTTCAAGGATAAGGGGTGGACCTAGAAAGGGAAAAATAGTTAAAATTTTGAATCCAAATATGAACAAACTGATAAATGAATTTGAAAACTTTAAAATAGACATATTAGTTCAATTAACCTCCACCATGGATGGATTGCAAGCTAAAGCAAATGCCCAAATTGAACCATTAGCCATGTATTATCCTAGATGTAGGAGGAAGAATGTAATAAGGGAATGTCCTTTAGATAAAATAGAAGTATGTCTTGTCTGTGAATCTAAAGAACATGATACTCATGATTGTTCTCTTCTTACACTCAAAAAAAATCAGCTCAAACAAACTAGTACATCATCCACCACAACAAAATTGAAATTTGTTTAGAGACAAGCTAGCCAAGGATAGTTTATGCCAAGACCAACACCTAATCCTTGGATGATGCCATGTGCATCTCAAATAGTACCAAAAAGTTTGGGACAACCACTTTGGGCCCCTCAACCAACATGGCATCCTTAAGATTGGGCAAGTAAATCTTGGTATACTTAGGGACATCAACAACCTTGGGTTGGTCAGGGAAATCCTTATGCTTGGCCACAACCTAAATGGGGCCCTAGTAATTATGTGCAAGGGAAAACATATCCAAATCAGAACCAATAAGCCATAATGGGATCTCTAGCACAAAATCCATAGGCTAAAAATATAGTCCAAACATAAATGCTAACACAACTAGTAGCAAACCCAAGAAACAAACAAACAACTCCTATATACAAAATAGAACCAAAAAAATTAGTTGATCTAAATGTAATGGATTGTAAAAAATTTCAAACTAGATTTGGGAAAATAGCTAACAGTCCACCTATTATAATCATTGAGATGACAGAAGAAGCTAAAACCCCTAGTCTGACTGCACCTAAGGAAGATGAAAAAGAAAAAGATAAGGAACAAGAAAGAAATTCTACTAAGATTCCATTTATAGAAAGATTTAAAGAAGCCATAGAAATTAAGGAATATGAATTGGTGCAGGAACTAAGAAGATTGAATATTGAAATACCATTGTTATAATCAATTAAGGATATTCTAGAGTTGAACAAGTTAATCAAACTATTATGTTTTTAAAAACCTGGAAGAAAGAAGCAGTACCCAAGGACTATCTAGGTAGATGGGAAACTTGTTGATTTATTAGCAGGAAAGCTCCTACTTCCTAAATATGGAGATCCTGGAAGCCCTATTATTTTTGTCTCTATAGGTAATAAAGATATACATAACATTTTTATTGATTTGTGAGTAGCTCTCAATGTAATGACAATGGACACTTTGAAAACATTACCATTAAAAGGCATACAACATACTAACACCATATTGTAGATGGTAGATCGGTCTATAGCAAAACTAGAAGGATTTATTGAAGATGTGGTAGTAATGGTGGAATCATGGGAATATCCAGTTGACTTACTTATATTGTAGCCAAAAGGTAAAACACTTGGTTATCCCATTATTTTGGGGAGACCATGGTTAGCTACAGTTTTCCCCTTAATTGATTGCAAGTCAGGTGATATGATTATTTTAAATGGTAAGAATTCTATGAAAATTTCATTATATCCCTCTGCATGACCTTTTATTAATAATCAAGAGAAATTATTGGTTGATAATATTGATATTAATGAGAAAAATCTATCTTCTTTGGTTATGATAACATTGCAAGATCATGTCTAGGAAATAGAAGATATGGTTAATCCTTCATTAAATGAACATCAATTGTCATTAGAGTAGTCAAGATTAGTTCTGGAACCTACAAAATTTGTTTTAAAACCATCATAGTTAGTTTGAAAACCACACCAACAACAATTCCTTATAAATGAAGGTAATTTCTCTTTAGAGGAATGAGATTTCTCTTGGGAAGAGGAAGGATTTGTAGCTTCAACTTTATAGATATCAGGAGATGATGAAGAATTTCTAAAAAATAGCAGTAATGAGGAGTTAGACCTATAACAAGATAAGTATCATAACTCTTCATGCTATCCTTTATCCAACATTCTATCTCAAGTAATTTTTAGAGATGTTGCTACATATCATATGTTGTTACCACATGAATGCCCACTAAACACCTTAATGGAACCCTTTCAACAAATCAGTTCATCACAAACTAGAACCAAACATGTTGAGATTCAACCAAGAATTTTTTTGAATATTAATAGTTGGTTAAAGAACAATGAAGAAGCCAAACTATTTGATGTTCTGAAGAATCATACGAAATATTTTGCTTGGGACAATAGAGACATGAAGGGAATTCACCCAAGTATCTACACCCATCACATTTATACTAAAAACATTAGACAAGTTAGGTAACCTCAGAGAAGGATTAATCTAGCCTTAAGGGATATAGTCAAACAAGAAATTGAAAAACTATTACAAGTAGGTTTTATCTACCCTATCTCAGATAGTCAGTGGGTGTCTCCTCTTGTAATTATCCCTAAAAAGAATAGAAAATAGAGAATTTGTTTTGAATATAGGGAACTAAATAATGCCACCCTGAGAGATTATTTTCCCTTACTATTCATAGATCAAGTCTTAAAAAACATTTTAGGTAAACAATACATTTCCTTCTTGGACGGATTTAGTGGATACAATAAAATTAGAGTTTCTATTGAGGATCACGACAAAACTACATTTACTTGGTCATGGGGTACCTTTGCTTATAGGGTATTTCCATTTGGACTATGTAATACTCTAGCAACTTTTCAAAGAGCTGTATTAGTAATTTTTTTAGATATAATAAATGCCTATGTAGAGGTATACATGGATAAATTTACTGTTCATGGAGATACATTTGATGATGCCTTGAAAAATTTGGATAGAGTATTAACAAGATGTGAAGAACATCACTTGTCTCTTAGTCATGAGAAATGTTTGATGATGGTTGATGAAGGGATCATATTAGGATACCATATTTCAAAAATAAGAATTCAATTTGACCAAAACAAAATCAAGATTATTTTAGACTTGCCTATTCCTCAAACCCCGACAAATATCAAGTCATTTTTAGGGCATGCTGGATACTATAGGCACTTTATCAAGGATTTTAGTAAAATTTCTGCCCCCATGTTTAAGTTGCTTACCAGGGATTGTGAATTTATTTGGGATGAAAGTGTCAACATAATTTTGAAGAAATTAAAGAGAAATTAGTAATTGCCCCAATATTGAAAGGACCTAATTGGGAGAAATCTTTTCACATCTAAACAGATGCCTCAAATAACTCAATTAGCACAGTTTTGGGATAGAAAGATGAAGAAGGAAGAATGTATGTTATTTATTGTCTTATTAAAAATTTTACTCCCACTAAAATAAATTACACTACCATTGAAAAATAATTTATGGCTGTGATCTCTACAATTAATAAATTTAGACATTACATTACAGGGTACAAAATATTTATACATACAAATCACTCAACAGTTAAATATTTAATGAAAAAAATAGTGGTTGAAGGTAGAATAATGAGATAGTTATTACTTCTAAAAGAATTTGATAATACCATTATGGAAAATCTAGGCAAATCTAATGTGGTAGCTATTTTCTTGTCAAGATTGACCACTACAAGGGAGCAGGATCTAGTCAATGACAACTTTTGAAATGAATAATTGTTTGTTATTTTAGTTGATACACCATGGTTTGATGACATGGAAAATTATCTTGCAATAGGGAAGTTTCATCCTTATTTCATTAAAAAATAAATAAAGAAGTTAATCAAAACCAATGCACAATTCAAATGGTTAAATGGAATACTTTTTAATTGTGGTCCTAATTTGGTTTTACATAGGTGTGTAAGAGAAGATGAAATATTTGACATCCTTTGGGCATGTCATGATGAACCAAGTGGAGGATAGCATTTAGTGAAAAGAATAGCTCATAAAATACTTGGCACTAGTTATTATTATCCATCTCTGTATAAAGATGTGAAGAGACATATCAGGCAGTGTGATCCTTTTCAAAGGATGGGATAGCCAACTGTTACTAATGAAATGCCTCTACAACCACAAATAGTGATTAAACCATTTGAGAGATGGGGATTGGATTTTGTTGGACCTTTTAATACTCCTTCATAGGGAAAAGAGCACATTCTTGTGTGTATTGATTGTGTAACAAAGTGGGTAGAAGTGTAAGCTTTAACAAATGCCACAGAAGAAGCAGTTATTGATTTCATTTGGCACAGAATTATGGTAAATTTTAGAGCACCAAGAAGCTTAGTTTTAGACTATGGACCAAAATTTATGTCTAATATGATCTAGGATTTCACAATGTATTATCATATCAATCATAGGAAGTCATCTCCCTATCACCCACAAGAAAATGAACAAGTTGAAGTAACAAATAAAGAATTGGAAAACATCCTCACTAAAATAGTTGAAGCAAAAAGAAGAGATTGGGTAAAAAGACTACCTGAAGATATTTGGGCTTACAATATAACTTGGAAAACCACAATAGGGTTTTCACCATATGAGTTAGTCTATGGGAAAAAGCCCTTGTTGCGTATTGAGTTTGAACTATAGACATTGAGGACAACAAATAAGGTGGGAATTGAATTGGATGTAGCTCAAAAGGAGTGAATCCTTAAACTCAATGAATTAGATGAATTAAAAATGGAAGAACTTCACTAGATAGAGATAATCCAAGATCAAAGGAAGCAATGACATGATTCACATATCAAGGAAAGGAAATTCAAAGTAGGAGACTGGGCATTACTGTTTGATTCTAAGTACCAACAATTCAAAGGAAAATTAAGAACTAGATGGTTGGGACCTTATCAGATCAAGAAAATATTTGACAATGGTTCTATCTAGTTACTTCCCACTAATGGTAGTAGAAGAATACTCTTGGTCAATGGACACATGCTATAACTTTATAGGAAGCCTCCTACTAAGGATGAATTCTTGAAGTAGATTAAAGCAAACAAAGAATTTGATCATATGGGATAACACAATTCTTCCAAAATGATCAAATAATCAGATGAAAAGATCTAGAATAAAGGGAAGAGGATGAAAACCAATAGATGGCATTTTCTTCCCCAAATAAAAAATCTCTCAAAGATCAATTGAAAACCAGCAATGGCAGTTGATATTTTCAAATAAATGGCTAATTCAAAATAAAATTTTCTTTGGAATTCTAATTATTTTCTAAGCATTTTTTTTACCTGTTAGGAATGATGAGTCATCATGATGGAGGGATTACATCATTAAGGATGGTAATTATGTTTTTATCTTGTTAAAGGTTAGATTGAAAGTTCACATGTGTGTTTAGACTTGATTTAAAAATATTAGTATGATGAGTAATCTATTATACATCATGATTAAATGTGTGAAATCATGAGAAGGACATTGATGATGGAATAAGTTGGTGGATAGTTATAAAGAATCATTATTATTATTGAATCCATAAAGTAAAAAATAGCTACATAAAAACTTCAAAAGAGATACAAAAAATTAAATCCATCAATTCTGTAGCTGAATAAATTAGTTTTTAAGTTGAATTTGCTAGTTCCACAACTGAGTACAGTAGTTCTACAGCCAAATTCACTAGTTCCATAGCTGAGTACAATAATTCCGTAACTAAATTTGCTAGTTTAACAACTAAATTCATCAATTCCACAACAAAAGTCATCAATTCCATTGATAATAGAAATAATCTTTAGCTAGCCTATGAAATATTAAAGAAGAACAAATCATGGGGATTAAAAAGAAGTTAAAACTAGAGGATGATACCTAGCTCCTTATAGATGAAGAAGTAGCAACTATCTTTTAATAGGTAGGATGGTTGGAGTTTTTGAGGAAATTTCCCAAATATAATGATGAATTGGTAAGAGAATTTGTTGTCAATTTAGAGAAAACAAGGACAAAGATTAGGAATATTTTCATTCCTTTTTATTTAAATGTAATAAGTGAGATATCTAGAATACCAATAGTGCCTGTCCCAAACCCTGTCAAAGGGACATTAAAAGACCTAGTTGAAACCCTACTAAAAGAGGGGGAAGCTGAACCCCAGTATATTTACAACACAAAAAAAATCATCAAAGGAGTCAAAAGGTCCAGCTTGTCGAAACCCTTTGATAGAGTAGCATTTTGGATAGTTAAGTATTTAACTTGTGATAGAAAATTTGGGTCAGTAGGAAAAGAAGTCTTTAAAATCCTCATAGACCTTAGATATGAGCTAAAAAACTAGAATATATAGTAAACCTTATAGGGTTTCTTTTTTATTCCATCCATATAATGGCCCAGAGGTATTCTTGGGGTGTAGGAACAATTAGACAACATGGGTTAGTGGATTTAGTATGCCAACACCATTTCCTTTCAAAGAAAAAGGGGGAAGAAATGTGAGAAAAATTTCTTGGCAAATTTGGGCAGAAGTCTGGTATTTCCAGAAGAGCAATATCAACTCCTCCTACCCCTTCAATTCATTTGGAAACTGATACCACAAATGAGGAAAAGAAAGAACTAGGGGAAGAGGAAATACCAAAAAGAAGAAGATCTAGTAAAAGAGCTAAAATTTTAGACCTTACTGTGCCTTCTCCAAAAATTCCTTCTTTTGTAGAAGCTACAGAAGAACTAATACTGGTCTCTGACAATGACAATTCACCTAGGCCTGAGCAAAAGGAGAAAAAAATAAGAAGCTCTAAGAGGAGACCCATATATGCACATTTTGAGGTTCCTCAAGGATGGAGACATTGTAAAAGGTTTAAATAAATTATAGAGGAGATGAAAGAACAAGAAAGGCTAGAAATTGAAGCTACTGATATTTTGGGTAGCATAGCCATGACTCCTCTTAGACCAAGCCAAAAAGAAAAAGAAAAAGAAGATGAAAGATTTGAGGAGCAAGTTTTCCAAGAAATGGGTGAGACAGCAACACCATCACATGAAAAAGATGAATAGGAATCTCAAAGAAGGAAATGGAAATCCCCTCTGGTGGAAGAAGAATGCTTAACTCCCTACAAAATTTTAGAAAAATAATAAAATCAATAGGTTAAATAGGCTATATTTTTGTCTAGAGCAGAGCTCATTATCAAAGAAAAGGATGAGGAACTGAATTTCCTCAAACTCAAATTAAAACAGAGAGAAATACTCCTTAAATAATTGACAAACCAGTTCACAACCAAGACTGAGGAATTACTATAGATTAAAAGGTAACTGATGGAGAACAAGGAAAAATGTACAATTTTTAGGAGATAGACCACTGTGTCAATAGTCTCTACACAGACTAAATTGACTTATCTGCCACTCAAGTAGTTATGGGATGATACATGTAGAGAACCTACTACAATCAAGACATCCAATAAGGACTTGAAAAGCAAAATGGAAGAAGAAAATAAAGCAAGCAAGGAATGTGAAGAAAAATTTTATATGGAGGAAAAAAATAAATATAAATATCTTGTGAAAATACAAATAGTTTGCATGATGAGTGAGAAATTTATTGCATGCAAAAGACCTTCTCCTACATATAGTATGTTTTTAGAGGAAAAAATCATTCATTAGTAGTTGGACAGGATAGCATGTGGCCTTCCACATGAAATAAATGATGAAGCTGATTTCTTGGTAGCCTACTCCTTAGCCAACGTAGAACAAAAAAAATTTCTTTGTGAATTTTACCTCTGTAATTTCTTGCTGGAAAACAATTTAGGTTTTATGATCAATTTTTATGTAGGGGAAAGCCAGCTTAGCACATTTGTCTATGTTCTTCAAAATTAGATTGCATGGAAAGAGAGGGAGTCAGAGCATCTGTTAAATGCTATTTCATCTGGTCTCTATATGAGAATTCATTGTGGTAACCCATTCACATTTTCTACACATTTCCAATTGCATGCATTTAATGACAAGTTCAAGGAACCTTATCTTTTCAATTTACATAAAAGCATTAATGCCTTCACCTCTTATGAAAAGAAATTTTTTGATAATATCTATGATGCATGTTTGAAAAGATGGTAATTTCTCCTAATGGAATTGAAAAAAGGGAAGTAATATCCCTTTCAAATTTGATCCAGAGTCCAAAAAGGGCAAAATATTTATGCAAAATAATTCCTTAGATCAATGAAACTCCCCTGTGCATATGGATAGGAATGTAGACAAGGCCACCTCTACTTCTCACCACCATATCTCCTTATTAAAATAGAGGACCTCAAGATCCCACTCAATTTGAGGAATGGAAAAGAAAATTAGAAGTAGGATTAGGGTATAGTACCTCTAAATCAAAGCATTGGGATATTCAATTCCAACCATTTAATCTGAGTAATCAAATGGAATGTAGAATATACAATCCCAAATTTGAAGAGTAAAGTTTGTAAAGGGACATACAAACAAGTATGGGGGAAATGATGAGGCTATAATAGGCTCATTAAATGTATAATAAATGACCTCATCTTACTCTCTTTTTATATTAATTTTGACCGCATTTTATGACTTTTATTTTGATTTGATATGAGTTAAGATGTAATTGTCCATATTTTTTTAATTTTTATTCTAATGTTTAAAAAGCTCTATAATTCCTGAAAAGTCATTTGGAAAATTCAAGTTTTGTAATAAAATAGGTCATCATCAGGCTGAAGAACAAATATGAAGCAGATTGCATCTTTTTGGAAGCATTGGAATCAATACAGCTTAGTTATGGAAACCCACTACGCTATTACAAGTTTTGTCACATTTTTGGACTTAGTTCTAGAACTCTATATTTAGTTCCAAAATTATCTAAATTAATTCTGGTACTCCTACAAATAAGCTCTAGAACTTTCACAATTATACATGGAACTAATAAGGATCTATTCCAAATGGCTAATGATCTATCAAATCAATGATACTATTAATTAGGATTAGACTTCTAATTTCCATACTTACAGATCTAAGACATTTATCACATAGCTGGACATCCATCCATGTCTTAATTTAACATCTATTATGGGCACAATTTAGTTCCATTATATCCATGAAACAGTTACAGCCATCAATCAACCACAAGAAGAATATATATATATATATATATATATATATATATATATATATATATATATATAAATAGACCTGGGAATTTAGGAGTAGGAATAATTGAAGAGTAGAGGGATAAGGATATATTATTACATTTTTTTAATTTAGAACATTTTATCAATACAATATCCATTTCTATTTTGAGAGAAAATTAAGTTATTCAATCCTATTTCTAGGCGGAGCAAGGGCCCACTCCTCCAAGAACCAGGATCTTCATTTTTGGTCCATATTTATATTTTATTCTCAAAAGCAAATAGTTAGCTCTATTAAAATTATAAATGCTTCCAACTCCTTAAAGTTAAAATTCATTGTAGATTTGTCCCTATAGGTGTTCTAGATTAAATTCTCATTTCTTTACAATCATTTTCCAAGCATTCTAAATAGTGTGTTTATTTCTAGCAATCTATTTCATTCTACAAAAGTGTGTTTATTTCTAGCAATCTATTTCATTCTACAAAAGTGTGTTTACTTCCAGCAAATTCATTTCTACAAAGTATGTTTACTTCCAATAGAATTTCATAGTTTGATTCCAATAAGGTTTTAACCAAAGAAGTCTTTAAGACATTAAAAATCTGCCAAAACAAAAGAAAAATACAAATACCTACAATCAATTACTAAATCACTAAGATTCTTCTTTTTTCATATAGCTTTAGACACATCCTTGGTTAAATATGACATCAGTAGAAAGTTGATTAAATGAAGGGACTAATGACACCCATCAAAAAGGGTAATTTCAAATACATTGGGCAAAATGTCTATGGCAAAAAATCTACAGACCAATTCTATTAGGGGATTTGTTTTAGAGAAAATGCCCGCAATAAATTCTCTCATAGAAATAAGTCTGCAATAATTTATCCATGGAAAAAAAAGACCCAAAGGGTAAAAATGAAATAGGGTAAGTCCCAAAAGAATAAATATTAAAGATAGTCCCCAAAATACATAAGTCCCAAAACATAAAGCCCAAGATAATAAAAAGTATTTAGTCTATGAAAACATAATATCCATGTTACCTTACCAAAATATGAAAAGCCAAATCATACTTTTTTCTTAAAAGTTGTATAAACACATAAAAGAGAGCTCAAAATCAAGATAATAATCTAAAGAGGATGGTTACCATTTCTTATGGAAAAGGGGGGTGTTAGGTACAATAGTTACATTATTCAATCATTGATGCTCCCTAACAATTGAAACGGTGGGATCAAGTTGTTTTGAAATAGATCCTAAAATCAATTTAGTTAAAATAATTAGATCAATCTATTAGATCTTTTTCCTGGTGCTAATTTCTATTCACTAGTTTGAAATGGTGTGAAAAATGGGAGAGAATGGTCCTTTCATGTAGTTGGTCCTAGAGATGAAACCATTGGGGTCTATGTTTGTGCCTTTGTGGTACCCTTTGAAATACTAGCTTTGGTTCAAATTGGATCATGCTCAAACTCATCCCCATGTTTATAGGTCCACCACAGATGGGAAAACTAATCTCCATTTTGATCTTATTAGGTCTAGATAGACCCATCTTTTCATTCAAACATCCATAGAAATTGAGAACTCATCATGTATATAGGTCCCAATAATGGCAAACACAGTACAAAACAAACCTTGCATGACATAAACCCTTAAGCTAGAGGTTCATATTAAGATTTAATGATGGTCACTTTATGTTCTTGATAACCTTGGATGCATCATTATATATTTTATATTCTATTAAATTGATCTTAAATAGTGGCATGTACCCTTTGAAAAGTTTGCCTTGGTTTAACCTTGGACATGTGTTTGATCTCCAAAAGTCCCTTAGATTCTAAAGCTTTAATTTCATTGGTCATCAACTATGACTTGGATCCTTAATTCATTGAAATTTTCTCATACTATTCAATCTCTATGGAATGAGTTAATGTGATCCCTCAAATCTATATTTGACTTATTAACTCTATTCCAGCTAGTGCCACTAGGCAGTCTTGCATTTCACTCAAGATCTATTACTAGTCTAGCTAATTTATTTGCTTATACCACATGGTAGCCTCTCTAGCTCCTTAACCTTTTGACTCATCTGGCATAGTTGGATCAAGATTTACGAAGTAATGTAAGCCTTTGATCTCATTGGGCCCACATTTTTTATAGTAAAGCTCACACCATTGGATCATCAATATGATTGAGTATGAACCATTGATCTTCTTGCATTTGAAAATAAATTACTATTTACCGTGGTCTAAATTTGATGGCTACATGATTATCATTTAACATATTTGAGACCATTATTAATGTGTATGCAAACATCAAATTTAAGACCCTAATAGTTTTTTCCATATTTTAAATTTGACATCTGCACAAACATCTCCCATTATTTGACCAAATTTGAAAGCTTGGATTTGAAATTGAAAAGGTCATGGAGGCACAAAATTTGTAGCAAATGTTTTTTATATTATAAGGATTGTGCCTACTTGATCTACTGGATATGGGTGATTTCTATGTGTGTTTACAAAGTGTTTAATTTAGTTGACCTATGTGATTTTACATGACATTAGCATGCCTATCATCGATCACTTGAAACTAAATGGCTATTTTATAGATCTCAAACTTGACATTTGTACAAACATCATATGTTATAGGTCCAATTTTGAATGCTCATAACTTGAGCTACAAATCTCATGCAGACTTGAAATTTTTAGGATATGATATACGAATGAAGAGGTCCATGGTGATTTAATCTTTTAGATCATGGAGATGTCTAAATGAATATACAAAATGTTCAAACATGATGACTAGTGTGTTTCCATAGGATGTGTAGGATGGCCTGGCCCCTTAGACTTGACAAGCTAAATTTTGAAGGCTTAGATCTCAAGATAGAAGACTCATTGGTCTATGAAACTTGTAAAGAATGATTTTGGCACTAAGGACATTGACTTTTCATGGACTAATTATCACACAAGGTTGTTTTATCATATTTATAAATTGCACAAACAAGCTATCTAGTCGAGTCTCTAGATGATGTCATGGTGATGGCCTAATTCACTTAGGATTGTTATTGAGCTAATTCTCAATCTTTTAAAGATTGAATGAACTTCTTGAGTCCTTTTCAAACTCTCTCTATGATTTGAGATATTTGGATAACATGAAAACCTACCACTTGCATATATGACTTTAAAATGACCCATAATACACCAAATGACACAAAGACTAAACTAGACTATGATTGAAGCTAGAATGGCATATGGAATGAAATTAGATAAACTATAATCATGCTCTATGACACTATAAAAATTCCTTATACAAGATTTTAACTGTACGGGGTTGACCCATTTTGGCCAGCAGTAAAAATGGTCAACATCTTTGGTGATTTCTCAAGGGTGGCATGCTTGTTATGCCATGAATAGTTTCCTAAACCTATCTATTGGTGTATGGAGTCACATATATAGATTTTTTGACATATAAAATACCATTAAAAAAAAACAACAAAAAACAATACGAACAAAATACAAATCAAGAAACATGCATGTGCTTCATGAGCACTTATTTGAACATAATATAATAAGAAAGGAAACACACACCTAAACTAATATTTACAAAACTGACCTTCAATACTCAATAGTAGGGTTTTAAATGTATCCAATTCATAGAGATAAGCATATCTTCTCCATTCATCCTTGCTAGTTGAAAAGAGTTGATTTACTTGCACTTAATGATGACATATGGTTTACTACATAGGGTATCAAATTTGGTATGTCTCTCTAGTTTTACTCTATCTTCATCCCATTTAAATACTGTCACCTTCTTGAAATGGTCTTGGAGTTTTTCTCTTGTCAAAAGACCTCTTCATTAATAATTGGTGATGTTCTATAGATTGATGAGCTTTATCTCTAGTCTCTTACAACTCGATTAATTTTATCAATCTCACCTCCATTAGGGTATTCTCAAGCAACTCTAGTTGATGTGCTAAATCTAAGGTAGGAAACTATTGAGCATAGAAAATCTAGCTTCCCTTTCATAGATAGGCATAAAAGGATAATTCCCTATTGACCTCTTTGGAGTTATCCTATCAGCCCATAAGGCTATCTTCAATTTGTTGTGCCAAGATCTTTGGTTATTTTCCAAGGTTCTCTTGATGATTCTAATCAAATTCTTGTTAGTAGATTAATCCAAACCATTACCTTGAGGGTAATAATTAGATGAAGTTCTCAAGAAAAATCCATTACTATTTGCCTAATCAATTGTCTTAGTACCCATAAAAGCAAGAGCATTATCTAAAATAATAGTAAGAGTGTCAAACATTGTTATGATGCTCTTATTGAACTCCAATATAACATGCTCATTAGCTTCCTTCAATTCTAGTGCCTCAAACCATCTTGTAAAATATTTATTTGTTGTGAGTATCCATTTATGACTAGCACTTGATGTGGGATTTATCATGCCAATGAAATCAAGACCCCATTACATGAAAGGTTGATCAACTTGGATAGGCTTCAAAGGAAGAGCTATAAGTTTTATTTTCTTACAAAAAAAACACATTGTCCACACCTTTTCACATAAGCATGGAAATCCTTGAAGAGACTATGCCAATAATAGCCTATCGTCATGATCTTGGTAGCTATGGTTCTTAGATATAAATGACCTCTTGCTGTCCCATCATGGAACTTCTCAAGCAACCCTCAAAACTGATCATTAAAAATTCATCTCAATAGAACACCATCCATATTACGAAAGGGAATAGATTTTTACCTAAAATATCACCTTTTTTATTTACTCATATTATTAAGATACTCTCCATTTTGAAGAAATTTGACATATCATGTGTCCAACTTTGTGGAGGCAATGAACTAGTTGATTGAGAATAGTCATGATTAACTAGAGCCTCTTCCTTTGATGAATTAAGATCTGAAGCTAGAAGTTAATAAAGGACTTTACCCCTTATCAATTTTTTCACCTTGATATCAACATCATGTTCCATTACTTTAGTGATCCACCTTGCCCTATTTTCACTAAGATCTTTGCTCAAGAGAAACTCTTTGGTACTAAGATGAGAGACCATAACATGAATCTTATTATTTGAAAGAATATGTCTAAAATTATTTAGTCCATTGACAACAATAATGACCTATTTCTCCATAAAGGTGTACTTGACTTCATACTCTTCTAAACCTTGACTAAAGAATGCAATTAGATGTTCTATACCATCATCATTCTTTTGCATCAATATGGTTGATATAGTATCAAGGTTGGAAAATGAATACAACACGAACTCTTTATTTAAATTTAGGATTCACAAGAGCAGGAAATTCTATAATTTCTTTATTTATGGATTCAAAACTTCTCTTACCCTCTTTGGTCTAAGAAAATATTTGGTTCTTCCTGAGCATAAATGTGATAGGTTTCACCAATGATGCAAAACCAAGTATGAACCTCCTTATAAAACATATATTTCCTAAAAAACTTTGAAGACATTTATTATTCGAGGGAATTGATAAACCTATAATAACCTATATTCTTTCTAGATCAATAGTCAAACCATCTTTCAAAATGATATGACCTAGGATCTTACCCTAATAAACAAAAAAGATGCACTTATTTAGATTAAGAGATACTCCATATTGACTACATATTTCAAACACTTGTCTCTAGTGTTGCATTTATTCATTAGCATCTTTAGATAACAATGTTATATAATCTATATAAACCAATATCATCTCATTGATCAAACCTTTGAAGAGCATGTCCATTTCTCTTTAAAAAGTGGCACCAACATTAGATAGACAAAAGGACATCTTATTTTAAGCAAAAGTCCCCCATTTAGTAGCGAAGTTTGTCTTAAAATTATCATCCTCACTAACTAAACTCTTATTATAGCCTAAATATCCATCTAGAAGAGAAAAATGTTGAGAACCTAAAAACATTTGAAAAATCTTCTCCATTGAGGGTAGAGGATAGTGAACTTTGAGTGACACTCTATTAATATCTATAAAGTCTACACAAAGTCTTATCTCCCCATTATTATTTATAAAAATCACAAGGTTAGCTACCCATGTTGAATGTTTGATGGGAAAGATTATCTCAAATTTAAGGAGTTTGGTGAGCTCTAACCCCATGAGTTTCTCAACCTTGGGGTTAATGGGTCTTTGCTTCTATCTAATTGGTTTAACTACAAATTACAAATCAATGGTATGGTGTTCTAGGCTATCATCAAATCCTTTGAGATCCTTATATTCATAGTCAATGATATCATGAAACTCTCTACACATCTCAATAAATGATTTCTTCTCTAACATAGAACATCCCTCGCTTATTTTAAAGAGTTTATCCTTGAAGATCAAGAATATTGAATAATTATCCTATTTTTTAGACATACTCACTTTCTCATTCTTATTTTGATCATTCTCATTGAAGATATTTTCTAAGGTCACCAAACCCTTACGTATCTTACTGGTCTTAGTTGCATAATTTGATCACCTAATTGTTCTTGGAACCTCCTTTGATTCCTTGAAATAAATTAGCCTCATTTTATAAGAAGGATGTAATGTGTTTATCACTATCAAACACTTCATAAGACACTTCATCATTAGGTATAGAATATCTGATAATTATATTAATATGAGATTGTTTTCCCTCCTATTTTATGGTAGTTAGAGTATCAAATTGAGCACCTATGGCAGCTAGTCTATTAGCATGACTATTATGCTCCCTTTGGACTGATTGTCTATTAAATGCATTGAAGCATTAAATCAAATCCCATACCATATTATTGTATGACTTAATAAAATTTTTATTGGAAGTAACACATTCCTCACCTAATGCAAAACTAATTCACTATCTCCATATACTTGCAAGTTCCTAATTCCTTTTCTCCTTGCCTATTGAAGGCCATGAATTAAACCTTCATACTCAACCACATTACAAGTACAATTGAAATGAAATTAGTATGAATAATTATACTATTATTTATATGATGATACCAACATAACACCAAGCCCTAAACCAACTTTATTTCTTGAACCATCAAAAAACATCTTCCACAACTCATCATCGCCGCCCTCTTCTTTGGTAATTAGAGGTGTTGATACACCTTCTTCATGTATAAAATACACTCCTAAATCAGTTTTCTTCACAAAAGTATATGGATCATGATCATAAGTATTAGTCACATATTAATCAAGAAATAAATATGAAATAACCTCAACCTTGTAAGAAGTGCCATCATCTAAAATAGAGTCCTTTTCTTCATGGGCCACATAATTTAGATTGGAGCGTGTCTCAATTTAAGGATCAATATGAAACATTGTAAGGGGTTGTGTTATAATTTTCACCTTGGACTCATACATTATTCTAAAGGCCAATATATAGTATCTAGATAATATATATCCACCTATCTTGGTTTTGAAGTCCCTTGATAAGCAGATTGTAAAGTGGGTTGGGAGATAAACCACAACTATGTCTTGCAAGATAGGAAAACTAGGACAACATGAAAGAATACCTTCAAGAATTTTACTAGTCCTACTATCTTGGAAGGTGTACCATCTAATTGAAGGAACCATTTGTTATGTGGCACATATTTCAAGTACAACTTGTTATCTATATCTTTGGGCATGATAGAAGTAGAAGCTCTACTATCGACTGTGAAATTGTGTACCATCTTATCACCTATAGTGAAGATGAGGTAAAATGGTTTAGGTTTATCAGCCCTAGTGGATCATTCAAAAATGGTACTATGAATTCTTACAAGAGAAACATGGCCATGAATTTGATTTGAGGGTGAGACATTAACATGGATAATAGATAACTGCTTTTATAGGAGTTCATTTTGACTAGGCATATGAAGAACATCTTAAAGAAAAATGGATGTTTTAGTGTTCTTCAAAGAATATAAAATGTTTAAATAAGCCATACATACTTTCTAATGGGCTCTTACAGGTAGAAAATTAATTAGAACTTGAGGAATAAGAGTAGACCTTACCATATTTTGACTTAATGGAGATGTAGAAGTTTTTGGAACAATCACACTTCTAGCTATGTATTATTGACTTATAGGAGGAGGGTAAGTATACAAAATTTGGGGATAAAAAGTATACTACTCATGCACATGATTTTTATAATATTTTATAAATTTGAACTTCTATAGATAATTTGAGATATATACACTCCAAATTTGAGGATGGTGTAAAAACATGAAAAATAGAATTTTGAGTCTAGTTTCAAAAACACTACCTTTTTAAAAAAATGGTCAAGTATAACTAGGTCAAACATCTAGAATTTGAAGAGGAACTCTAGTCTTTTTTAGAAAACATTACAGATAAATAGTTTTGATGTGCACTATTTTTTGAGAAATGCTTAATATTATTTAAAACCCTTTGGGGAAAATATAGATAGAATCTTGTAGTGCATTACCTATATTTTTTTGTATTTTTTCAATGAATAATTTGAATGAATTTTTCAAGTAAATAGATCCTAAAAACTAAAAAATAAATGGATAGTTATACATGTGTCAGGCCTAACTACTTCAAAAAATTGAAAATCAATGTTTTTTTTTGAATGGATGTAGAATTAAGTATACTACGTCACCATATATTTTTTTCACTTGGATCAACGAAACACAAATTACATGAACATGTATAGGCATGCATGTTTATGTCATGTAGTGGCCTAGAAAGGCATAGCTAGAAATAAATATAGTTTGAAACCTTCAATTAGTCCAAAAAATATAAGAATCATATTTTTAGAAAGAGGAGATCATGCTCATCATGACGGTATCAATTTTTTGAATTTTCATGTTGAATTTCTTAATATATTTGGTAATAAAAGTTGAAATTTATTGTTTATTCTCATACCTTTCAATACTCAACTGTACATTAATAGTCTAAGCCTTTGGATTAGGATTTTAATCCATTCCTAAGCCAAAAGGCATGGAAATTGAATTTAAATTCAAATACCATGATCACATTAATAACATGATCATGTTTTAGATTACGATAAAAGCAGGTTTTGAAGGGACCCTGAAACCCTTTAATATAATCAAGAAAGATTAAGCATTAACAACCACCAAGAAAAGTAGTTCTAAAACCTACTGAAGAGCAGCATCAAAATTAGGTTTTACAGGGACCTGAAACCACAAAAATAGTCTAATAAAAGTACCCAAGTTTTACAAGGACCTAAAACCTTAAAGAACTTATAGCATAGGGTAAATAATGCTAAAAAATATATATCTTTAGCATTCTACCTTGGCCAATAATGCAATTTGCCATTGTAATAATGACACACAAGCATTTTCTGTGACATTAAAATTTTGCAAAATACCTTTGGTTTCTCTGTCACTTTGATTTGATGGAGACATCTTCAAATCTAGAAATAATGATGGCCATAGCCATGTTGAGAAAAAGGTCATGCTCCACCATGCCCTCAAACCCTAAAATTGCACTGCCTACAGCCCAGGCATCCTTAATTAGCATCTTCATGAGACCAACACAACTATGACCCCGCTGGGATTGAGCATGTGTTCCATCTCCAAAATGAACAAAGTGGACACCTGGGTTTGATCCAACAACCCTGAGAACACAAAGTCAAAGGAATTGCTCGCAGACGGTAGCCGTCAAAATTTTCCTTTGCAAGACCACTGATCAATTTTCACGATGTCTGGCACACCGTTCTCCCTTAGTGCCAACACAGCATGGGTAGATCTACCCCTGATACAGAGGCCTTTAAGACCAAGCCACAAAAGACCTTGATTTTAATAATAACATGATCATGTTAATAATATGATAATGTTATATATTTTAAACATCTTATAACTTGAATAGGAGCCATTATGCCTAGTCGTCTTAAGATTATTGTCTAATATGACATGTGCTATCAAATCCCTAATTGACATTTTATTAAAGGAATTCCTTGCATAGTACCAATTATTCTTAATTGTAAAGATTATACTAAATAAAATACTTGATTAGTTAAATATGATGTCAATTAGGGAAAAATATTCACAATGGATTAATTAGATAGACACAATTCCTTTCATGGTGTAAAAAATGCCTTGATTGATATTCTAGGTTGAAGAAATTAATTACATAGAACTTAGTTATCCTCAAGTGTGTATAGTATTGAAATAAATATCAATTGATTTAACATGGTGTTTAATTAAAACCCAAAATGACATTAGATGGATGTAATTACTTGCTTGGGGATTTAGTGGCCCCAATTACATATCATATTGAACATAAATACTCAATTGGTTCAATATGGTGTGCAATCAAGGCTAATGAAACCCAACTAAAACATTATATGGAAAAAATAACTTTCTTGGGGATTAATTGCAGATAAAACCAAATGAATGATTAGATGGATATAGGCTACAATCAGGGCCAAAGATGTTATAATTGAATTAGATGTATTAAGTTACTTTCATGAGCCTTGGTTTTCCATAATTACATATTTAATTGAACTAATTACTTGGTTGATTCAATATGTTATGTATTTAGGATCAACAGAGCCCCTTGTTGATAGTATAAGGATGAAATTTCTTACACAAGGCTTGTTTGGACTAAATATCATAGATCATATTAAACCAAATATTTATTTTTTTTAATTTGGTGAATAATAAGAATCCTAATTTTTATTAAAAATAGATCTATAATTCCTTATAGAGGGTTTAATTTGTCATTATTCCATATCATATTCATGATAAAACTCAATTATTTGAATAACATGTGAAATTAGGGTCCTAATTTAAATCATGTTGACATAATTCCTTGGGCAAGCCTTCATTTTCCCCAATTATGTATCATTTAGAACCAAAAACTTGATCAGTTTAATATGGTATGCAATCAGGGCCATGTAAGCCCCAATTTCCATTATATATGAATGTAATTTCTTACGCATGGCTCTTTTGGACCGAATTACATCTCATATTGAAAAAATACTTAATTTTTAATATGGTGAGAACTTAGATCTCTAATTGATATCATATGGATAAAATTCCTTACATTGAGGCTTAGTAGGCCCTTGGGATCAATTTAACCCTAATTAACATCCTTTATATATAGTAAGAAATAGGTTCACAGGGATGAACATAGTTATAATTACATCAGTCATTACCATAATTTACTTTATAGGCTTAATCTATGATGATGTGGGTGATAATTGATCCCAAATTCACATTCTTTACTCATAGGTCTATGTTTAAGGAGCTCAAATTTGTGACAATCACCATCACGATTATACCTTATACACCCTAAAACCTATACCCTAAGCCCTAAACCCTGAATTTCCTAATCCATAAACTCTAGTTACAATAAGTATAAACTATTTAAAACTTAAAATAATCATTTTAACCTAAATTATCATCTTTTAATACTAATAATTAAGTTTAAAGGGCTCAATTTGGCCTAAATCACATGACTGATTGACCCATATTCATTAATTCACTCCGTTTGCATGTGTGACATGACATATGTGGTATAATGACAACCCAAAACATATTATATAGTTGCAAATGGGTCCAAGTGATTCCAATTATCCTCAATTATATTTTAAATTGATAGTATATGTACCCTAAACCATGTATATACATTAAAACCTAGAAGTTCTAAACCATAAACCCTAAACACTAAACCCTTAATTATAAACCATTTGCTTTTTAAGTATTTACCAAATTTAATTTAGTCTAAATTAGCATCCTTTTTAGTAATAATCTAGTTTGAACGTATGTCGTATATAGTGATTAGATATTAATATTAGGTTCTTAAACTTAAACCCTATGCCCTAATCCCTAATAATCCCTAAAACATTTACAATGTAATCTCAATATGCCCTAATGCCCACTACATGCCATAAACATACATACCTTATGATATAACTAATTTTATCATGAGATGTCATAATTTATGCACTTTTTAAATCTATGGCTAAAGCCTTTGGAGTACCAATCTAGTTGTGCATCTATTCAATAAATTAGGGATATTTTGAGCCCCTTTAACCTAATTAACCAAAGAGGAAGAGAGATAGTTGATTTTTTTTAATGGAGGAGGTATTTGAGATCAATTTGATGGTATTAAATTTATCAAGATATGATTTGGGGCAAAATAAAAATATCAATATTTAATCATTATTTGATCTAATTAGTCAATTTGTATAGTTCCCTATGTGATCTAGGCAAAATTGAGCCCCTAAACCAAATTTATCACTCAATCAATTGTATAACATGTCTACAACATGTGTATGGAATAATTGACCCTAATTTTACTAGATTTATACAAACATGAAGGTAATAAAACTAGAAATAGGTATCACAAGTACCTCAAATGTTATTTAATTACCTTAGGGATTGGACCCTATGTCTGATATCTTAAACCCTAGGTTAACCTATACCATTTAAATTTAACCTCAAAACCTATACCATTTAAATTAAAAACCCTAATATATAATCCCTAAACCCCAAACCATTTAAATTATAGACCCTAAACCTGAACTAATAAATTTATCCCCAATTAACATCTTTTATATATAGTAAGAATTAGGTTCATAGGGATGAACTTGGTTAAAATTGCATCACTCATTACCACAATTGACTATGTAGGCTCAATCTATGATGATGTGTGGGTTAATTTATCCCAAATTCACATTTTTTAATCATAGATATAGGTTCAAGGATCCCAAATTTACCCCAATGGCCTAGATAATTCTATAAATATACCCTAAAACCTATACCATAATCCTTGATCCTTAACTTTCTTAATCCCTAAACTCTAAACCACAGAGATAAACTCTTTAACCTTAAACTAATCATTTTATCCCAAATAAAATAATTTATAGACTAATAATTATGTTCATAAGTCTCAATTTGGCCTAAATCACACATTTGATTGCCCTATTTAACTGATTCATTGAATCTTCATGATGACATCTAGGGTATAATAACAACCTAAAAACACATTTTATTATTAATAAATTATTATTTTTTGGGGATTCAACATACTAAGAGATTATTTATTAAATTATTAAGAGAAGAAAAAATTACTTAATTAATACCATGACGTTTAATCCAATTTGGGAAACATATTGGCCAACCACTTAATAAATTGAAACCCTAAGTGATATGGCATTTAATGAACTTTGGGAAATTTGAATAAAAAACATTTTCATGTCATGTATGTCATAAAATCATTCTACCTACTAATTTATTAAATGTACACATAATTTCAATTTATGGGGAGCCATTTCCCTTCCATCGTAATGTCAATTTAAAACTTAGGCTTTAACACAGGGAATGACATGAGTATCCATAAAGCCAAGCCATTATAGGAGAAAGGTCCTAGTATCCATGAACCTTAAATTTTGACCTTAATTGTAATCCATAATTCCTAAAACATAAATTTTAATCCCTAATCCATAAACCTTATGCACTAATTTTCCTTAATCCCCAATCCATAATCCCATACTACATAAACATAACACAATCTCATTATTCTTAACATATGAAACACTTGGTACTCATTTATAATTACAAACCCCATAGCTTATATTGATAATAACATGATCATGTTATTAAATAAAAAAATCACATTATTAAATAATGTGATCATGTTATTATTGATATCAACTTCTCAATGGGTTGGATGTGTTGGGACCTTGTAGAAAACATAACATGATCATGTTATTTAATAACATGATCACGCTATATAACATGATTTTGTTGTTATTATTTTAGTGATAGGATAACTTATAAATGAATATTTTTATTCCAAATTAATACTTCTATCTTTACAAACATTATTTACATGTACTTCTATGAAATCTACATACATGTGTACTTGACCCCACCTTTAAAAAGTTGCCAATTGTCACTTCTAATGGGTTCTAGATCACATTAAAAGTGGAATAATATGTTATTAAAGAACAAAACACCAAAGGAATTATAATATTTCAAAGAGAAACACAAGATACTAATGTGAAAAGTTCATGGTAAACAAGGTATAAACCTAATCTTGATGAACCAAATGCCATATAAAATGAGCCAATTAAGGATAATGAATTAAGAAATGATGAAATTGACTATAATCAATTGAATAATGTTGAAATTGACCATAATGAAATGAATAATAATTAAATTGAAAATAATTAATTAGTTAATGTTGGAAGTTCACATTCAAAATTCTAATTTTTTTATTTTATTGATGATGAGTCTATGTATGATGCTTCACCCCCCATAAATGAATAAAATTTGATGGAAAAAATTAATGAAATTAACCATCAAAAAAATTTCATGAAAACATATAATCAATAAATTAATAATGAATAATTTAATGTCATTCCATCTCTAAATAATGAAAGTAATAACATTTTTGAAACACCTTGTCAACAAATTCCACCATTATCAACACCTCCAAGAATTTTGCATATAAAAGACAAGTAGTTAATCAAAGTCAATGTAAATATTTAAACAAAATGGATAAAAAAATATCTGATCTCCATTCAAGAAGAGTAAATCAAAAAAAATTTGATGTTTTTTTCATAGTTTGGAGTATGATAGTCAAAGATGTCAATTATTTGTTTTATTGATAAAATTGATTAAGATGAGGCCTATAATGTACACATTAGAACTAATAACATCTAACATGGATGATGAAAATGATGAAATTATTGAAAATATACATGATGTATATCATATTGTAGGCCCAAGATCATGAAATAAAGATTGTAATGTTTTAATACATATAATGACAACTTGTGAAGTAAGTTTTGAAATAATGAAAAAATGATTGATTTCAGGAACAAGCTAAACACTTAATATAAACAAAAAAATATTAATGAAAGTAATTTCAAGATGTGAAAGACTTAAGGAATATAATACCAATGAGCTCTAGGCATTCTCTGGTAGACTTTCATGAATGAAAAAGGCTATAGATGATACTCTTAAAGAGTTACTTGATCAATTTTAGAAATACAATATAAAAGTTTCACCCAATCCAAGAGATGTTGTGAAAAGAACAGTTGGTTCTCATAAACATGAACCACATCCAAAACATTTATTGGATATGACTCAAAAATAATTTCACTCTAAATTTTTGTAAAAACATCCAAAAAATTATATTTTTCAAAGATATTTTAAGATGGAAAAACCTTTTTATGTTAAAATAAATCACACACACACACCACTTGTAGGCAACATGTTGAATTTTCAATGCACTATGATGTTTTTTACTATATTCATTGTAGTTTATAAACTAAATTTTTTTAGAGTGTGGTATTTAATTGCCACAAAAATAAGCCAGGGAATTTATTCTAACTATATTCTATAAAAGATTAGATGGGCAATTATATTAAAACAAATCATGTTTAAATGAAATTTACAACATTTGTAGTGGATTGTCAAATTTAAAAAAATGTATCCATGAGGAGATTACAAGTGCAATTGGATAGTAATTATTTAGTTTAATTTTTTTTGTAATAGTAATTAGTTAGTGAAACAAATATCTAAAATGTGTGACCTTGTTACAAAAAGGATACCTGTTTCAAAAATTTTGGTCAAATTTAGGGAGAAGATTATTTATGACTATGCAAGGCACACAAACAGGGTTAGATAATTGGATGAACATTTCAAGATATGCAATGATACATTCCCACTTGGTTTCATTATTATAGTAATTTATTTTTCATATAATTACATATTTCAAACCCAAATATAAGTTTAATCATAATATTACAACTAATCACAAGTTACCATATTTGTGCATATAACATTCAAGCATGCACCTGATAGTACAAAGTAATAAAAAAATATTAAAGGAGTACCATTTCTATATTAGAAATGATAGATCACATTGTTTAAAGTATGTGCAAGTTTATTTTTAGAATTTATATGAATAGTTGAGTCAGAGGAACTTCAATCAACATTATAATTGGTCAAACAATTGCACATTGTAATGCAAAAATGTATGGATGTTTTATTTGTTGAACAAGATGCATGTTACCATAGGTGTAGAACACATTTCAATCTTCACTGAGGTTGGGGATGGAAAAGGGGAGCATGATAGTGATGAAACATGTGTAAAAATATCTATTGTAAGGGAGGATTTAAAATTTGAAGAGGGTGTTCATTTGACAGATGAAAAAACTATGCTTGAATGGTGTAATGAGAACATGTGTCATGGTGCTCAGCCAAATTATACTGTTTATAGACATTTTTTGTTAACAAAATAAGAAATTTTTGAAAATTATTAGGATTTTATGACTCTAATAGTTTCAAGTGACCTCCACTCATTTCATATCTCAAATGAAAGTTCTTGGACTATTCATATGATAAACTTGGCATCTTTATGTTTTGCATGTGTGAATTTGTTTGGAATGATTGTGAGTCACAAGAGTGGGTGGATGACTAGATTTCCAAACCTCTAATTCTAATAAATGTATATCATGTTCCAACATCATTGAAAATTATAGATATAACATTATCATTTAAATTTGACCATGTATTTGATCTAGTGCAACCAGGTAGAATATTTTTCATTATGTACAATTTATTCTCATTATTTATATATCTTTATATTTTCATTAAAAATATTTTTTTGTGATGTACATGGCATGTTTTTATAGTTATTGTAGATGATAATAATGAAGAATACACTAATTACTAATTATGTCAATGTGTAGAGAGAAAGAAGAAATTGACTTCCCCAATATCAAATGGATAAAACATTGACTATCCCACTAGTTTAGTGGTAGTCACTAGAACTTGGTTTTGATGATATCCTATTAAAAATTTAGATCAATAGTTGTTTTAAGATTTTGAAATGCATAGGAAGATATTGCACTATTCAAATTTGATTCTTACAATGAATATTCAATTATAAAATATCATAGGAGGCCATAAAATTAGAAACTATAGAAAGTTTGGGAGTCAAATCATGAACCTATTCTTGATACTATCAAGGTTAGAGTAGATCCTAGTGGTTCATTAGATTGAAATACAAAGGTATGTGGACTTTTAAAATGTAGATATAATCAATTTTACCAAATGTTTTTTTTTAATTTTCTAAGTAGTACATATATAAATTTCATTTTTAATTACTTACTAATATTTTTTTATAGGCTAGTGGTGCCAGATAAGATTCCACTTTCACATGGTTGGCACTGTTAGTAAATAAATATTTATTCCTAAAGCTAAGAGAAGCTTATGTATTATGGATGTTTGATCTAGGGTGTGATTAAAAGGATTAAGGAGGTATGTGATGGATCTAAATATTTATATAAATGACCAAAGTGATAGATTCATAGATGGAGGTCCTAAAGGTATAAATGTCAATTGGAGCTCAAGAAGTTGCTTATTCACTAACAAAAATATGCATTTTTAGACCCGTCACTACAACTTATCTAAAATATTGATCTCGAAGATTCCACATAAGTTCTCCAGGATGAGATCATAGAGCTTAAGGTGTTATGTGATGGATTTGATGGTTCACTAAAATGAATTACAATGTTTTTTTTATGCATGTTTGATCTTAGGATAAAAAATTGTGTTTTTCTTGTATTGGGAAGGGTGTTCTTGAGGCCAAAATGGGTGGTGGGTTTGTAGATCATTCATGATAAGAGGCCAAGAACATATTAATAGAGGTTATCCACTCCAAAATTTTTTGGAGGTGTCAATTTTCACCCACAAAACATCAGAACTAGACTTCTATAACCCCAGTTTCAACTTTGACAACATTAATTTTTAGTGTTTTTGCTCTCCAAAATGGTAGTGAAAATGCACTTATGTGTGGATGAAAATGTTGTGGTAACACAATAAAATTTAATTTATCTATTTGGATGTGACCAAAGTGATAGATTAATAGGTGGAGGTCATAGAGGTAGAAATGCTAGTTGGAGATCAAGAAGTGATTTTTTCACTTACAAAAACATGTATTTTTAGACCCATCACTACAAATTTTCTAACATATTGATATAAAATCTTCCAATTGAGTGTTATAGGGTTTTATTATAGATATTAAGGAGGTATTTTAGGGATATAAATATCAATAATTTGTTTATTCACTTACAAAAACTTGCATTTTTGGACCCATCACTACAACTTGTCTAATGGATTGATATCAAAGCTTGCATAGGAGTGTTATAGAGTGTGACTATATGGATTAAGGAGGCATGTGAGGGATCTAAAAATTTATGGAAATGACTTAAAGTTTTTTTTATATTCATGTTTGAACATAGGCTTAAAATTTACACTTTTCATGTTTTAAGAAAGGTGTTCTTGAGGCCAGAATGGATGGTGGGTTTGTTTATCGGGCCTAATGGGAGGCCAAAAACTTGGTACTATAGGTTATCCTCCAAATATAAATGTTTATGGTTTCATTCTAAACTCATTAAGTGTTATAACTAGAGTTCTATAACCATAACTTCAACTTTGACAACATTTATTGTTAGTGTTTCTGCTCTCTAAAATGATAGTGAAAATGCACTTTTATGTGGATTAAAATGTTTTGGTAGAACAATAGAATGTAATTTACTTATCTTAATGTGACCAAAGTGATAAATTTTTAGGTGTCGGTCAAAGGTATAAATACTAATTGGAGCTTGAGGAGTTGCTTGTTTATTGATAAAAACTTGCATTTTTAGACCTATCATTACAACTTATCTAACAAATTGATCTCAAAGCTTCCACCTAAGTAATATGGTGTGAAATTATATGGATTAAGGAGTATGTGACTGAAATTATGGTTCACAAAAATTAATTTCAATTTTTTTATGCATGTTTGAAATTAAGCTAAAAAATTGCATTTTTCTTGTATTGGAAAGGGTGTTCTTGAGGCCAAAATGGGTGGTGGTTTTGTCAATCAAGTCTAAAATGAGGCCAATAACCTAGTAATAGAGGTTATATATTCCCTTGGATGTGTTTTTAGTGTTATTTTCACCCATAAATCATTATAACTATAGTTATGCAACCACAACTTCAACTTTGATAATATTTGTTTTCAATGTTTGATCTCTCTAAAATGGTAGTGAAAATGCACTTCTAGCTAGATTAGAATGTAGTTCCAGCATAATAACATGTAATTTACCTATTTATACACGTAAAAAGTGATATATTTTTAGGTGGAGGTCCCATAGGTAGAAATTCTAGTTGGAGCTCAAGAAGTTACTTGTTGACTAATAAAAACTTGCATTTTAGGACCCATCAGTATAACTTGTCTAATGGATTGATATCAAAGATTCCACCCAAGTGCTTTAGGGTGAAATTATAGGGATTAAGGAGGTATGTGAAGTATTTTATGGTTTTCATAAATGACTTATAGTTTTTTTTATGCATGTTTTAACTTAAGCTAAAAAATTACTTTTTTGTTATATTGGTAAGGGTGTTCTTGAGGTTGGAATGGGTGGTGGGTTTGTTGATTAGGAATAAGAGGAGGAGAAGAACCTAGTAATATAGTTTATCCACCCCATAATATGTGTTTTTTGTGTCTTTTTTCACCCATGAATCATCAAAACTATAGTTCTACAACCATAACTTCAACTTTGACAATATTTGTTGTCAATGTTTCCACTCTATGGAATGGTAGTGAGAATGAAATTTTGGGTGGATTTGAACATCATGGAATCACAATAGTATGTAATTTACCTATCTATACATGACCAAAGTGATATATTCATAGGTGGAGGTCTTGGAGGTAGAAATTCTAGTTGGAGCTCAATAAGTTGCTTGTTCACTGACAAAAACTTGCATTTTTGGACCCATCATTGCACCTTATATAATGGATTGATCTCAAATATTCCACCCAAGTTATATAGGGTGTGATTAGAGGACTTAATATTGTATGTGAAGAATTTGATGGTTCACAATAATTACTTAGAATTTTCATTTTATGTATGTTTGAACTTAAGCTAAAAAAATACATTTTTCTTATATTCAGAAGGGTGTTCTTAAAGCTAGAATAGGTGGTGGGTTTGTCAATCAGGTCTAATAAAAGGTCAAAAACCTATTCCTATATGTTATCCACACCCTTGGATGTGTTGATAATGTTATTTTTCACCCATGAAGCATCATAACCAAAAATTTTCAATGATAACTTCAACTATAACAACATTGACATCTTTGACAACTTTGATAATTTAAACTAGACACTAGAAAAATTAATGAGTAATTTATATATTTACCTATTTAAAACTTTGACATCTTTAACAATTTTGAAAACTTTGACAACTTTGACAATTTTCACAACATTTACAACTTTGACAATTTTCACAATTGTGACCTACCGACCTATTGACCTATTAGGTGACATTGAGTAATTAACATATTGACCTATTAAGTTATTAACCTCTTTAATTATATACCTATTTAAAACTTTGACAAATTTAATAATTTTGAAAATGTTTTTGACAACTTTAACAATTTTTACAACTTTGACAATTTTTACAACTTTGACAACTTTGACATATTAACCTATTAGGTGGTATTGATTAATTCACCTATTGACCTATTTACATATTTAAAACTTTTAAAATTGTGTGAAAACTTTGACCTTTTGACCTATTGGACTATTGACCTATTAGGTAGAATTGATCAATTGACCTATTGAAATATTGGCCTTTATATATATATATATATATATATATATATATATATATATATATATATATATATATAAACCTTATCTATACCATATTTTAGTTTAATAGTCATTTTCGGTTTTGTAACCTCACATTGAATTTGAGGTAGATGGTGAAGAGTATGAGTGTTCAATATTTCCTTCTCTTGAGTTTTGTGGAGAATGTGGAGATGAAATATGTATGAAGAGTTAGATTTTAATCTTATTATAACATACAGATGGAAAAGAGTTTTTAAGTTTGACTTTTATCATTATCCATTAGTAATTTCCACTACACACAATCAAATTTAAAATATTTAATTTAAAAAAATATGTAACATCTACAATTTATTGAATTAAAAAGAATAATTTTATAAACCTAATTTATACACATACAACATTAAATATGATATTTGATATAGTTAATAATTTGTAAAATCAAAAAAACATTGTATAATAACACATAATGAAATGAAAACTAAATATAAATTAGATAGATCAAGCCATGATAGGCATACAATATAGATACATACATGTCTAGTGTTAATAATACATAGATTGGGCTGTGATAGCCATATAAAAAATTACATCTACTAGCATAGTATCTAATGTTGGTTGAATGCCATATGCATATATACAATGCCAAAAATGCATCAATTGGCATGTAGGCATACAATAAATCACATATCATGTATCAGACTTCCTATTCATCAAATAGCCTCCCTCTCTTTGTCTTCCTTAAAGAAGCTTCTCCCTAGGATGCCCTACTAGTAGATGGAGATCCCTCTTATGCCTTAGATTGATCTAAGGTCTAACTATAAGTCCTATGCTCATATCTACATTGTAGTTGAGCCTATTCTAATACAAGAATTATTGCAAAATTAACATATAATACATTCAAATAATTATTAATAAATTAATTTTAAACTATAATAAAAAATCATTTAAACATGTGCACTTACTACAAGCTCACGGTTATGTTCAATCAAGTCAATGGTAGGCTCAATTATTTGAAGAGGCATCTAAAATATGGGAGGAACATGATAATTTTCCCCACTCACCATTTTACTGGGACTATCAACTATCATAGGACAACCCTACATACACAATACATAAACATAAGTTATATTTTCCCCAAATACACGTGTACTAAAATTATTTTAAAAAAGTCTATTTTTACAATTCAAAATTACAAGACTGAATATATGCCTCTGTCAATTCTTGTGTAGATGGCATTAAAACATTAATGCCTATGTATGTATTAGCTCATAAAAATGGAGGAGTGTCATTATCAACCATCAAATTTTCATGTAAACAAGGTTTCACTTAGTTTTATATAAAGTACATGTCAAATCTTATTTATAAATACAAAAACAATCAATAGAAGCACTTGTACATGTCAAATATCTATCTCTATAAGTACATAAATGCAATGATACATTATATGAAATAATAAGATAAGCATGCATGAAAATGCACTTATATATGAGAGTATAAGCCATCTATTGAAGTGTTAGACTAGAAAGCTTTTACAAAAACCAAAATTAGAGGATTAAAACTATGAAATGGAATATATAATATAATAGTTTCTTTTTTTATCAAATTGATAAATATAAATATACTTGTGTGAAGA
Organism: Torreya grandis; assembly: GCA_037957365.1. Taxonomy (NCBI): domain Eukaryota; kingdom Viridiplantae; phylum Streptophyta; class Pinopsida; order Cupressales; family Taxaceae; genus Torreya; species Torreya grandis. The sequence continues at coordinate 399,655 of JARHVA010003826.1, read as the reverse complement.
TCTTCAATTTATGCTATATTACATGTTGGACTATATTAGTTGTTGATTTATTACTTATCTAAAAATAGGGGTTTGACTTAGGTCTGGACCCTTGTAACTAATTCCTTTTGGATGAATTTTCAAGATTAACTTAAATTATTAAGGATATTTCAAATTATGTTTTAAAATTTGTGCTTACATTTAATGGACTAGAGTGATGAGGTATGATTGGCTTCCTAGTATTGTCGATAAATTAAAGACTAATGATTTGGCCACACTATATATAATATGGATACTCTAGATTATGTAGGTGGGGATTATTATCCCATTGAGTAGATTCTTATGATTTACCTATTCACCAACTAATATGTGTCATGTAAAATTGTTTAATTTTCCCACAATTCCCTTGAGAGTGGACTATGAGTTTCAAGGTTGTGATTAAGACACTAAGCTTGTTGGCTAAAGGCAGGGTTATGACCTTGATAGAGGATTGTGATAGAGGTAAGGCTATTAATTGAGTGTAATAATTTTTTGTATGAGGACATTACCCATACACTCATCATGGACTAAGTGTATGAGCACATGACCCCTTACTAGTGAGGGTTAAAGATTAGGATAGTGGGGTCTATTAGGGATTCTAGTTGGATAGGTATGCCGCCATTGAGAGACTTTTCATGAGTGGTAGACACTATGATAATGATATATTTGGTATCTATACTATACTAGGGTATTTTATGATAGTTTTTGAATGAGGTGGACACTCTACTACCATCATGGGAAAAATTTAGAGAGTACTAATTAGAGGAGTACATTTAGAAAAGTATCCTGTGTCTAAGTTGTGATTATAGTAGGATGCTGACATTAAGTACAATCACCACCATAATATGTAGATACTTAGATGTAGCAAAAAGAATTAGATAGAGGGATAGGATATGAATTATATGGGGAAGCAAGGGTGATAATACACTTGTTAGAGAGGAACCAATATGATAGGAGGAAAATGCTAAGATGATTTTCAATTAGGAATTATACCTAGACTAACATGAAGTTACCCAAATAAAGTAGTGAGTTGGTTTATTTTTAGTTACTTTTTATGTTACTTTGTAATTTATTACTCATTTATTATTTCTTTATGTGACTAGAGATATAATGTCTTCTCTTGTTATACGGTTTTAGAGTGAATCACTTAGTGGTGGAACATGATCAAAGAAACTTTGGTTAGGATTTTTTAGTTGAGAATTATTTGATCCTCGATAATATTTTGGTGGATGTAGGTCTCCATGTTTGAATAAGAAATCATACATATGTTTTCTCCCTACTTATCATACATAGGTGGAGTTCCCTCATAATAAGAGAGAGATAGTTAGCCTAGAAGAAAATGTGGTTGGTTTAGGCTCTCAGGTGAAGAATCTCAATGAGATTGTTAAGGCTATGGGAGGTTAGGCTCCATCAAACCAAAATGTATCCCACATCACTCATCAACATGTATATGTAAATAAAAATAGTCATAACAAATACAAAGAGAAAAACATATATGTAAACAATATTTACCTCTATATATGTAAATGGTATCATCCTAGTAGAGGTAGATGTAATTGTGGATGGCCCAATAACTAGATCTAAATATGAAAATAATGGATATGACATATTGAATGCTATAAATTCCAGCTGTGATGATGAAATAATCATCACATCTTGTGACATAAAAATGACATATATATTATATTAAATTTTTATGTAAATTAATTGTTAGCTTAGAAATTAAATTTAAAAATATAACTTAAAAGTTAGCATTACATTTATATAAAATATACCTACATTTATGTGGTTAATGATGTATGTATACCAAATGTGTGCCAAAAAATCATCATTCATAAGAATATGATCTAGTACATTTGAACCACTAATGCCATAATCATTAGAAGGTCCCATGCACATAGCTACACATGAACTATAAGGGTAGTGTCAAGGTTAGGTATCTTATGGTGTATTTGTGAAATCCTACTCATATGTTGAATGAGTGTATTGGTGAGTGAACTAAGAACATGGAGGGTATACTATAAATTAGGTCTTCAGTTTCAAGTTTATTTCCAATAATGTTGTTAACTAAAAACTCTTGATTGCCAAGGGGTTTTGGGGAACTATAGGAGGGTTAGGTTAAGCGATAAGAGGAACAATATGGTTTTTTGGAGGGTTTGGAGGAGGAACAATTTAAGGGTTTGGTGGATGCTTGGGAGGGTTTTTAGGATAATCTATTAGAAAAAAACAAATTACAATTAAAAACATGGGTTACATAATGAAAATTGGGAAAAAATAGGGTTAAATAGAGAATATTTTGATGAATTATCTCTCCTACATGATGTTATAATCAATCAATAGGCCTATGGGGTGAATTTATCAGATTATTAGCACTTCTTGGCACTTATTAGAACTTTTTTTCAAAAAAACACAATTGTAAAAATGAAGAGGAGGAAACATGAACTCAAAATGAATAATTTTATGTTTGGGTTTCAATATTTTTTTATTACATAGGGAATATGATCATTTTACTAACATGGTTGCATTACATTTAATGACATGATCATGTTACTATTTAATATAATGTGATCGTTTTATTAAATAATGTAATCATTGTGATCATGCTATGGCTCAACAATCTCAATCCTAGACTTAAGTAACAAGATCATGTTAATTAAATAATGCAATCACATTATTAATCAATATGATCATGTTCTTATAAATTTACATGGAATTATCCCCCAACTCTTTGTACTTACCTAGGATTATATATGCCTATGGGCCTACTATTGTCACCTCCTATATCCTTCCTCTTGGCCCTTGTATTGTATATAATAAAGGCTCATTGATTTAGCACAAAAGTGTCTTCAACTAGAAAATTAGTTAATATATATCCTTTAGTTTGCCATTCCTAATTAAATTGCATCATCAAATCATCCTCATTTGATATGAGGGGAGTAACTACTCCTTGAATTACCATATCTTTCTGTTCTTTCTCTTTGTGCATTCATGAATTGGTGTTGCTATTAATATTCTCCCTACACCAAATTTCTATGAACCAGTACCATATCCCTTGAATTGGTGGTAGAGTTAGGATTATATGTATTAGTAAGCCTATTAGTATTAGGCTACTATTGGCCTATTCCTCTTTCATATTGGTGGTGATATTATGTCTAATAGGGTTAAGTATTGTGACAGGCACCTTGTTAGATACTAGCTTGCCTATTTTGATCTTCTAAGGCTAGGATATTTTCTTTCCAATAAACATAATTTTCTACTTGACTAGGAGAAACCTTAGTTTTGGTATTAGCATTATTAATTTGGGATAATTATGGAGTATTAATATAATCATGAGAAAATGGATGCATAAACACCTTATGAGACAATCTTCTAGCTTAGATAAGACTATTCTCAACTTTGATAGCAATATCATACACTTTAAGAAGAGTGGAATCTCCATATATTGAATCATGACAATAATTTTAGTTCCAATGCATTTCCAGTAATTGGGGAACACAAATATAGTAGGTGGTATCATGGGAGGAGGAAATCTATGCAAAGTCTTTTGAAACATTTCATTGAAGTCATTTATTATTTCTTTAGGTCCCTTTTTTATCATGTTGAGTTGATTTATGAGAGAGGCATGATCACTTTCATTTCCAAATTTGGAAGTTAACAACACTCAAAATTTATCCCATGTTATGATACATCCACCTTCTAAAATCCTATACCAATCAAGATCCTTCCGTTTAAGGGGCATGACAAGGAGTTTAATGGAAATGTTCTCTCGAACAATATTGTTAGAACTAGAAAAGTTAGAAATATCTCTAATGTGTTCACTAGGTGTGACATGACTCTCCCCATTAAATGTAGGCACACCTTTTGTGGCATTATGAGGAATGGTATTATATAAATGAAGTTAAATTAGATTATCAATATTGAATGTAGGGAAAGCATGAGGTCTGACCATGTCTTCTTCTTTAAGATATTTAATTTCTTTATCCTCTTCAACCTCTTCCTCTCTAGAAAAATATACTTTTTCTTCAAAGGGTAGATGAGGCTATGGATAATGAGCTTCAAGAAGAATTTTACGTTGAATGGGTCAGTTAATGGGATTTAATGTTCTAACATAGGATGACTTAGTGAGAACCAAGAATTATGAGCTCACATTTATAACAAAACAATGGCCTTGAACTAGATTTACCTTGAAGGAGTCATCAAATGTTGAGAAGCACACTAATTTGTAGTTGATGTTGTCAAGACAAGCATTCACCTTGATAAGTAACCTTGAATACAATGGGTCCCATCAATTATGCCATAACTATTGTCACCAAATCTTGCACCCTAGAAGAAGTTATTCAAACTTCTTCTATATTTGGGAAACATGGGAACATTTCTAGGTATGTGTGTGTACCTATATTAGAAATGAGCCATAGATTTAAGGGCTAGCTCCCTAAATATATCTTGAAATTATCTTATAACTAATTACTTATGGGGAAAAGAGTTAGATAAATTATAAATTGAACCTACAATAAATGAGGTGATACACTGAATGTTCAAATATGTAGTCTCAATATTAAAATCATTAGCACACTAATAGACTATGAATAGAACTAAGTGTCGACAATGATTTCTAGGTAATAATGTTTCACCTAGAG
>JARHVA010003826.1:362500-387500 GCA_037957365.1 Torreya grandis | reverse complement strand
TGTTGGATAATCTAAAACTTATTGTGATGTTGAGTAAGGCTAAGTAATGCTAGATGTACTGGATGATGTTTTACCAAAAGTCATATTATGAATGGAGTTGAGTGCTCAATTCCCTAGAAAGTGGATCAAGAATGTAAAGGATGACCCTTTGGTCCCATTATCCCCTACTAAGTGAATCTTGATGATCCTATGTGTTCTAATAAATGTTTGGACTATGTGTCTAATCCCTCTAAATAGGTGGCTCAAAAATATAAAGGTTGGCCTTTCAACACCATCATTCCCTATGAAGTCAAGCTATGAATTGATACTCATATGAATAATATGTGTTACGAAATAGATTTTAAAGACCATGAATGCTCTATAAATATGAAATTATGGCATCGATAGCTGAATGTGTATTATAAACTAGGCCAATGTTGGCCAACTCAAAAAAGATAAAGATTATACTTGTATGAAAACCAATCTAAAACTAAAAAATTCACCTATGTAGAAGCCACTTGGGAACTCAAGAATTTGGAGGTTATGATTGTGTGAGAGCCACTCCAAAATGATGCTAACCACCTATAGATAGAGTAAGGCATGAAACTATTAAGAATGCTTGCATAATGCTAAACTCAAAAAGAAAAGAAACAAAAGCACTTTGCAATCTGCCCCCAATCACTAGTGTCTATAACATGGATTTTGATCTAGAATTTATACCAATTTTTGTATATAAATTTAGAAGTGAGAACTGATCATGCCATGCATGATGCTCCCTATGTCTAAATTCTTTTAAAAAATTGTATTGAAAACTACTAATTCTAAGCTAGTTTAATTGTAAAAAACTATAACTACAACTACTTTTATACATGCTATTAGAAAAATTTGATTTTATTTTGTTTGGATAGGAGCACCAAAATAGGATACCCTAGTGTCTAGTGCTATAGCCTAGCCTTGATGTTGTTGTCATAGACTGAAACTGATTATTATTTTGGATTCTTGACTATCTGCCTTATTTGTTTTGAGTGGTTTGATGATTAATTGTTGATTTAGTTGTTCTAAAACTAATTTTTTTACTGATAGGAGCTTTGATATCTATAAAAAAACCCCTATTTATTTCCCCCTCTTTTAAGCATAGGAATAGGTACCCTATAATGACTTCCCTCAAGAGAACAATCCTTACAATTGTGTTAAGCTATAAAATATACATGATATAGTAATGATAATAAAAAATATATCTCAAGATATAGCATGGTTTGAATTGAGACATAGTTATATCAATAGGGGTATGCCTAGGTAGATATACCAATGTAATAACATGTGTAATATATTGAAATTAAATTAAAACTATAAATTTTAGTTGTTAGTTTGTTCGTCGTTAGTTAGAGGGATGGATCATGTTATTCGTCATAACATCCAAGAGAATACTAAAATACATGATATGGATCATGCCATTACAACAATTGAGAAGAAATCACACAAAGTAAAAATTAAGAAGCATAAAACGGTGGCTAAGGGGCCACACAAACAAGGGACATAGACACATGTCACTCAAACTAGAAATTAAGCATACAAGGCATGTTTAAATTACACATACATATACAAGTGGAGCAATCAAAGTTGGCACAAGGGCCATAGGAACACACAATAGTATGAGCAAAGGACATTTGGCAAATTTCCTAAGACACACACATGAATAGAAGCAAAGGATATTGGAAAATGTCCTAAGGTACATATAGGAGACAATCAGGAACAAAAAATGCCATCACATCAAGCTATGCTTAGTAATAATATAAATCATGTAAATATTGGTAAGATACAATCACATCTAACTAATTAAAATAAGAGGGAAAGTATGTAAGAAATGTTTAGTACAAGACTAGGTATATGCTGAGAAATACATAAGTGTAAGATATTAATGATATGTCGATAAATTAATCTATACAAGATAGTAGATAATGTAGTATAAACATGATAACTTAGAGTGTGGAGTGTAGGAATGACATAACCTAGATGGTGTAGTCATGTATAAAATTCCCCTAGTGGGTATGTATATCGATGCATGTTTCAAATGTATAAGGATGCCCCATTAATGGGTAGATTAAAGTAATCATGTAGCTGGATACCACTATATACACTTAAAGAAGATCAATTGAAGCATGTTGATGTAGATAAATCAACATACAATAGAATCAAATAGCAAATTTAAGTCCTAGCATTTTAGTAGTAATGTAAAGCATGGATGATACATACAATTGAAATGTTTTTGTTGTTTTTGACATATTTGAATGTTTTTGGATTTTTTGAGATGTTATATTGTTTTAGTATTTTGTAATTATTTGAGTTATGTAGAATCAAGCATAAGAAACTATGTATAATGATTTTTTAGGAGAAATGATACTATTCAATGAGTCTCATGCAAGACTCCATATCATGGTGTCCTATATCAAGCATTGGAATCATGTGTGATCATGAATCATGATGAAAATGTTGAGACTATGGCTTTAAAATATGTATATGATAAAAAAAATCTAAAATCTTTGAAGTAGAAACCAATTATGTGGTCCCTTTATAAATCTAATAAGTGGATGCAATTGTAGGGCTCTTACAGACCCATCTAGAAGTAGGAGAATCTCTTTAAACATGTACTCTATGTGTATATGCATGAGATCTCAATGGGACTACCCTAGGTTTGAATACTATAACTAGAATCTATTTAGAATCATGAAGTGGTGTAGGTGTATGAACCCTCTGTACTATCGGTAGATGCCTCAACTATGTCTAGATCTGAATTAGAGTAGGAACTATAACTAGAGGAAAAACTAAAATTGGTGTCAAAGCTAAAACTACTAGTGAAACTAAAATTGGTGACTAAACAGTAGATAATGGCTCTAAAGTGGGGAGTGGTAAATCATATGGAACTCCTCTAACTATAATAACCTAATTAGTGTGAATTAATTTTATGCATTTGTGAACTATAGATGGTACTACTTTTAGTTTTTGAATCCATGGTCAACCAAGTAACATATCAAAAACTCTTGCACTAAGAACTATAGTTAATGGTGTGGCCACATGTGTAGGACTAACCTATAGAAGAATTACTATCTCATCCAATAAACTTTGTATATGCCCACTAAAACCACTAATAACTATGCCTATCAAGGTAATATCCTACTCTGAATATACCAAGTGCTATATTAATGTCATAGTGCAAATGTTTACACTAGATCTATTATCAATAAGAACACTATGAATAGGATGACTATGAATGTAATCTCTAATAAAGAGTACATGATAATCTGAATCATCCTCAATGATCTCCTACTCTAAGAAGGAGATGGAAGGTCTAGCTGGAACTCTAGAATTGTATACATCAATCATGTTTCTCAAAGGATGTAACTCAATTGAAAGTTCCCTATATGTATCAGGTGGGGGATGTGCATAATATACATGCTGAGCCCCTAATCGGTCCTCTACCTCTTTCTTGGAATTCTATGGAAATAAATCGAAGAATATTTTCAATGATTTATCCTATGTTTGCTTTATTGATGAAGGCTTAACTTAAGTACGAAGATCAATAACATTTGAATATTTTTGGTCTTGTATCTTTTTCTTTAAACTGATACATCTATTTTTCATATGGCCTAATGCCTTGTGGTAGTTTCAAAATGCATGTTGATTATATCCATTTGGAAGAGGCTTTGTTGGATCAAAATCCTGAATAAGAGGGAGAGATATGACATTAAAATCCAAAATCTATTGTAAAACCTTGGTTGGAAGTATTGGAAGCTGTGAAAAAGTACATCGAGGGGGTGCTAATAAAATGACTCACTGAGGAGGCTTAAAAACTACATTGACTATAAGTTGATTCTATCCTTTAGTATCATTGAACTTGGCCTTATATTGGACTTTGTTGTTACTCTTATTAGTTGTGTCTGATGTATTAGTGTACTTTAGTTTGCCCATTGAAATTAATTTGACTTCTCTTTCCATTAATGTGTGACAAAATTTAGTGAAGGAAGATAATATTTTGAACATGATTGATTTGTGAAGTGCTGGTAGAAGACTCTATTTGAATACATCTTATAACTCTAAATCTGTTATGGGGATAGTCATCTTAGCCAAGATGGTCTTATATCGAAGAACGTAATCTATGAGATGCTCATTTGACCTTTATTTCTATTATGTAACTTGGTCATATAAAACTTCATCACCAATGTTGATATTGAAGTGTGCTAGGAACGTGTTAGCTAAAGGATTGAATGCATTGACTGATTGATTCGGTAGACTGTAGAACCATTATAAAGCATAATCCTTTAGGTTCTATGTAAATATCTTGGTAAGTATCTAGTCATTTGGTACATATTCTAAGCATGATACATGAAATGGTGTTAAATGTGTCTCTAGATCACCCTTTCCATCATAACCTTTACATCGTAAAGAGTAAGCTTGGGTTAAATAAACACATATGGTAAGGGTGTAGAAGTAATGTGATGTGCCAATGGTGTATGTAGTAAAGCAAAAGAATCCAAAGCCTGTGTAGGTCTAGAGGCACCTTGCTCAATATGTTTCACCTTAGATTGATGAGATTTTATCTCTTGTATAAGGGTTTCCACATTAAGATACAAAGTTTTACTAGTTATATCTAGTGGCGTAGAGGAAGGTTGAGTTGCTATAAGGGGTTGTTGCGACATAGTTGCCCCCATAGTGTCATTTATAAATGGTAGCTCTATGGTTTGAGAAGATTAGCCATTTTTAATTTTTTTTTGTTCCTTTTGTATAATTATAAGCTTTTCATCTTGAATATATGGATGTTTGGTTAAAAGTTCCTAAAGTTCTATTTTATCAGTTTCAACAAAACTAGTTTATTGGGCCATTGTTAAAGTAGGAAAACAATTTGAAATGTGTTTGAATGTTTTGAAATAAGTTGTAATAGGCAATGTGATATAAATGGGAAGTGATTAATATATGAAATGTAAAGTCCTAAAAATAGTGAATTCAAAATTATGTAAAAAGGATACAAAGCTCCCAAACATGTAACATGATAACTCATGAATCAAAAAGGAGCTAATACATGTGACTAGGGTTTTGACAATAATATTTTTGGAAAATACTATTAATTTTCTAAATTGAAATTGAATTTATAAGTTAATTATGCAAGTAAAAGTTCAAAAAATTATGTGAGTGTTTTATTTAATGGGACCTAGTAGATGCAACTAGGGTTTTCAGGAAAATAATTTCTTTTTTGAAATTACTTTGAATTTTTGAAATTGGAAGTGATTTTTTGAATTTAATGTGTAGCTAAAAACTTAAAAAATGATTGGAAAATTACTAGAAGATTAGTAGGATTTAGTTGATATAAATAGGGTTTGATATAAAATTATTTTTGAAATTACTATTGAATTTGAGAATTTGAATCACATTTCTTAGTTAGATATGCAAGCAAAAAATCAAGAAATTATTGGATTAATATTGGGAAATTATTGGGAGCTAGTTGATGAAACTAGGGTTTGAAACAAAATTATTTTTGAAATTAAAATTGAATTGATAATTTCAATTAAATTTATAATTTAGATATGCAAGAAAAAAATTAGGAAATTATTGGATTAATATTAGAAAATTATTGGGAGCTAGTTGATGTAATTAGGGCTTGAAATAAAATTATTTTAAATTTTACTACTGAATTTTAATAATTTAGATGAATTTATAAATTAAATATTTAAGAAAAAATTCAAAAATTTATGGGAAAAATAAGCTAAGAATTTACCCTAAGGTTTTTAGGGTTTTTATGTGCAATTCAAAGTAAGTCAAGGTCACCGAATGATTTATTATTTTTAGGAATATTGGGGTTTTGTTATAAAAATTAGTTAAATGGTATAGATTGATAAATTATTAAATAATATACTGTTAATAAGCTAATTTTTTTTGAAATTTATTAGTAATTAAAATTGTTTCAAAAATAGTAATAAGAGGTAAAAAATAAGACTTAGCTTAAACTATGTTAATTCGACTAAGACAAAGATTGAAATTAACTGTGTAGAATTGGGATAGTATCAGGAACCTAGATCTAGATTTAATTTTATTATTGGATATGAAAAATTAAAATACGACACTTTGGAGACTAGTGATATAGTTTTGTTCCTACCATTATTGTCCAAACTAGTCATAAAAGTTTGACCTTTCTGGGTTCTATTTGCCACTCCTGTATGACCCTGTTTGTGAAATTTCAAAGCCTTACTCTCAATAGAGATCCTTGTAGAGATGATTTATATTAAATCCTAGGTTTTCAATAAGTTTTAATATTAATTTGAGAAAATATTGGGGTTAGTGTATGTAAGATGCACTGGATGTGCTTCACACCCCATGTGTGGGCACACTACCTACATGCCAATACTCTGAAGAGGGATCAAGCCATATGTAGTTCTCCCCTTGATGTGATTTATGAAATTATGTCTTAAATATATAAATAAATATGATATTGGGTGTGATCAAGGTGAATAATGACTAGTGTAAGGATTTGTCTAAGCTTGGAATGGTATTGGATGGCTGTATGTAGATAATAGGGAAGATTGATTGAGTATTCTTGCTTCTTTATTGAAAATAATTGTCAACCCTTATAAATGGACTTTAAATGGGATTTTATAGATATCTATTGGTCATGGGTTGAATGTATTTTCATTAAGATAACAAGGAAAAGAATAAGGATCAGAAGAATATGATTGTTGGAGCCCAAAATGCACTTAGACAAGAGCATCAAAAATAAGACACTTTAGGGTCTAGTTCTATATTGTAGGTATTTCCATTGTTGTCCAAAATTTTCATAGAGACTTGAGTTTTTTGAGTTTATTATATTATCCTTGTGTGAACATTCTTGTAAAATTTTATATTTTGGATGTTTATGGATGATTGGGACTAAGAAAAAAGGTGTCTAGAAGGGTCACTAGAGCATGAAAGAGGGATATATGGGTTGGGTGTAATAAGTCACACTCAAGTTACCAATTTTTCATTTTACATGACTATAATATGTTATTTTTATAGAATCAAATCATCAATCTTAAATTTAATCACTAGTTAAATAAATTGGAACTTAACCCCTTGGTTAGAATTACATTTGTTTTATGATACATTTAGTTAGAGATCTTAATTATTGTATTATTATTTTAAAAATTGAGTTAATATTTTGTATACCTAACACTAGTTAAATAGGAAGGGGTTACTACTTTATGGTATCAAATTTGAGGCTTAAAAACTTGGACTTAATGGGTCTGCTAACATGTTATTATTATTTTATTCATAAATAATAATATTGCATTAAAGGTCAGCTGAAGAGGGTAGATTGAATCATAATAATGATAATCCTCTAATAGACCCAAATTAGTTTGTTTCTAAACAAGATACAAAGCTTTATAAAATTCTCATATCCATAAATGAGACTAGGGACCATATTACTTCCCTTGAATAGGAAGTTCATGGCCATACTAAGGCAAACAATGAGGATGACCCTAAAGAACATCCTACTAAATAAGAAGTTCCACAAGAGCCTAGGTAAGAGGAGGTACCTCAAGATGTAAGATAATGTGGTGCTACTAAACTTGCATGAGATATGAAAAAGGTTAATCCACCCATGTTTGATGGAACCATTCTAGGAGATGGAGTGAAAGTATGGCTAAGTGAGATTGAAAATTATTTCCAAATTTAAAATTACTCTAAGGTTAAAAAATTAGTTTGGGGAGATTAAAATTTAGCTAGTGAGTATCTACATGGTGGATAAATAATAAATTATAGATGAATTTTTAATCTACCACCACCATGTGGGAATATTTCATGACTTTTTAAAAATCATGATGATCATCCCAAATCTATTTTGATCAAAAGATGGAATATTTTTAGAATCTAAAATAGGGAGAAGTTTCAGTGACTGACTACTGAGAGAAATTCACTAATATCCTAATGTAAATTTTATAGTATAATAAAAACAAGAGGTTTCACATTAGGTAATTCATTATGGGATTAAACCCCCAAATTGGGTGTTAAGTCGATGTGCATGGTCCATCTATTATGGATTAGATCTTTGAGAAGGAAGTTTAGTAGGATCAAAAATGAAAATCACTTGGTCAAGTTAGAGATAAATTCAAGAAAAAGTTTGGAGGTCCCAAAATGACTTTTAAAAAGAATAATTGGAAAATTAGTGGAAACTCTAAAACCCAGTTCAAGAGTCAGAATGCCAAGTTTAGCAGTGATTTAGGGAATAAGAAACTAGGTAAGGGTTTCAAAGGTGGTTTCAGAGGAAATTTGTAATTTAAATGGAAATGATCACCTAAAAAATGATTCATCTATGGAGGTCATCATTATGCAAGTGAATTTATTCTAGGTAAAATATATGGTAATAATAAGGGTTTCACTCTTCAACAGGGATCTTTATATCAGAGGATTCATAGAGCTATTAAAAATTGATAAGCTAAGTTTTAGTTTTTTCATATTAAGTTGTTAGGTACTTTGTTTGGTTAACCAATTTTAATATTTATTGGCACTAAAGCTACTAAATGTTTTACTACTACTAGTATGCTTCATAAGTTATCAAGGAAATCTTATGTTATGGAGAATGGATGGTCAGTTCAATATGGGAATGAATCCAAGATTAAGGTTGATAAATGTTTGGTTAAATATGAGATAAAAATACTAGAAATCACTATGATAGTGGATCTATTTCTAAATCCTTTTGGGACACTCTTCAACTTCTAAAGTCTTCTCCACCATATTAAATATATTACTTGGACTTGAAAACTCATCATAACTCCTACTTACCATCTTTGTTCTCCATGAGTTAAATTTTCTTCTTCAATGTACTTTGGGAGCCTAATTGAACCTATTATGATTTATGGGCCTTTGCTTTAAAAATCTAGCAATGTGACCTCTTTGTTCATAGTTGAATCACACCATACTTTTTAAAAAAAATTGTTTATGCTTTTACAAATTGGAAAAAATCTTGTAATGTGTCCTATGTCATAATAACTATAACACTCAACATTTCATGAAGGAAACTCAACTTATCTTACCTTAAATGGATAAAATTCTAAAAAGTGTCCCACATCATGATAGTTTTAAAAAACAACCTTGATTACACCTTTTAAATGATTATCCCCCTAATAGTTCCATGCAACTTCATTCTTAATAGGTCTTCTACATTTTCTAGTTCCATGCCCAAACTGATTACAAGTATAACAGTAACCATTAAAATTTTAATACCTCAAGGCATTTGGATTTTTGATTTGATTTGTCTTTATTCTTCCAGCACCTTCATTCCTTGTCGAATGATTTTTATTGAAAGTCTAATCCACCTTGTTCATAATAGTTTTCATCTTGTCTTGAGTTGTAGTCTCTGATTCTTCTTTGTATCTAAGACCAGTCTTATTACTTGCATGATTTTGATCTTTTAGAATGATGTCTACATCACTTGAGCTCTTTTAAAATATCACAAATGAAATTAAATTAATATATAGCTTCTCTAACTCATATTTCAATGACTCATTTTCAATTACATACCTTGCACATTCATCTTCCTTAACTTTTAGGCTTATAGATTAGATTTCAAATTGACAAATGAGATACTTGACTATATATTAATGCTCATTTGAATATTAATCCATTATTGCCTAAAACACATTTAATTTCTCCTAAAATTCATTGAGTTTATATTTCATCTTTTCCTCAATATTTAGTTCTTTGTGAGCATTTGTCAATGCAGTCTCAAAGTCCACCTCATCTTCATCATCATCTGAATCACTCTAGGTAGACCCCTTTTGATCTGAGAAAATACCTTATTTAGCCATGAATAGATATTAATATTTAATAAGATCATCATCTTCATGATCATACTCTAAGTCACTAACTTCACTCTCATTTGATGAGCTACAATCTTCTTTGTTGTAAAGACTCTACTTGTCCTTGAAGTACTTGTTATCAAACCTTCTAAATATATTTTTGATTTTATCATCCCTAAATGTTATTTTTACATCATCATGAATTTTATCAAGATCTTCATCATCATCCTTATTATAATTATGAGGGAACTTAATAGTAAAATGTCCTATCTCATCACAATTGAAGAATTTGAGGGGTAGCTTACCTTTATACTTGCCTAAACCTGCTCTGAATTTCCTTAAAATCAAATCAATTAGTTCATCATAATATATATTAGGAATGTCATCCTCCTTGATTTTATTACCTTAGAAATTATTATTTGTCTTCATTTCAGTCCTAAAAGATACTTCCTTATTTGGTGGTATATCATCATTCTTCCTCATCTCATAGGAAGTCAGGGTGTCATGCAATTGATCCATATTCAACTCATTAAGATAATGAATTTATTTTATAGTATAAAATTTTGAATCAAACATGAGGGATAGAGACCTTAATACCTTTTGAAAAATATTAGCCTCTTCAAGGTTATCTCCAAGAAGTTTGATGATGTTAAACAATATCATCAACTCTCTATAAAAAGGATGCCGCATTATCTTCTTCATTCATCTTGAGACTTTCAAATTATCTTCTATGAGTCTACAAATTAGCAAGTTTGACCTTTGAATCTCCTTCATAAATGATCTAAATTTTCTCCCATATCTCTTTAGTATAATTTCAATAGATTACCTTGGTAAAATTAGTTTATGTAAGACCATAAGTGATGGCATTCATTGCCTTGGAATTTTTCTCAAACAACTTCGTATTTGCATCATTAGATGGAGGAATAGTACGATCAACATATCCATCCACAACAGATTGTGAAACATCAAGACATATAGACATAATTTATGTTATCATTATAGAAATATAAAAATCATAATTGGATCCATTGAACATTGGTGATTTCTTAGTAGATAAACCTCCTTGATGATTACCCATATTGTACCTTGTATCACCTTCAATTTGTTAGTCTTGTACCAAAGGACCTCCTCTAATACCAATTATTAGAGGAAAATAACTAAGAGTGGGGGGGGGGGTGGTGAATCAGTGAGCCCATATATTTAAATTAAAATTTCAGTCCTTTAAACTATTAAACACTCAACATATATCAACTTGATCAAGAAGCATTAACATGAAAGCTCATATATTCAATGTATACACAAGATCAAACACATAACACATAGTTCCTATGGGAAAAAATCATGGGGAATAAAACCCAATCTTAAGAATAAAACATAAATAGACTATTTTAATGTAATAAATTAAAAACAATAGATGATCAACTCATTTAGACTGACAAACCTTGATCATATCCTCCTGACCAAAGGTATCTAGTGAAACACCTATTTCAAAAAGAACAACTACCCCTAAGTAAGTCCAAATACTTTGGAAATTCCTTTAAACATATCCACATTAGAAATAATGTCTTCAACACCTAATGATGGATCTCTACTTTTTGTCCTCTTCACAAACACTCTCTATATCAAACATGCTTCTTAAATAGGGATGCCATAATCTCTTTTCTTCTTCACTTAATCTATCATCATATGCACACTCAGACCTCTTTGCATATAAACTATTAAGAGAACAATTATAACATTAGGAACATGACATATAGGTCATATAAACATTCAAAAAACTTTGTTTCTCATTAACTCAACCAACAGACACACTACCTAGCCTTCACTCCACAACTCTCAAATATACCTTGCACTAATCTTTCTCACATACCAGTCTAGAAACCAAGACATTTGGTTTCACTATATAGAGATAAATAATAAATTAACAAGATAATAATATTTAATTATCATCTAGAAAACATTCCTTCACCCTTACGGCATCTCACATGGGTCACACTTAAGCACAATCCTCTTTCCAATAGGCCTAAGTCACTTTTATGTCCTATGGAGACCCATTCAACTCTTTAACACATCTACAATCAAAATAAGAAAAAAATAACACTTTTACAAGTCATTAAACCATGAAACATGATATATAGGTCCACCTTAAGTTTCCAAATCCATCATAGTACCCTCTTTCTTAAGCACAAACTACTTAAACAATATTTTGTGTACATGGTCATTATGAGTGAACACACAATCACCTTCTAAACCATTGTTCATAATAAATATGGATGATAAAAACTTCATAATTCACATAGATAATATTCATGGATTATAAAACACTCTAAAATATCAAATTTACCATGAAAAATTAAAATAAAATCAACACAAGGCTAATTACTCTTCATGGTTCACTTGCAGAACAAGCACGAACACAGTCAAATTTGAACCTACATATATTTTATCGTACAAACTTTCAAATATTAAAATTAGGGTCATTAGATGAACCATGGATTATTATTCATATTTTAATTTTATATCATGAGAAAATTCTTTTGGGATCAAAATTTATAGTCTAAAAACCGCAGAATGGTATTTCCCTTATTAAATTCAAATATTTAAATGTAAATGGTCATAGTTAAAATTTGACCACTTTTCTCACATAACATGTCCTATTATCTTTAGATAAATATTACAACATAAATATTTTTATAAATTTAATTCATATTTTCCAATGCTCAAACATTAAACCCTAGTCACTATGAACTCATCTCGTGTAATCTGGAAACTTTGACTCAATGTGCTCTGTCAATCTCTATGAATCAACTAGGTCTTTATTATTTAATGTGCATCATTTGATCAATATATAAAAACAAATTATAAACATTATATACTTATCCTTAAAAATTTATTAGTTTTTAAATAATGAATACTTAACCTCATCTCTCTACTTCTTGACATCTTGAAACACACACACTTTATTGATCTTCTATAAGATACTCGCTCTTTATCTTTACTAATAGTTGTCACCTTAACCCATTTGAATCTATGAATATATTTAGATATGGAATTATGAAATATAATGAAACATTATATCTCTATTAGGTCTATATCATTAACATCATGCAAATTGACTAAGTATGGGGACCAACTATAATATGCTTAGAAATCCTACTTTGCATAGATATATTTTTTGCCTCAATTAATCTCATGACTTTGCATTTTCACCATATGAAAACATTTAATAATGGAATATAAACATGTAAAAAAATCATCCTTAAAAATTCATGAGTGAGAGATATAACACCATTAAAATTCCTTCTCAAAATCTTCTGTCATAGAGCCAAATATGCTTAGAACTTGTCTAGGAGGCTAACTTTGCTCTTGCATAATTTTTGTCATGATTTAGCACATGATATGAAATTTAGGGAAAATAAACTATGAAAAAGAAATTTAAATCCCATATGGTCAGATTTTCTTGAAACATCCATAGGTGGGATACATGCCATCATCAAACTACTTACTCAACTGTTCTTGCCACATTGCAAATTTGGCTATGGGAAAACACTATCAAAATGCATGGGAGCCCATATTTACACTTGTATATATTTTTACATGATACATAAGATGACCTGAAATTCAAAAAATAATAACTAATATCAATACTAAAAAAATTAATGTGACCATTTCCTCCCGATTCATCCACATGTGGTAATGGTGATGTCAAATTGCCTACTTAGATTTTTTGCCACCAGACCCAAACTATCTAGATGAAAACTATGGAATACCACATGAAATCCACTTATGTAAAAAATCACTCAAATCTTAAGAAAAATCTTATATGACCCATTACACATGAATAATTCTACATAATCATCCTTAAACATCTCTAACCATGCCAAAACTAAAGATCAACAAAGCCAACTTGCATCACACTAAGATAAGCATATAACACATTTTGTCATTGTCACTTAAGTAATAAAATAAATTCATCCACTCAAAATTAAACATAAATGACATCATTCATAACTCTCTAACAATCTACCCATTTGTGATTAATATCAACAAACATCATTCAACTCACCTTCTTTCTCTTCAAGCATTCCCACAATATGAACTTTCTCCACCTTTGACACAATGACAAAGTCAGTACCAACTAATAATAAGGACATAAAAAGACCATAAATAGTAAAATATCATATTATAAAGATGATAAAAAAATCCCCCTTACCTTGAGCCAATCTATTTTTTCCTTTACAACTTCCTATTACTCCATGCTAACACTCTTATTTAACCAAGCACTGCAACCAAAGAAGAAATAATGCACAAAATAACTTAAATATGATGTAAATTACCAAGAAACATCTAAGAGGGACTCCACCTAATATTTATAATAAATTTCACCACTTTATCATCTTCATATATCCATACATCATGAAGAACCACTATGCAAACTTACTAGCCTTCTCTCTTAAGACACTTCCCTGACCAAAAAATCTACATCTAAATTATAGTTAATATAAATCATGCACTAAAAAAAGTTGAGAACATATTTTGAAATAATTATGCCTTTCTCTTTTGGAGTAGTTGAATAAAAGGATCTTCTTCAAGACTATGCTTGTCTAGACTCCTTTTATCCCTATCTGTAACTTGCAGAGCCCACAAATTTTTATAGACACAAATTAAAGAACTAATACTTCATATCTATATCACTCTAATATTACCCCTTAAACAAACCAATTTATAAAAAATAGCTCATCCTATGAAACATACTTCCTTCACAAACTTACTACCTAATTCAACCTCTAACTTGCTAAAAACTTGAATAAATTGAGAACCAAAAACATTAAAATATCTTTGAATCTTGATTTGACAACCCATTTGGTCCATTCAAAATATTAATAAACCTAAAACCTCAAATCATAAGGAAAACCACTTTTCTAGCAAAGCCGAAAACCCTAGAATTTTAAAATAAATAAGGTCAACATAGAACCTTCCAGTCAACATCCACCTCTAAAAATTGTTATAAACCTAGAGATAATCATTACACACTTTTGGACCAATATTTGAGATTTCAAACTATTGGTAACCTTGAATTCCTATAACCCATTTTAACACCTGTAAGCTCTTAAGCACAAACTAGGAAACCTGAGAGCTAACAAAAAAATCTCCAAATTGATTTCAACATACCTTAAGATCACAAAACCACTTGGATCATGTTAGAATAAGGTAAACAAAGATTTTTATGAAAAAATATCAACTTGATAAATAAAAAATCCTCCTTTTCCATCTAAGAACCTTCAAACTGACCCTGATGACTACTTCCATATATAGTTATCACCATCATGACATTACCTTAGCATATTTTTCATCTAGACATACCTATTCCAACTAATAAAAATAAACTCTAGTCTTTTAAGACCATCTAAATAACACCACAACAATAATTGATTCTCTACTAAAAGGAGTCTCTTAAGAAGCATAGATAGAGACATCCTTTGTAGTACAATGTTCTTAAGACAAAGTGAAGCTAGGAGTGCCCCACATATCCTTAGTAACCACTACAATCCTCTTGTAGATATAAGACTTATTTTACTTGTTCTTGTTCTTCTTAGTCTGAACTATGAAAATTGGTTCTTCTTCTATATCACTCTTATTATCTTCAATGATCGAATTGATAACACATAGAGCAACTATGAAATCTTGACATACCTTTTTATTTGAAGCATCAACCTTGAAACTTGGAATCTCATCACTAAGTAAAAATAATTAATGTTCTTTGAATGAATTTTTCTCAAAAATAGCAAGATGTTTACATGAATCCATACTTACCTTATAACTAGCCTCAACCAGTACCTTGGTATTCTCATTGACTTGGTCTCTTTATTCTCAATATGAGTAGATAATGAGAGCCCTTGACACTCTTCAAATTATAAATCATTGTCCACCATAAAAAACATATTACTTGGACCTAGAAACTCATCATAACTCCTACTTACCACTTTTGGTCTCCATAAGTTAACTTGTCTTCTTCCATGTAGTTTGGGATCCTTCCTGAACCTATTATGACTTGTGAGTGTTTGATTGTAGATAATAACTATGTAAAATATCTATTACAGTTGAATCATACCATACCTTTTACAAAAATATATTTTTTTTTTCCATAGCTAGAAAAAATCTTGTAATGTGTCTTATGTCATAACAATTGTAGCACTCGACATTGCTTGAAGGAAACTCAACTTGTCTTACCTTAAATGGAAAACAATTTGTAAAGTGTCCCACATCATGGAAATTGAAACACTCAACTTGATTACACCTTTTAACTAATGACCCCCATCATAGTTCCATCTAAATTATTCTTAATAGGTATTATGCATTCTATATCTCTATGACATAAATTGATTACAAGTATAGAAATAACCATTGAAATTTGCATACCTCATGGCATTTGGGTGTCTGATCTATTTTTTTATTTTACCAACATCTTCATTCCTTGTTTTATGATTTGTCTTCAAAGGATGATCCACCTTGTTCACATTAGTCTTCATCTTGCCTTGAGTTGCAATATCTCATTCTTCTTTGTATCTAAGACTAGTCTTATCACTTGCATGCTTTTGATCATTCAAAATGTTATCTAGATCACTTGAGCTCTTTTAAAATCTTAGAAATGACATCACCTTACTAGATACTTTCTCTAAATTATATTAAAATGACTCATTTTCAATTTCATACCTTTTACATTCATCTTATTTATATTTAGACAAGATTTCTAATTAATAATTGAGATGCTTGACAATATTTTCATGCTCCTTGGCATCTTCATCCATTCTTACCTCAAACACACTAAATTACTCCTCAAATTCCTTAAGTTTATATTTAGCCTTCATATTGATCTTCTTCTCAATATTTAGTTCTTCATGAGCATTTGTCAATGTATTCTCATATTCCACCTCATCTTCATCATCATCTAAACCACTCCAAGTATACCCCTTTTAATGTGAGAAACTACCTTCCTCAACCATGAACAACTATTTATCTTCAACATGACCATCATATTCATGATCATACTCTGAGCCACTAAATTAAATCTTATTTGATGAGATGCAATATTATTTAGTGTAGATACTCTTCTTGTCTTTGAAGTAATTCTTCTTGTTATCAAACCTTATAAATCTATTTTTGCTTTTATTAGCCTTAAATATTCTCTTACCATCATCATGACTTTAATCAAGCTATTAATCATCATCCTTATTATAATTATGAGGGAACATATTAGTAAAATGTCTTATCTCACCATAATTAAATAATTTTAAGGGTAGCTTACCTTTATACTTGCCTGAACCTACTCTTAATTTCTTTAAAATCAAAGTAATTAGTTCATCCTAATCTATATTAGGAATGCCATCCTCCTTAAGTTTATTACCTTAGAACTTATTATTTATCTTCATTTCAGTCCTAAAAGATGCTTCCTTATTTGGTGGCATATCATCATTATTCCTCATCTCATAGGAAGTAAGGGTGCCATGTAATTGATCCATCTTCAACTGAGTAAGATCATGACTTTATTATATAGCATAAAATTTTAGATCAAACATGATGGATAGATACTTTAATACCTTTTTAACAATAGTATCCTCTTTAATGTTCTCTCTAAGACCTCTAATGATGTTCATAATATCATCAACTCTCTATAAAAAGGATTCCATAGTATCTTCTTCATTCATCTTGAGAATTTTAAATTGACTTAGGTGAGTCTACAAATTATCAAGCTTGACCTTTGAATCTCCTTCATAAATGATCTACATTTTTACCCATATATATTTAGTATAATTTT
The DNA here is from genome assembly GCA_037957365.1 of Torreya grandis. Lineage (NCBI taxonomy): Eukaryota > Viridiplantae > Streptophyta > Pinopsida > Cupressales > Taxaceae > Torreya > Torreya grandis. The sequence goes on along the minus strand of JARHVA010003826.1, from coordinate 369,884 downwards.
AATGGATTACCTTGGTAAAATAAATTATTGTAATACCATAAATGATGGCATTCACTGCCTTGGAATTGTTCTCAAACAAATTCTTATTTGCATCACTAGATGAATAAATAGTAGGAGCAACATATCCATCCACAACTTATTTCTAAACATCAAACCCTAGAGACATTATGTATGTCCTCATCAAAGTTCTCAAAAAAGTATAATTAGATCCATTGAACATCGATGTTTTCTTAGTAGAGGAATCTCCTTGATGACAACCCATATTGTAACTTGGATGCCCTTCAAGATATTAAGCCTTTCCCAAATGACCTAATCTGATATCAATTGTTAGATGTAAAATCACTGAGAGGGGGGTGAATTAGTGAACCCATATATTTCAATTACAACTTTAGTCCTATAAACTATGAACCAAACAACATATATCAACTTGATTAAGGTGTATTAACAATAATGCTCATACATTCAATGCATACACAAGATCAAACACATAACACATAATTTCTATGGGAAAATCTTGGGTGTTAAAACCCACTCTCAAGCTTGCAACAAAAATGGACTATTTTCCTATAAGAAATTATAATCAAGAGACTGATCAACTCCTTTATACCAATAAACCTTGATCATATCCTCTTGACCAAATGCATATATTAAAACACCTATTTCACAAGGATTAACTACCCCTAAGGAAGACCAAGTCCTTTAGACCCTCATTTGAACATGTTCACCTTAGAAATGATGTCTTCAACAGCTAGTGATGGATCTCTATTTTATAACATCTAAAAAAACACTCTCTATCTCAAATAGACCTCTCACATAGGTATGTCACAATCTCATTCCTTCTTCACTCAATATGTCCTCATATACACACTCAAACCTATTCACATATCCTCAAATTGAAAGAGGACTATTATAATATTAAGAACATGACCTATAGGTTATACACATAATGAATAAACTATTATTCTCATTAACTCAACCAATATGCATAATACCTATCCTTCGGTCCACAACTGTCACATATAGCTTGCATTAATATCTCTCACATACAAGTATAGAAACTAACACATTTAGTTTCATTGTATATAGATCAATCATGAATTTAAAATATCAAAGTATTTACTTGTCATCCAAAAAAAATGCCTTCAAACTTAAGGCATCTCACATGGGTCACACTTAAGCACAATCCACTTTCAAATAGGCTTAAGTCACTTTTAGGTCCTATGGAGATGCATTCAGCACTTTGACACATCTTTGAGAAAAATAAGAACATAGGAACACTTTTAAAACTCATGAAAATTTTCAAATGATCTATAAGTACACCTTAAGTGTCCAAATTCATCATAGTACCCTTATACTTAAGCATAAAACACTTAAACAATATTTTGTGGACACGATCATTATGACTGAACACATAGTCACATTATAAACAATTATTCATACTACATACAAATGGTAGAACATTAATAATGCATGAAAATAATCCTCAAGGATTTTAAACACTACCCAATATCCAATTCACCATGAAATAACAAAACAACATCAACACAAGCTTAATTACTCTTCTGAGGTCACTTGTATAACAAACACAAACATAGTCAAATTTGAACCTTAATATATTTGACTATACGTAATCAAATAAAACATGGATTCCTTTTCATATTTTATTTTTATATCATGAGCAAATTTATCTTGGATCAAACTTTATGTTCAAATAACTACAAAGTGGTTTTTCCCTTGTTAAATTCAAATATTTAAAGGTAAATGATCACAATTAAACTTTGACCACTTTTCTCACATCTCATGTCCTATAAACTTTATATCAATCTCAAAGCATATATCTTTTCCTAAATTTAATGAATAGGTTCCAATTATCAAATGTTAAGCCTCAGTCACTTTTACCTCATCTTATTCAATCTGGAAACTTTGACTCAATGTGCTCCATCGATCTCTGCAAATTAACCAAGTCTTTATCATTCAATGTGAACCATTCTATCTATATATATAAACACCCACTTACCATTATATCTTTATCATTTACATTTTATCAATCATTAAATAATGAAAACTTATCCTCATCTCACTACTTCTTGACATCTTGGAACACATGCATTTCATTGATCTTCTATAAGATGCATGATCTTTATCTTTACTAAATAGCTGTCACATTGACCCATTTGAATCTATGCATACCATTGGATCTATAACTAAAAACTCCCATGAACCATTAGATCTGTACTAGGTCTAGATCACTAACATCATGAAAATTGACTAAGTATGGGGACCAACTACAATAAGCCTAGAAAGCCTACTTTACACTGATATATATTTTTCCTTGATTAATCTCATGACTACACATTTGCACCATATAAACACATTTAATAGGGGAATCCAACCATGTCATAAACTGATCCTAAAAGATTCACATGTGAGATATATATCACCATTAAAATTCCTTCTCAAAATCTTTTGTCATAGAGCTAACTATGCTTAGAACTTGTCTGGGAGGCCAACTTTGCTCTTGCATAACTTTTGTCATGCTTCAACATATGATCTAAAATTTATCATAAATTAAATATTCAAATAACTAAACAAACCCATATGATAATTTTTTCATGAAATTTTCACACATGTGAGATATTCCACCATAAAAATACTTACTCGGGTCTTCTTGCCACATTACAAATTTGGCTAAGTATGGGAAAACACTATCAAAATACCTGGGAGCCCAACTTTGAACTTACATATGTTTTAACGCACTACATAACATGACCTAAAATTTTGTTCATAATAACTAATATCAATACTTAATAGACCCTTGTGACCATTTCCTCTTGACTCATCTACACATGACAATGGTGATGTCATCAGACTACTTACTTAGATTTTCTACCACTAGACCCAAACTATTTAGATTAAAACTATGGACTACCAAATGAAATCCACTTATGCATATAAGAACTCAAAGATTTAAAAAATTCTTATAGGACCACTTGCACATGCTCAAATTTCTATACTCATCCCTAAACATCTCTAACCATGCCAAAAATAAAGACCAAACAATCTAACTTCAAGCACACTAAGACATTACACACTTTGTCATTGTCACTTAGTCTATCAAAGCACTTCATCATCTCAATAGGACACCTTCATGACATCACCATCACATCATTGATATCTATCCAATAGTGATCATATGGGTAAATTAGTTAGCTCAACATAGAGCCAAGGTAGATTATCTACTTAAAAAGATTAAATGTCTAGATTATTTGGATAATCAAACTCAAATTTAGGGAGCTAAAAGGGAGCTTAAGAGGAGGAAGATTAACACAATTTAAATGAATAAATCTCAAAGGAAAGGTTGTCAATATTATATTGTAAAAATAGTTAAGATGGAGGAATCAAAGGAGCCTTTCATTTAAGATTATCCTTTTCTCTAAGATTTTTGAGGTGTTTTCCTTAAAGAATTGTTAGGTTTACCTCCTAAGAGAGATTTTTATTTCTCAAATGACATCATTCCAATGTATGAAACATAATCTAAAGCCCCATATGAAATGACTAAAATCATGTTAATGAATTTTAAGGCTCAACTTCAAGAGTTGTTGTCTAAATGGTTGATTTAACCATGTGTGTCATCATGGGGTGCACCAGTAGTGTTCATTAAAAATAAGAATTGAACTCTTCACTTGTGTATTGATTACATGATGATGAATAATGTTACAATAAAAAATATGCATCCCTTACCTTTAGTTAATGATATTTTCTATTAAATGTGTGGAGCATCAATTTTCTCAAAGATTGATCTTCGAGTAGGATATCATAAGTTGATGATTAATGAGGAATACATTCCAAAATATCCTTCAAAACTCATTACAATAATTATGAGTTCAAGTTTCTTCTTTGTGGGATAAAAAATTCACCTACAACATTTATGAATCACATGAAGAGTCTGTTAAAAGGTTATCTAGATCAATTTGTATTATTATTTTTAGATGATATCCTCTTCTATTCGCAATCTAAGGAAGAACATCTAGAACATTTGAAGTTAGTTCTACACTAGCTTCAAAAGTATAAATTTTTTGGGAAGATGTCTAAGTTTTCCTTCTTTTAGAAATAAAAAGACACAATACCTTGTCCACATTATATCTACAAATAGAATTTCCATGGATCCTTTTAAGATTAAAGGCATTATGGAATGGCTGGAACCTAAAAATGTCCATGAAGTTAGAAGTTTTATGGGTTTGGTAGGATATTATAGGGAGTTGATTCTAAAATTTTCTAATATTGAAAATCTGATTACTTGTCTTTAGTATAAAAATCAAAACTTCATATGGTTATTAAAGTGTGAATAATATTTTTGGGAGATAAATAAAAGACTCACCTTAGCATTAGTGTTGAGAGTTTCTAATCTAAATGGTCAATTATTGGTGATAAATGATGCTTTAAGAAATGGTTTTGAAGGAGTTCACATGTTTTAGGGTTCTATTGTGGCTTATGAGTCCATTAATTTGAAATCATATGAGGAAAACTATGCCCCACATGTTCTGGAATTAGCTAAAACTATCCATTCCTTATAAGTTTGTAGGCATTATCTATTAGGGAAACCATTTGAGCTCAAGAATGATCACTTATAACTCAAGTATATTTTCACCCAACTTAATCTAAATGCACATTAGAGGTGATGGTTAGAGTTATTATTAGATTATTATTTTGATATTAATTACATTAAAGTCAAGGGAAATAGGGTTATAGATGCCCTTAGTCATCAAATGTATATGGTAGCTTTGGCTACTATCAAGATTAATTTTCATGATCAAGTAGTGAAATTATCTCCAGGAGATGAATTTTATGAACAAATAAATCTAAAATTATCTCAAAATTCTTAGAAACCTAAGTTTGAGGGATTAAAACTAGAGTATGATGGTTTGTTGAGGTATTAAGGATAGATATATGTACCATATAAGGAGAATTTGAGGAGTTTAGTACTTAGGTAACTACATAATGCTCCTTATTTAGGTCATCCCAATATGACTAAGATCTTAATATATCTAAGACATTTATATTTTTTAAAGGAATCAATAAATATGCAGCTAATTTTTTTCTTGATGCCTCAAATGTTAATAAGTTAAGTCGAAACATGTGCATCCTGATGGGTTGATATACTCATACTTTGTACCAAAATGGAAATGTCATGTCATTAATTATGAAGTTTGTGAAAGGGTTATCAATGTTTCAAAGCTAACATGACATGATTTTGGTGTTTTTTGATAAACTCACCAAATTAGATCACTTCATTCTTAGTAACATTTTTGATGATACACTTATGCTTGAAAAAATATTCATAAAAAAAGTCTATATGCTTCATAGATTTCTAAAAATGATTATTTTAGATAGAATGACTTTTACATTCTGAATGAATCTTAATCAGCTTTGGGCACTTAGTTGAACTTTAGTACAACATACCATCAAGAAATAGATGGACAAATAGAGAGAGTTAATTAAGTATTATAATATTATTTGAGAATGTACTATATGGATCAAAAATATAGCTGAGAAGAATACCTTCCATTAGTTGAGTTTTCCTAAAAAAAATTATATTAATTGTCACTGAAAATTGATCTATTTGAGGCATTATATGGAAGAAGGTGTATAACACTAATCAATTTGGACATGCTATAAGATACGGTATTTTATGGACTAGATATACTTTTTGAAATGAGAAAACAATTTAAATTAATAAGGCAAAGATTGGTTGAGGCCAATGATAGAAAAAAGTTGCACTAATATGAAAATAATAAAAAGGTAGTTTTTAGTTGAAGACAAAATATTTTTATGGATAAAACCATAAAATAAATGAGATTAAATTTGGTAAATCAGCTAATTTATCACCTAGATATGTAGGACCTTTTGAGGTCTTGGAAGTTATCAATATTATGGAGTACATGTTTACTTTTATAATAGATTTAGCATTCACGCATGATTTTTTCCATGTGTCCTTCTCATGTGTTGGATTGGAATGATTTACAAATTGCGGATCCTAAGGTGATCATAGTAAAACTAGTCAGAATAATTGACACTTGTAAACTTAATTAACATAATAGAGAAGTGTCATATTGCAAGGTATAGTGGGGCCAATATTTTGAATATAATTATACTTAGGAAGATTATGAATATTTTCATAAGTTGTTTCCTCTTTTATTTATTTAATAATTTTATGACATTATGTTTTATTTTTTGCTAAACACTATTTTAATTTATAATTTTTGTTGAAATAAGTGTCATCAGGATGATGACTAGCTTTAGGGGGAAAGGATGTTACATCCTAATTTTCTTCTAAACTTATTATTAATGATTTTATAGTTAATAATGAGTTTAATTGATGTGTTAAGTAATTGGAATTAATTATATGATGATTATATATAGTGTTTATTTCTTTTAATCATAATTATTAATTGATTAGTTAGTTGATTGTATTTTGTATGGTACATTTTAATCATGATTTAAAAGTACTTTTTGTTGCAGTAGTTATTATGATCTTTTACATAATTTGGTCTAACCACTATTCATTTTTACTAAGATGGATGCAAGATGGATTCCACCCTCTTAACTATGACCGAATGAGGGAATCATCATAAAGGATGGTGTAGATGGAGATTGTGGGGATAAAGAGAATAGAAACATGAAAACCAACACACACCATGTAGACTAGGATTGTATGAAAATTTCAAGTTGATTTATATTACTATAACATGTAGATGTGGTTGATTTCTATATTTTCATATTTTCTAGTCTAGTAGTGTGTTTACATTCATTCTTATATATTGATCATACTCCATTGACTACACTTATCAACCATATGATTGGGAAAAATATAGAAACCACTTGATGAGGTAAAATGAAATAGTTACTTAGTTTAATTCATGAATTAGTAGTTAATAACATGTGTGTTATAGAAATATTAGATTGATACTATTGTATTTCAAAATTTTATTTAGTTGTATTGAAATTTATTTTCTTTTAACTAGTAATGTTTAGCTCAAAGTACAAAATAATAGTATGCTAGATTTATGAATGTGTTGACTATAAGACATATCTTCATTCCTTTCAAAAATGAATTTGTTAAGAAATAAATAAGGTTTTTATTTAACCTTGGCATTATGAATGTTTATGTTTGAAAGCATGGTCTTGGAAACTTTATGAAGGTTTATTATGTTTGTTATGTTCTAAAGTTGGATCTTGGTTAAATGAATTATTAATGTTTTAATTATGCATGATTATTTGAATATAAAATACTTTTGAACTACACCACCAATTACTGATTGTAATTTGACATTTACATGTCTTTGCATTCAAATTATTACCTTTTGTGAATGGTAATATTAGTTTC
>JARHVA010003826.1:292500-357500 GCA_037957365.1 Torreya grandis | reverse complement strand
ATGTGTTAACACATAATAAATAATATTACTCTAGTTATTACTCATTATATTTAGGCATGTATTTGGGTATTTTTCTAGTTTTGATCTTAGAGAAGTAGTGCCATTTCATTGGTTGATAGTCTTTATTGGATTGATGTTTTTTATATCTTGGAATATTATACATCATGGTTATGAGAAACTATAATAACAATGTATCCCCTAATCATCAAATAATATGTTATATGTTATTATAAACATCCTATACATAAGTTATGAATAATAAAATCCCAAGTGTAAATATAAAACAAATAAATGAAAAGTAGGACTAGATATAAACATTCACAACATAAGTACAAGATATGGATAATCGAGAATTAATTGTAAATAAAATGTAATAGACCTATAACAATTAAGGAAGGCATAAAAAGGAAACAAAAAAATAGAAAACAAGAAAGAACTAAATAGACAAATGAGAAAAATAAAATAAAGAAGACAAAACAAAAAAATAAATAAAATAAAAAAATAGATAAATAGACTATACAAACAAAATAAACAAACAAGACTAAGGCACACAAAGGAAAATAAACAAAATAAGTTAAAACAAATGTTAATATACAAATAATGTTAGTATCAAACAAAATACAAGAAATAAATTGTTTGTGCATGTGTATTAGATGTGTTATTCTTGACAATGGGTTTTCCCTAGGCTAGGTATCAATGACACATGAAAAATAACACAATAAAAAATGGAACAACATTTCCCCTAGGCTATAAGGAGAAAACTATAAAGGGTACAATGTAAAATGGTTTCCCCTAAGCTATAGCGGGAAAAAACACAAACAAGATGGAAAACATTGCCCTAGGTTACAGGGAATAATGACACCAAATAAAAAAAATGGGGTTAATATAATAAATAAAAAGTGGTAGTCAAGATTACTCTAGATATGTTAGGCAAGTGGATGCTATGTATATAGTTCTATGGACATGAGGTCCAATGTGAAATTCAAGATAAATGTAGTTATCCCAAGATATGGGATAGAATAAAAATAATGATAAGAAAACATGATTGACTTTTAGAAGAAAGTAAGAATGGTCTCATAAAATAGAAATTAAATAGGAAAAAAGGGGTATGATGTTCAAAATCATGAAAATGCCAACACAGAAGCTTTGTGTAAGTGTGAGACCATGGTTTAGGCTAGAACCACATGAAAAGATAAAAGATGAGTATCCACTAATGAACTGAATTATTATTTCATAGTGTTTACTACATCTATTGATTGGAATGATAATGAGCTCATAAAATGGTGAGACTGTTGGCCAAAATTACTCATAAAATGGTGAAAGCATTGGCTAAGGTTTCTCACAAAATGGGGAGAGAATTGGCTAAGTGTGCTCATTAAATGGTGAGAGTATTCAAAAATTAATTACTTACAAAAAAAATAGTGTAAAATAATAAGGATGTGGAAATAAAAGGACAAGTTATTACTTTTGAAATACCTATAAGACCCAAAATCCTTAAGGGAAAGAAGTGGTCATGCCCTAGCTAACACAAAATACCCCATGTATCGAAGTGTTACCTATATAGTCTGTGTGAGCCTCAGGCTGATATAAACCTTAGAATATGGGAGGAAAAATGTCAAAAGTGCTATAGAAATGAATCTAGATAGGTAAGATAGTCCATCCCAAAAAAAATTGATGGATTTATATTTATCATGGAAATTCTAAGCTAATATTCATGATTTTGTGATTTTTAGGATTTTCCTAGGTGTTTTCAAATGTTTAAGGGTTTTAAAATGTTTCAAATGTTTCTTTTTTAAATTTTCAAGGCATCTCAACTTTATGATTAATTATGAGATACAGAATGGTATAACTCATAAAATAGTGAGAGCATGGATTAAGGTGCTCATAAAATAGCAAGAGTGTTGAAACTTGAATTGCTCACAAAATAATAAGAGAAATTAAACATAAAATTCAAACAAAATTATGAGATATTTTAAATAAGGTGTTGATCTAACCTAATAAAACACTAAGTATTGCCTACATAGTCTGAATGGACCTCAATCCACTATAGTTCTGCTTATAGAAATGAAATTTGGAAAATGTTTCTAGTGTTTTGGGTTTTGGGTATCTCAAATCATTAAAGGATTACAAGATACAAATGGCCTAACTTAAAAATAAGTGAGATCGTGGCTTAAAATTTTCATAAAATGGTGATATCATGGCAAGGGGGTGACTAATTTGACCTTAGTGTAAATTTATCACTACCTTCATAGTCTAATTAGACCTCAACTCATTGTATTTATTCTTATAACAAGGTGTTTAAATATGTAACATCAAGTTCAAGAATACGCAAAAGGAAAGGTATGGCACAATGAGGGAAATTTAGTTTATAAATGCATAGTAAAATGGTTATTCCTAATTTTTCCAAAGGTGGTAATAACTAGGAAATAACAACAAGGGTTGGTGGCACTAATTTTCCCATAGAGGCTATACTTAGTAGTATGATTAATGATATAGAATGTAACAACAAATGAAGGATAAAATTTCTAGGACCAATGTCATAATACTTTCATATACTACCATTCAAAATTTTGAATTTGAAACAATTTGTTATCAACCACTAAACATGCCTAAAGTATAAATGAATTAGAACCAAGGTGAAAAGGTGATAGGGTTAAAATAAAATGTGATAAATAGGCTAAGTTATAGTGGGAAAGGTATAGGAAAATGTTTCAAATAATAGGTATATCATGGAATAACTTAAACAGTCCTTATAGATAATAATTTAAGTCCCTCAAATGTTAAAACATTTGAGGTGCATTATGTTATTTGGTTTATCAAGTTTATCTCCTTCTAGCATGTGGAGTATGTATGCTCTATAAATGTAATTAGAAATAAATGCATAAGGTCCTAACCAGCTAGGTTAGAAATTTCCTTTCTTTTGCGTCTTGTCATGGACATTCTTTTGATTGTCTTTTAATACAAGGTGACTAAGCTTGAATTCTTGATGCTTAACACATTGATTATATTGGCCATGCAATCTATTCTATTAATTCAAAAGGTTATTCAAGGTGGACATGTGATTCCCATATAATAATTATAGCTCTTTAAAATGAGATAATATATAGTCATCATCATCAATAATATGCTACAATGAAATTTAGAGAGAAGGCAACTCGACTTAGATAACAAGAATGGCCTCAATGCCATAAATAAGGGAATATGGGATGGATCATGTTGGATTAAAAAATGTGGCATAGTAGGCCCAAAGAGTGTCAAATAATTTTAAGTGTTAATTATGACTAACATAATTGAAAATCTTCTTTATATTATTGATAATGGTCTTGTTATAAGCCTCAGCTTGGTCATTGCCTTGCAGGTAATAGGCAGTAGAAAAATATTGTTTGATATGGTATTGGGCATAAATTGCTTTCACATATTTATTTTTAATTGATCCACCATTATCAGATAAAATTTTGGAGGGCATGCCATAGTATCAAATGATATGGTTAAATATGAATTTTTATATCTGGTTACTAGTTATGTAAGTGAGGGTAATGGTTTCCACCCATTTAGTGAAATACTCAGTAGCATTAAGGACATGTTTATGGCCATTAAGGTTGTAGGATTTATCTTTCCAATGAGGTCGAGTCCCCATGTTGAAAATTTCCTTAGTTTTATTAGTGGTTTGATCATTTTGTCTAGAGAATTAATCATATTAACATGTTTCTAATAATTTACCCACTTAATCACATAATAGTTGTGTATATTTTCATAGTTGTCTAGTAATAACTAGTACACAAAAATTTATTAGAAATAATGGCCCCATTGGTGTGGTATTGACACACTCATTAATGAAAATACCTCAATAATAATCCAAAATATATCTAAGGTAAAAAATGAATCATAGTTCTATCATAACTTTTATGATATAGGATAGGTCCAAGTAGGGTTTAATGGGATGAATTATGGCTGAAGACTTCTTTTTTGTGAGAAAGGTTTTGAGAAATAATTTATTTTTAGAGGTAGGCATATATGTCATAATACCAAGTATATGTGGGAACAACAATCTTTCAAGCCATCATAATGATTATTTGTTTATGCGCTGGTGTTAGGAGATGTTCCAAAAGAAATTGATAGTTTATGGCTCTAGCTATAATCTATATCACAAAGTTGTTTTTGGCCATGGCATCAACTATTTTGTTATTGGCTCTAGGTATCCATTATAAATAAATGTTTTTAATTTACTTTTTTATATTATTTACCATGCATTCATAAGGTAATAACTTCTCAACCTTCGTATGGTATTGATTTGTGACCTGATTGATTATAAGCTATGAATCACCATGAACCAACAAATGTTGGATGTTTCATTGTACTATTTGAAAAAGCCATAAAATTTGTGATTCTTATTCATCCATTTTATTATTAAAAGTGAAAATAATGAAAAAGGACTTATGAATAATATCCCCTTATGGTGTGATAAATAATATGCTAACACCTGATCCATGTGATGTGAGGGAACCATTAAAGTATAGTTTACATTTTTATACCTCAAGACGTGCTTTTGATTCTACTATGGTCATAATGGATTCATATATAAATCTAAATTTAAGGGTTTGAGTATAAGTAAGTGGATATTTTATAAGCTAATTTATGAGGCCATGTCCCTTAATGGCCTTTTCGTTGGCATATTCAATCTCAAACTTTCTCAAAATCATGATCCACTTTGGAAGGGGCCCTATATAGTTTTCTTAGAAAGTAGAAATTTTAGTGGGTCTACTTTGAAAATTACAATATCCTTATTGTTCATTATGTAGTGATGTAACTTTTGGGTGACAATAACCATAGCTAAATATGATTTTTAAATCAACATATAATTATGTTCATACATGACCAATATTTAGCTCAGGTAATAAATGACATGTTATTTACCTTGTTCATTGTGTTATGCCAAAAGTGTCCCCAAATCAATTTTAATTTTTAATAGGTAAATTTGGGGATTATTTTCCTTTAAATTAGCATAACTTTCCTATTGTTCATGTCTAAGGGGTTAAGATTCCAACATGCTAGCACACTGGCATTTCATGTAAGAATAAGTTCTCGTGCACTAGCTTGAAGCATTTAACAAGGGACTGGTTCCCATTTGTTTTGTTATGTGAGGGTGTGTTTATCCAACTACTTAGATAGGGATGATTGAACACACGTAAAATATTAAACCCATATTATATTCCATTTCTAACTTAGCACATGTTCATTATTCAATGATCAAATATAAAAAAATGGCCTGGATGATAACTATGAACCTTAACTCGATTAATTAAAAAATAAAATAAATTATAACAAGTAGCATTAACTCCATAGTTAGATAAAAAATAGTATTAAGTTAAAAAAATATTAATTCATCATAGTCGTAAGTGATCTTTAATAATACACATTTCTAGATTTATGATTTAACTAACTTGTATAAAATCTATTGATAATAATAATTCAAAGTACATCACAGGGGTAGTTATAATTGTTTTTCCCTGACCAAGTAGTAATAAAGGTGACTCACCAATGATCATCAATACACTTGAGTCATGGTAGACATTTTACATTAAATTCCTAATGACCTAGGCCTTTCTAACCCTATATTCCCTCTTCAATGATGGATCCTCTTCACTGAGCATATATCTTCTTATGGGTTGGTGTTGTATTTATGCTTGACTCATTCTCTTCCATCCCTATGAAAAACTCCATAATCATTTTCCACTTTTTATATGCTCCCCAAGTCTTCTAATAAGCTATGAGTTCTTTGTTCTTAGGCTCTTCATTTAACATGCACATTTATTTTATGACATTATCCTTCCACACCATGGACTCTTATGATATGGTCCTCCATGCCACAGTCTTTTTCACCATGCCTCTTTGTACCATTTATTCCAAAAAAGTACTTATAAAAAATTGGAGTCCAACATCTCCCCACACTAAGCCATTAGTCCATCCTAGACTAAGAATTATTCTTAGGATCCACCAAAAATTTACGTCCTATCTACTCAATTTTCTATCTGACACCTTCACAATGTTTTAAGGTGTTTTGTAGTTTAGATATTATTTATTATGCCACCACTTTGAGCTTCTTGGTTTCCTCAGGTTATTTTAGACATTCACCTACTTTATTCACCAAATTCTCAAGGAATGTGGAATCATACTTATGAACACTTTCAAGTGAAGTGAGCTCAGATCAAGTTCATATTTATTTCTTAATAATAAACACTTATTGTGTTCTCTATAGACTTTACGTCCTTACATGCTTTGGTGTACTCTATCTAGGGTTTTATTAACAAGGAGCTATCTACCAACTATTTTCACTAAAGATCTCTTACTTGGATCTTAGATTCTAAAATTTTGTTAGGTCATGCCATCTTTTTAAAAACCCCATACAAAAAGGTAATGGTGTATCCAACTCTATGAAATAAACTTTTGCATACCTCTACTAATTATGTGAACTTCTCTATTGCCCATATATATTAATTTTTGGGGATGGGCTAGTATTTGCACCATTTCAACATAAGATCTACTGAGGTTTTTAGTTTGTCCACTACCTCACCAAAATTGGGTACTCCATTTATAAACGTTAGTTCTTGGATCAAAATTATTTCACAAATGTTCATTATTTTCACCTTAGCTATTGTTTTAATTTATAACTATTACTTAGCCTCAACTAGTTCTTCAAGATTCATTCTTGTGATGACCTTATTATAATATAAAACACCCATTTTTGTATGTTTATTTTGGGCTTGTCAAGCAATAAACTCAGATAAGGAATTATACCTTGCGACCTCATGTGCCAACTTTAGAAGTGTTACACTAGGTTATACCATGGTAAACTACTAGGGGTCTACCCAAAGGTTATTTAGAAGTGTCACCACTTTTGGATCTAATACCAGGCTATTGATAGGCATATCAAAATGGTTTTCTTAATTATAAACATCATGAGTGAAACAAAAATCCTACTAAGTCTAATTGGATGTGTCATCTAGTGTAAAATGTGAAAACATATACAAGATAATTTTTGGCACTCTCCTCTGATATTGGGCATGTAAGTTCATGGTTGCATAATTTTTCTATTGCTCTTAGATGGATTCTTCAACTAGATATTTCACCATATAAATATATCACTCAAGTATTTAAATGTCCATGTCTTCATTTTATTTTCTAAACCTGATGTCAATCTCACTGATTCCCAAAGTTGTGTCAAAATTATCCCTTTCTTCACTAGTGATATCTTCAATTTCCACTTGTGCTTCGTCAAGGGTGGTTTTATTCACACCACATAAATGAATGTGTATTCTATAATTTTAGGGTAGCCTATTATTCTTATAAAACAACTTATTTTCATAATTTATCCTCTAGGATCTTCATCTTCTCATCTAATTCATCATCCTTAGGCATCAATATTTCATGTTCCAAAGGAATATTTTGTGTTTCTAGCTCTAGGCCCTTGGGTTAACTTACTAATGGAGTTTGCTTAGGTGGTAATAAGGTAGTACTTTTCCAATTTATTGTTTATAGTTAGGTTCTAGTGGTAGAATCATTCCCTTGACACTTTTGTTTCTTATTCTCTATCACTAGTGGAGGTGGGATGGTCTCTTTCTCTTGTTCTATATTCCATAATGATTTCTTTTTGAGATTCAACATGTAATATAAATAATGAATTGAATTACCAAAAAAAATATACTAGACCTTGATATCAATTTAATCTGACTCTAACTTTTACCTATACACCTTATTTATAGGGTATATATACAAGTGGTGGAGGGTGTGAGTCTCTGCATCAATATGTTCAACAGTAATTTTCACTAGTTACACATCATAGATTTTGTCACATCCCAATTTATCTCTAAGATAAATAACATATTTAATCCATGAATTATTATTGTTATTATTTTATTAAATATCGTTTCATTAATATTTATATAATATATTGATTATCGGACAATTATATATTGTTTAATTTACATGATTGGTTTTCTATGAGTTAGATGTAATTTTTATTCTATACATTATGATCATGTTTGTTAATTATACAACGTTATAGTATGGATATAGTGATGTTTTAGGATAAATACCTTCATTATTGTGAGGTGGATATAGGATAGATCCATCTCTCAGAGTGAGATGGAGGGAGAATATCATCAAAGAGGGTGGTTTAGATAGAGACGTTGGGGATCACAGAGAGAGAAAATAAAAACCCATGCACATACCATATTATTATATCATATTTTGTGATTAATTTTTTGAGTTAGATAGTTATGGTATGCTTTTTTTTCTATTTGAAAGTCTACTATGATATTTTGTATTCTCAAATCATTTTATGTGATTTCTTGATTTCACTAATCTAGTTGTAGTTGATGTTATTAGTTCATTGATTTGATAAATCCATACCTTACTAGTTTAACTTGATTTACTAAAATATTGTACATAGTTAAATATTCATATGAAAATGTTTGTTTGGATTCTTTGTTACAAATAATAAATGTGTGTTGTTACTTAAGTATGTTTAGTGACTATTTACGTTTAAAATATTACTATTATCGATTTTAATAGTAATATAAACTTGTAAAAGACATAATGAATTATAATCTTTATATTAAGTATTAACGTAATTCAAGGTATTTTATAATAATAAAACTATGAAATAGTTGTATAAAAATCATTTTATTTTTTGAAGTGTTTGATAAATCCTGTGGGTTATTATTTAAATCTAGAGAGTTAACATATAATGGAGGTAGAATGCATAGTGTTTGTTTGTGGATGACATGGTAATAATTAACAATAGTCTTTTAAATCCATGTTTGTTTCATTGTGCTATATAATCATTATGTTAATTAGTTGATATTCAAAATTTCATGGAAATATAGTGATTATTGACCTTTTTATGGTTGACCTTGCATGGAATAACATTGGAGATTGTGACTTACGTAGTTGATTTTTGAAGTTGATGTTGGAATTATTTTAAGTCAAAGGCATGAAATATTCTTGCAAAAATCATGATGGGAGTTTTGTTATTGGCTGTATGGTGGAATACTATAGCTTAGTGGAGGTTGTATTGAGTTATTTTGGCATGCAAATTTTAATAAATTTGGTCTATTATGGATGAAGGATAAAATGGTGGTAATTAAGGTGATGGAAATGAATAAAAATAAAGGATAAGGGGGACTAGGATGCACACATATAGGGAGTAGTAGATAAAAAGATAAAAATAAGAATGAATTTAAGCTAAAGAAGGAAGGGATTTGGATTTTTTGATAAAATAAATTTTGTTTCAGGTTAGCATTTCACTTAAATTCCTATGTGATAATGTTTTTAGGATTTTAAGAAAATAATTTACATGGGTTGATGGGTTTTAATTTATTTTTAAATGAATTATAAAAATAACAAGGGATGCATGTAGGTCCTTATGGAAGGATCAAACTCCATAGAGCCTTATATCCAACCCCATAACCCAAAGGGGAATAGGGTAGGGTTGTATGTGTTTGCCATATTTTAATACACCTCTATGAAATATCTATCTTTAAACCTTTATCAATTTGAAAATAAAATGAATGTATTATTTATGTATTAAATTTTAAAGGAATATGGATAGGGTCTTATGATTTAGGTTAGGTTGTCGAACTAGTATAGAACCTAAGCTATAGTGTTCAACCTATATAAAATCAACTATGGGTTACATGGAGTTAAACTATATTGTATGGTATTAGGATTTATTTTGGGAGAAATAAGTTTTATGTTTTATAACCTATAGACTATGTAAAATTACATATATCTAATGCATTTTAATATATATTGACTATGAAATAATATATATATGTTATGTGTTTTCAAATTTGGTCAACTATGTGTGTGTGTGTGTGTGTGTGTGTCTATATATATATATATATATATATATATATATATATACATATACATATACATATATATATATATAGACACTGATGTATACATATTTATATATTCAATATATAAAAATATATATGAATTTGTATATATAGGTAAAAATGTATAAATGAAAGGTTAGGGTTTCATTTAAATTTTATTGATAAAGATTTAAGATTATTTTATATGGGTATAGATATATACTCAATTTTATTAGTAAAATCATGTAGCTTATATTATCAAATAAATTTGGCTTTTATCTAATATATAATGACTTGGAAAAATTGTATTTATCAATTGAAATTTATTTCCAAGGACTGAGTATGTTTAAAGGCTGAGCTATAAGTATATCATTTGAATTTATATATTTGTATAATGAGTTTATAAGTCTGAGATAGAGGAATCCAATTCATAGTTTAGATGAGTCTCTTAGTCTCTTTGCAAACCAATTTAGATAATACAACATATTTGGATTGGTTATTGGTTATCAACAGTGGATTGTGTAAGCTTGGAATTGAGGTACATAGTCACGAATTTCATATAGTTTGATATAAATGATTGTTTGTATGTCTTGATCATATTTACATGCAAAAGAATCAAATAGTATTATGAATTGATTTGATTTGATAAATTTGAATAAATATATTTGGTGTGTAAATGGTTGACTACATATGAATGGTGAATCATATGAAATTATGTGTGTTTTTAGCTATACAAGTACATTGGGAGTTATCTAGTTTATAAAAGGGTTTGGTTGGATATTTGCTTAGAGTACACAAAACACTCTAAGACATTAGATAATAAATGTATTCATAGAGTATACTATATATAATAAAGTATTGTTATGGTATTGGAGTTGTACTCAAGAATTTTACATATATATATATATATATATATATATATATATATATATATATATATATATATATATATATATATATGTGTGTGTGTGTGTGTGTGTGTGTGTGTAAAATTCTTGAGTACAACTCCAATACCATAACAATACTTTATTATATATAATATACTCTATGAATACATTTATTATCTAATGTCTTAGAGTGTTTTGTATACTCTAAGTAAATATCCAACTAACAAAATAGTATAAATGGTATAAATTACATGGTTATGAATATGTTATAAATCTGAATAAGATTATTCCATGTGTGTGTGTGTGTGTGTGTGTACACACATATGTGTTATGTTTGAAGGCATTATTACCATGAAAAGGTGAAAATGGGTGTTTGTATACATTTTAATGTTTGTATAAAAGAATCAAAATAGATTATTTAAGAGTTTTAAAGATAGATCATATTAAGGTGTTTTCGACTCGCTTTTGTTATATATATATGTGAAATGATGAATAACTAAATAAACTTATATTATAATGTTTTTTTTAGGGATGAAATAGAATTATAAGTTGCTTTGTGATTAAAGTAACTAGCAGTCTAGATAAATCATACCCAGATGGTATGTTATATTAAATATTATTTTTTATTATATTTATAATTTTGTAATAAACTAGATGATATTGGATTTATTGTATTTTATTTAATGGAATAAATGTGTGTAAATAATACTTATGTAATTATCATATTTTTTATCAATTAAAGTGAAATATTTTGAATGAATCTAATGGTTTTTTAATTATAATATATTTTAACCAAATCTCACTTTCATGAATCTAAACAAGTAGTGGATGGATTCTATTGGCTTGATTAGCACTATCAATGTAAGATTAGATGTAATACAATTGAGTGGTGTGTATGAAATTGATTGATCCTAGAGATCTTTAATTATTGAAATCTTTGGCCAAAGTAAAGTTTTAATTATAAATTTTTATTTCATATGTTGATATAGTTTTCATATTTTTGAAATATTATGTTAGAATGGATTTCTTTATGATACACATTATGCATTATATATCTATAATACACGGGTTCTACTTTGTCACTCTAGATGCCCGCATAATCATTATCTACCCATATATGAAGGGAGGGACATACCCTTGTTTGGAGATAGTGTGGGGGATATATAGTTTATGTTTGGTGTAGAAAATTGCTCAAATGATGCTATCCATCTCAGATGGAGTACTACACTAGGGACTACACTTGAGATTATATATTGATACTTGAGTCATGGAGACTCTTGAGTCGTGGAGACTCATACTCTATGGAGATTTATATGATGTATTATATTTGAGATATGTATTGCTAAAACATGTAATTTTAATAAATTATACTACTACAACAATGGCTATACTGTTATATTAGCTATGGATAAATTTCTATTATTTCATTTATAATTAGATGCAATATTTATTGTTTAATCAACTTGATTCTATTATAAATATAAACCATAGAACAAGATTAATGAATTAAAGATGGAAATAAAATTAAGAAAACACAAAACAATAGAGACAAATTTAACATGCTTCACTTAATATGGGCTATGACCACATAGAAATAACCAGTCCCTATTATTTAGTCCAAAAAATAAAGAGAAAAACCTACAATACAATAATGATAATATTATCTTCACTCACCCATAATATACCACCATTATTTTAATTTCATCATATCAAAGGAGGGTTACATATTAGAGAAAAAATGCAAAAAATGGTTTATACCATTAGATTTGTAACCTAATAGTGAATAGTTCAAATTTACTACAAAATTACAATAATTCATAATGTTTTTTTTTAATTATTTCTAGGAGGTGGGGGTGAGGGTGTCTACCCCCCCCAACACCCTTGTTGGGAATTGGGCATAATAATGAGATCTGTTCCACCATCCAACAATCTCCCACTTGGAGATTGATTGCTATAACTCCTTTGTTATAACTCTTTCTTGGACTTTTATTTAAACTTTGACCCTAGCATGTTTTTCATCTTCCTTATTATCCTTGAAGACCTATTGAAGTTGAATAGCTCTCCATATTATCTTTAGTGACTACCTTTGTTAGCATATCTACAATATTTTGATTCATATGGATCTTTTATAACTTGAGTTGACCATCCTCCAAAATTGAATGAATAAAATGATACTTGAGTTATATATGTTTGGTTCTTGAGTAGAATATTAAGTTCTTTTCCAAATGAATCACACTTTAAATATCACTGTATAACTTGCATTCTTCGTTATTATGCCTCAAATCTTCCATGAACTATTGCATCCATATCATCTGCTTGATAGCTTATATATTTGTAACATACTCTACCTTTTTAGTTGACAAAGTAACTATCTTCTACAATTTTGAAATCCAACTAACTAATGTATCACCAACAGTGAAAACATAAATTTTGGTGCTCCTCCTTCCATATAAATCTCCATCCATGTATACATCAACATATCCTTCTAAGGTAACATCTAAATCTTCATAGCATAACTATCTATTAGTGGCCCCTCTAAATTACTTGAGAATCCACTTGACTACATCCCAGTGCTCTTTTCCTAGATTATTCATAAACCTACTTGTGCACACCATAGCATATTTTAAACTTCCAACTACTGAATCATATGGAACTTTAGACATGTAATTATTTTCTTCTTGTATTTTAGGACACATTTGATTGATTAATTTTAAGTTTTCTCCCAAAGGTGTACTTACATGTTTTGCATCTTGCATATTGAACCTGACTAACACCTTATTGATGTACTCTTCTTGATACAATGTCAATTTTATATTTTTCCTATCTCTTGTTATTCTCATACCAATTTTTTACATTGCAGCACCCAAATCCTTCATTGCAAATGAGTTTGATAATTTTATTTTTAGATCATTTATATCCTGCATGTTAGACCCTATAACAAGCATGTCATATACATACAATAGTAAAATAATATAACTACCATTATCTAATCACATAGAATAGACATAATGGTCAACATGACATCCACTATAAATTTGTTCTATCATAAACATGTCAAATTTCAAATACCATTTCCATGGAGCTTGATTTAGATCATACAAACTATTATTCAACCTACACACCATTTTATCATTACCTTTTACTTCATATCCCCATGGATACTCCATATATTTTTTTTTTCTCCAAATCACCATGAAGGAAAGTAGTCTTCATATCTAACTGTTCAAGGTGAAAATTTTTTACTACTACCAAACATAAAATAGGTCTTATGGAAGTCATTTTTACAACTAGGAAAAATATTTTATCAAAATCAATACCTTTCTTTTGTGAAAACCCTTTTACAACGATTCTAGTCTTGTACTTCTTTTTGCCTCCATCTTCTTCCTTCAACACATAAACCCATTTATTCGATAATGCTCTTTTACCTAAAGGAAATAGAAAGAAATCCCATGTTTGGTTGTTAACCAAAGAATCTATCTCCTCTTTCATGCTTTGATCCTAATTCTTTATTTTTTCTACCTATATTGCTTCTTCACAGATTTCTGGCTCACCACCCTAAAATAATAATAAATAATAAAGTGAAGGAGAGTATCATTTAGGGTGTCTACTTACTCTGGTAGATATTCTAACTCCACTTTCTAGAATTTGAGATACTTTTTTTTGTAGTTATTGTACACTCTAATCTTATAGAACATTTATAATTTTATTTCTTGTGATTTTAACAAGTATTGCATATTTTGTATTTGGTTTTTCTTGTTTCATACCTTGTAACTGATCTATGTACATGACCTTTTCATAAAATATCACATCTCTACTCATAGTGATTTTGTAATTTTAAAAATCCCATAAATGCAAACCAAAATAAAAAACTCCATATTTAATAAAAGTACATATGTTGGATGTTGATTCAAGCTTGGTTATATTTTATTTATCAATATGGACAAATGCTTCAAATCCAAAAGTCTTTAAAAATGAATAATTTAACTTTTAACCTATCCATGCTTCTTTTGTAATTCCACCATCTAGAATAATAGAAGGACCTCTATTTATTAAGTAAAAAATAGTATCCATAACATATACCCAAAAATGTAAGGGCAACCATGCATGAAATTTCGTGCTCATTGCATCTCTATGATTGTTCTATTCATCCTTTCAAACACACCATTTTTTTTGTGATGTTCTTGGAAATATCTTCTCTTTACAAATCCTATGAGATGAACAATAATTATCAAAATCCTTGCTACAATATTCACCTCCATTATTTGATCTGACACACTTCAACTTATTTCCTATCTCATTATCAACCAAAGCTTTCCATTTCATAAAAGTATCAAAAAATCATATTTTTTTAATGTAATAAACCCAAGTTTTTTTAGTTGCATCATTAGTAAAAGTAACATAATAAAAATATCCACCAAAGGATGATACCTGAGTTGGTCCCTATACATATATATGTACAAGATCTAACTTTTATCCTTATTTATCATCCTAACTCTAAGAAATATGAATTTCTTCTATTTTACATACACAAAATGCTCACAAAATTCTAAATCCACCTTCTTCAAATCTCACAACATATCCTTTGAGTGGATAACTTGCATACCCTTATAAATCATGTGCCCAAGTCTATGGTGCCATAATTTTGTATCCACTTCTATAAAATCTAAAACAATATAAGAGTCAACATTACCATTATATATTTATAATGTACCTACTTTCTCTCCTTTTACTATTACTAATGATCCTTTAGTGACCTACCATAAATTTCATACCAATGTAACTATGTAGCTCTCACTTCCCAACTACCTTGATGAAATTATATTTCTTCTCAACCCAAGAACATACCTCACTTATCTTAACAACCATTTGTTTTCATCTTGTAATTTTATCTATATCTTATCCTTTCCTACAATTTTATAGGGTTCACCATCACCTAAATTAACCTATCCAAAATCACCTTCAACTTAGTCTTGAAAATATTTCTTATGGGGTGTAGCATGAAATAAAGCCCCTAAATCTAACACTCAAGAATCATTAATGTTATCTTAAGAAAGGATTAAAGCATATTGTAACACATCACCTAATAAATTTGTTTCCTAATTTTTATCTTGTTTTTCATCTCCTTGTTTTCCTTTTCAAAACCAATAATATTTCTTTAGGTGTGTTTTCTTCCCACAAATCCACATCAACATTCCTCTAAAACTGGATCTACCCTTTTTAGACTTACCATGATTCCCCAAGCCATTTCCTCTATATTTTTGTCTTCCCCTATTCTCCATAGTCAAAGTATTTCCTAATGTCTCACCTATGCTTTTCCATCATATTTTCTCAATAAGAATAACAATAATAACATCATCAGACTTTAAAGTGTTTGAACTAGAGATATAATTACTCATAGCCATGATGAAGCCATTCCAAATTTTTGGCATTTAAAATTAATCAAAAGAGCCCTAACCTCATCATCAAAATTTACTCCTATAGATCTTAACTAATTTGTGACCATGGTAAATTCATTTAAATGATTAGCAAGACCCATATTCTAACATCTTTAGATTAAACAAGTTATTCATAAGAAATACATTGTTAGAGGCTGAGGGTTTTTCATAAACTCTATCCAATGCCTTTATCAAATCCATTATTATCTTTTCTTTTGAAATATTAAAGGCCATGAATACTTCTAGGCATAGTCATATTATTTTGAGTGTCTTTCTATCAAGAACCTTCCAATCTTCATCCTTCATAGTTGCCAACTTCTTTGATATTCTGCCCAATGGTAGGAAAAGATCTTCTAAAATAGATAGTCCTCCAATTGCGTCTTCCATAGCTAGTAGTTTTGGCCACTAAACATTTTGACCTTCAACTTGCCTTCTTTTGCCATTACTCCCACTTGAAATGGGAACCCTCTTTTCCTATGAATTTATCTACCAAATAAACCTTAAGCTATGATACCAGTTGTTAGGAATATAGAATATAGAGAAATATTAATTAATTAAAGATGGAAATAAAATTCAAAAAACACAACAATATAGAGACATATATTTAACTTGGTTCACCCAATATGGGCTACATCCACATAAAAACAACTAGTCCTTATTATTCAATCTAATAAATGAAGGAAAAAATGTACAATACAACCATTGCAATATCCTCTTCACTCACCCACAATATGCCACCATGATTACAATGCTTTCATATCAAAAGAGGGTTACATATTAGGTCAAAAAATTAAAAAAACTAATTTATACCATTAGATCTATAACCTAATAGTGAATGTTCCAGATTTAATATAAAATTATAATATTTTACAATGAATTCTTAACAAAATTCTACTTTGGGGTGGGGGAAGAAACCATAGTGGGGGGGGAGTTGCCCACCAAACCCTCCTATTATGAATTAGGCATTATAATAAGATCAGGGTCTACAATCCATCAATCTCCCACTTGGAGACTAATTGCTACAACTCTACCACTACAACTCTTCCTTGGACTTTTATTTTAACATTGACTCTAACATGTTTCTTATCTTCCTTGTTATCCTTGAATACTTACTGAAGCTAAATAAATATCTGCATCTTCTCTTTAGTGACTACCTTTAATATCATATTTACAAGATTTTGACTCATATGGATCTTTTCTAAATCTGGTTGACCATCCTCCAAAACTAAATGAATCAAGTGATACATGAGTTGTATATATTTCATTTTTGAGTGGAATGTCAAGTTTTTTGATAAATGAATCACACTTTGGCTATCAGTATAAAACTTGTAATATTCCTACTTATGCCTCAACTATTCCATGAACTATTGCATCCATATCATCTCCTTACGAGATTTTATAATTTCAACAAACTCTACCTCTATAGCTAACAAAGAAACTATCTTCTATAATTTTGAAATATAATTAACTATTATATCACCAACAATGAAAACATAACTTATGGTGTTCCTCCTACCTTCTAAATCTCCATCCATGTTTGCATCAACATATCCTTGTAAGGTAACATCTAAATGTTCATAACATAACTATCTATTAGTGGTCCCTCTTAAGTACCTAAGAATATACTTGACTTATTAGCCACCCCCTAGACCTCCATGGTGACCATAGTGGGGGGTTGTTCCCCACCAAACCCCCTATCAATAATCATACATTATAATAAGATCAGGATCCATCATCTAACATGTTCATGATTATTATATATGTTCATAGTGATCCTTAGATAAGTGTATTATCTATAAACATTATCATTAACTAAATAGATGTAGTTAGTTAAATATAACTAATTAGATTTCTCATGGTGAAATTTAAAATCTAAATATGTGTAATTAAATTTAAAAAATATTATGTTTTAGTAAAACCAAACAGGGTTATTACATTATGGTATCATAGATGAGGCTCAAACTCTAGGACTTAATGTGTTCGCTAATGCAAACATTTTCTCCTAATAAGTAGGAAAAATAATGGTGTGCACTAGATTAGGAGGTGAGAGTACTCCGCATATCAAAACCCATTTTCATCCAAATCAATTTATCATTGAGAAAACTATAAAGTTGGACTAAATCCTCACAACCATGCAAGAGACTAGGGAATAAATCATGGACGTAGAATAGGAAGTGCATGTACATGAAGATGAAAATTCTCAGGAGCAAATTAAAGAGCATCCTAATAATAAGGAACATCTTCAAGAGTAGAGGCAAGATAAAGTACCAATGATGCGAGAGCTCAAGTAGTTATAGAGTTGGCACATGATATGAAAAAGGTAAATCCACCCAAGTTTGATGGAACTATTTTAAGAGATGGAGATGAAGTGTGTTTTATATAAATGGAGAAATATTTTGAGATTAAAAATTATTTTAATGTCATAAAAGTAGCCTAGGTAGTGTATCACCTTGGTAGTGAAGTAAAAACTTGTTGGATAAAAAAGAAGCTTGAGATGAACATCAAATAAACCACCACCATTTGGGAAAATTTTGTGACATTATTTAGGTCATAATGGCTTCCATAGTTATACTCTAATCAAAATATTATGGATTTTTAAAATCTTGAGTAAGGGGACTTATTGGTGAATGAAGATTGGGAGCAATTAACCAATCTCTTTAAGTATGTACTTTAGTATCAAGTATATGAGAGGTTCAAAATCAAGAAATTCATCATGGGATTAAAACCTTAAATTTGTTGTGAAGTAGATGTGTATGTTCCATCTATGATGTATCAAGTATTTGAGAAGGTTGTCAAGAAAGAATATAAATTTAAATGTCTTTCCAAAGGTAGAGATAAGTTCAAAAATATGTTTGGAAGTTCTAAACCAAATTTAAAAAAGAGGAACTAGAGTCATAAGAGAGGAGACTCAAAGAGTCAAATCAATAATTAGAATGCCAAATTTAATAGTGGTCTAGGGAAAAAGAAACTTGTTAATAGTTTTAAGGGTGGATTTAACTAAAACCAATAATATGAAAAGAAAGGACTAGTTAGAAGTTACTTCATATGTGGATGTGACCACTATTATTGAAAGTGTCCTTAGGATAACTTAAATAACAAGGGTTATCCTTATCATCATGGTATATTCCAGCAATGGATTCATGTAACTATTAAAAAATATTAGTTTGAGTATAAAGCTTCACCAATAGAGATATTAGGTATATTTTTTGATCATCTAGTTTCTATTTTTCTTGACATAGGAACTATACAATGTTTCATTACTCCTAGAATGCTTAGTAAATTATCTAGAAAAGATGGAGTTACAAAAAATGTGTGGTTGGTATAGTATGGTATGTTGGAATAAAAATAATTGAGAGTGGGGTGAATCAATGTTTAATTTTTTTATCAATTATACTTAATCATTCCTAGAAGAATTAAATCAATACAATGATATATCAATGCATAAAGAACCATTCACATGAGCATAAAACAAGAACACACATATATGACTGGGAAAACCTTCCAGGGAAGAAGAAAACTATCATATTTACTAATAGAATAAAATAATATAAAATAAAATACCAAATTTGATTGAGATCAAACTCAAATTGGAACACTAACATCAATGAAGTCAAGTAGACACTTGAATAGGCTTTATCAAGCACCTACTTGCAAGGAAGCACCAACTCCCTAAGTGAATCAACATCAACTCATCCACCTCATGAATTTTGATCACACTTCTACTCTTCTATTAAGCTCTAATTTCAATACCTTCTTATACTACACCATATAATATTTTATTTGCTTCTATTGAATATCTTCAAATAGGCCTAAACTGCCTTGTATATATACTAGTTTCATGGTCACACACCACTTGGTCAGCCACACACCTTCAACCACATAGGCCAAACATAAAATAGATATTATAAAATCTTGTGAAAATTATTCAAATGTAATTATAAACCCTTTTGGTATGAAAAAACTCAATTAGGCCTCATTTCTCATTTAGGTCTCATGGAGACCTAATTGCATTAGGTTTATCCTCTTAGTGCCGAAAATTGATCATATTGGGCCCAAATGGCCTTATGAAACAATTATAATCCATTAAATAACTTATATGATTAACTCTATTGACCTCATTCATTATTTATTAGACCTGTATCTTTTATTCATATCATGATATCTCCTTTAGGATAACTACCTTATTAAGCCTGTGTACCTCAAAAGTTTTCTTGCAAAAATAAAGCTTAAACACCCTTAAGATATTAGAATATGAAAAATGAACCATATAGAAAGATTATATATGACCTTAGGATAATCACCAAATTTTTGGAATAATTTCATTGAGGAGATAAATGCTCAATAACATCTATGTAACTCATTCACACAGAACTGTCAATTCACCTTAAAATTAGTCATGATGAATTAGACCTCCAATGCTTGTGTGGATAATTTTAATGACTCTTGATAAAAGTAAATGATCCTATTATATCTATATACCATCCTAAAAAATAAAATTAATACGGTCTAATTTCATAAATTTGTCTTATAGACCAAGTTCTTGACCTTATATTACACACTCTTATCTGAACTAGACATGTCATTTTTTGAACAACGTTTTCATTACATGCATTAACATAAAAAGATTATAAAATAATTACAATGACCTAAAATTCAAATAAATCCTTTATACACCTTTTTACATCTCTATATCATTCACAAACCTTCATATCTATCTATTCATCTCTTATTAGCTTTTTCACTATTCACACCATTAGGTCTATCTAAGATTAGCTAACATGGATGACCAAATTAGAACTCTTAAAGGCTATAAAATATCCATAAATCATTATGGAAATGAAAAAATAGTCTCTATATTCTTCTCTGATTCATTATATCTTCTTGACCAATACAACTTTTGCTATCTATAATAACTTCTTGAAAAATAATCTTGTATCTATTCATTTTCTCTCTCATATGACTAACTACCACCACCTAGAGGTACTTAAGGAGAGTTGAATACATTATCCAATGACTTGTATATGAGTTTGAATCCATTATGAGATTTTTTGAACAATATATTTCATATTAGGTCCTTATTAATGTTGTAAGGAGGTTTAACATAGGTTTCAATGTTAGCAATTATTCATAAAAGACTACCCCTTAAATCTAAAACTAATGCCTAGAGATCTTAGCTAGGACCCTTCCCCATATCTCCTTACAAACTAATATTCCCATGTAGAGGTTAAACATGAAAATTAATGTCTAAAAGTGATTCTTGGGTCTTGAGACCTCATTTTATAAACTTGAGAAGGTCTAAGACACTAATTTATGCAATTTCCTTTAAACCATGACCTAAAAAATTGTGATAATGCCTAAAATAATGCATATCACCTCTTCCCATGATAACATGTGAATAATTTACTTGAAATTTTATCTTCATACCTTATTAGGCTAGGAAGGGTCTAAGAGTGGTCTAGGTGCATACTTTGACTAAAGGTCCTACCCCTATAGGCTCACCCTAAAACTTTCATGAATGCTTCAATGCCTCACATAAATGATCAAATAGTTCCATACAACCTTGAAATGCATATGTTTATTCATTTTAATTCACATACCTCTTCATGTCATGACAAAGATCATGACTAGGCTTCCTATGCACTTTGACATTAATGAACTACACCTTTGTAACCCTAATACATTAGTTTCCTTCAAATTCTTTATTGCCTTCAATTTCTCTCTCATGAAAACATCCTTCCATTACAACACTCTACATCATCCTTAGTCTCCTTTGACATCAATATTTATAAGATGCACCTTTGAAATTAATGACAATACTCAAAAATATCCCCCTTTATCATTGATAGCAAACAATCTGAAAAACTTCTCTCGATAGGAAATTTCATCCTCATTCTAAAATTTTTCCCCCTTTGTCATAGATGACAAAAAAAATTCCTATAGCTTATTTGATCACACCTCTTTCAATAAAAAGACTTAACATAAAGGATTATGATTTTATAAAGCAACATACAAACATGATGCCCCTATCTTCATGCATGCCTTCTCAGTACTACTCACATTCTCTTAGAGTTAATGAACCACCTGATTCTCTCCCCATAAGTACTTGACTTCCTTAATGACTACTAGGGGTAGAAACTATACCTAATTCATCTATTAGATGTTTAAATGTTTATTTTGGAAGTGGCTTGGTCAATATTTTTAAAATATTATCCTTTATAGAAACATATTCAAGTTTAATAGTTTGTTCACTTACCTACTCTCTTAGAATATAATTCTTGATGGCAATGTGATTATTTATTGAGTGTATGAAAATATTATTTGAGATACTTATGGAACTTATATTATCATAATAGATAGGGCTATTACTATCATATTCCACCTTGTAGTCTTTCAAGGTCTATCTCATTCATAGGACTTGAGTGCAACATGAATTTTTTGCAATGTATTCAATCTCAAAATTATATAATTATATAGATGGGTTATTCTTGCTTATCCATGATATTAGGCATTCTCCTAAGAAAAAGGCTCCTCCACTAGTTCTCTTCTTATCATCTAGACTCCTTTCCTAGTTTCCATCTGTATAGGTTGTTAAATTGAACTCCTTGCCTTTTAGATACTAAAACCCAAACTCCATAGTCCCATTGAGATAACTAATTATCCTTTTGACTTGTTTCAAATGATTTTCATTTGGGTCTTCTTTAAATATTCCCACAATACCTATTACTTACATGATATTAGGTCTAAAGGTGGTAGTGTATAGCAAAATTCTGATCATTAACCTATATGATGTGTGATTGACCTTTAGAGACTCATATTAATTACTTAACTTACACTCTATGATCATAAGTGTGATAACAACCATAAAATATTCCATCATGAATTTCTTCAACATCTCTCCTATGTAATTAGATTATGAAATGAATATACCTTTTTTTAGTTGAATGATTTCTTACCCAAGAAAAAATTACAGTTATCCTATCATATATGTCTCAAACTCCTTCATCACATCTACAAAGGTTTTAATCATATTTTTACTATCTCCACCAAATATTATATCATTGACATAGATAACTACTATCAACTGATGGACATCTTCTATCTTTATGTACATATTACTATCTATAACTCCTCCTTTGAATCCTTGGTATAGTAGATACCTATCCAAGCTAGCATACCAAGCTCTAGGAGCTTGATTTAGATAATAAAGGGCCATTTTTTATCTACAGACATAATCCTTATTACCTGATAATGATAAACCCTCATGTTTCTCTATGTATACCTCATCTTCCAAGTTCTCATTCTGAAAAATAGATTTAACATCCATTTGATACACATTAAATCCTTTGAATCTTGCATATGTTATAAACAATTTGATAGCTTCCAATCTGTCTATTGGAGAAAATGTCTCCTAAAAATCTACCCCTTCAAATTTTGCATAACCCTTACATATAAATCTATACTTGTTTTTATTATATTCTCCATCTTCATTCAACTTATTCCTAAATACCCATTTAGTTCTAATGACATTATTATCTTTAGGCCTCAAAACTAGTTCCCAAGTCTCATTATTTTATATTTGGTCTAACTTCTCACTCATAGAACATATTTGAAACTTATCTTTGCTTGTCTCTACAAAGTTTTTAGGTTCAATCTTAGATAATAGAGAAACATTATCTTGATTCAGGTTACATACTAGCCTTCTCCTTAATTTCATACCTACATCCTTGTTACCAATGATTTATGACTTAGGTTGGTCTCTCTAAATCTATCTTGATGTGCCTTTTGAATTTGTCTTTCCTCAACTTCTTCTTCTTAATATATCTCTATTGTTTCTTCTTCATAATTAAAGTCCAAAATCTCTAATGTGTCTGTTGACTATGAATGTGACTTCTAAAAACTTCTCTCATCAATCTTCACATTAGTGTTTTATACTATCTTATATAAATTTTAATATAATATCTATAGGATGAGCTTATTAATGAGTATCCCAAGAATATACCTTCATTACACCTAGAATAAAACTTACCTAAATCTTCCTCATATCTTTTGATGAACCATTTGCTTCCAAACACTCTAAATCATTCCATATTAGCTAGTTTACCTTTCCACAATTCATAAGGGGTCTTATTTCCATTATTCCCTATATGTCCTCTATTTAAAATGTAGACTATAGTTCTCAATACCTACTTCTAGTATCTACTAGATAATATAAAATCATTTAGCATAGTTTTTTCCATTTCTTGAATTATCCTATTATTTATTTTAACCAACCCATTCTAATAAGGTGTTATAGCTACTAATAACTCTCTCTTTATTCCATGAAACTCACAAAATTCATCAAACTCATTAGACTAAAACTATCCTCCTCTATCATATCTTAGGCACTTGATCTTACCATTCTTTTTGTTGGGTGAATATTTTGTCATCAACTAAATGATGACAAAATAGGTATATCAACCACAGTACAAGGAGATTATATAGTAAAAAGTGTGGGTTTAACAAATCCTAATGAGATAAATCTCTCCTCTCATCAAGGGGAGGTTCCTTATGAATCATTTATATGTTATATATGTATATAAATAAGCATAAAATAATACTCATGGTAGAATAACACCATCCATCTCTCTTTTTTTAGAGATGATGTTCACAGAGCAAAAGAGATCCTGGTTGATTACTGAAAGCATTCCTCTTCTTTTAGAAATGGTATTCAGTAAATATCAGAAAGTCTTCTAAGTAGTAACTATGTTTAAAAGAAAACCCACAAAAGCACAAAGTCTTTTGTTGTCCCCTTCACTAATCTAAAGCGTATGTAATAGTAGAGTAAAGTAAAGCTTGAAGTCTTCGCTTAAAATTACAACAGATAACAAGATC
Organism: Torreya grandis; assembly: GCA_037957365.1. Classification (NCBI taxonomy): domain Eukaryota; kingdom Viridiplantae; phylum Streptophyta; class Pinopsida; order Cupressales; family Taxaceae; genus Torreya; species Torreya grandis. The sequence goes on along the minus strand of JARHVA010003826.1, from coordinate 332,426 downwards.
ACAAGGATAAAACTAGCTCAAAGTATTTCTGATATCCTTTAGAATGTCTTTAGATAATTTATATGCACACACTTTGCTTATTCAATCAAATGGATGAGAGATTAATAAGAAAGAGAACGTAAGAACTATTTCCTAAGTAACACAAATTATTTCAACATAAATTCTGAAATTAACTTGCTTCTCATTCATTCAATAAAATATGATTTACAAGATGAGCTCAAAGTCTCAAGAAGTATCTCAATTTCAATAGAGTTTTTGCTCTCAATTATCCAAAGATCCTTTTTACAAAAGAGGTTCCCTCTATATATAGGGAAAAACCTTCAAAATTGGAAAAAGACTAAAATATTGAAAACCTAGTCAAAGATGAGTCATCACTGACTTTGGAACTTTTTTGGATTTTTACATGTAATTAAATATTACAAAAGTGCATGTGAAAATGTCCCAAGTCAATTACAAAGTACACAAGAAGAATGAAGAAGAGAATATGGAAGAATAGTTCAACTCTTATCGTTGGACTTCTTTAGATGAATATCATACATGGAAATAGATGTTTGTATCCTGACACTATTTGGTGAAATAATATTTTTGAAAATCACCTTAGCTCTGATTGTAGCATCTCTCACTGCTATGATTGCTTTTGCATGACTAGTCAACTTGGTTCTCAGATTATCTAGAGTTAACTGATTATCTAAATTAGTATCTACAAAATTCATTGAGAATTCTTTCTCCTCAAATTACCTTTGGATCATACCTTTGAATTCTTGAATCATTTCCTTCATTGAAAGGAATTGGTTGTCTCAAGAGGTGAGTCTGTAAGGCAATTCCTCCAAAAATTTTAACAGACTGGTGTTGCTTTCTTCACTAGCATCCTTAGAAGATTTGAGGTCACTGATCAGCTCCTTAAGTACCTAGATCTTGTATATTAGTGATTCCTTGATTTCAATATAAGAATCTCTATTAGCAATGATGATGATTAATACTAAGGTACATTTCTTCAGAGCTTTCATCTCTATCCACTTGCTAAGATATTTGTTTGTGCTATCAATATCTTGAGAAATAAGAGAGATAAGTTCTTCTAACTCTGTTCTCATTTTATTCATTTTACCTATCTTCTCAGCCACCTCTATAAACAAAAAAAATCCCTTATGCATGCATCTTGTTTATGTAATATTTGAGTACTTTTTCTTTTAGGTAGGTATTATCTACTTTTTGGATAACAGGATCATCTATGGAGAAGGCCTCTGGAGTTGCCTCCCCTGGGGTAAAAGTGAATCTCCTAACCACTGCAATCAATTATTCTACCTTTACTTTGTAATAATCTTTCATCTCTCTCTCTCTCTCTTTGTCAAATTTTTGGACCATGATATCCATTGTGGATTGCAAATCACTCTTGGCACTCTCATGAGTTATTTTCCCCAACTCAACTCAAGAAATAGAGTAGCTAGTCATATCAAAATTCTGTAGGGTTGCATCATGAGGGGGTTTGGTTATCTCCAAAAAATTGTGCCCCTTATCTCCAATCATTTTCAAAAGAATTATCAGATTCTTGGGGGTCGTAGCTTTAAATGGTACTATTTTACCAAAATTAAAGCCATCAAGAGAGATGGCCTACTTTTTTCTTTTAAGTGTGAAAGTTGATAACCAAGGCGGGAGAGTAGGAACATTTATAGTAACAAAAATCCTTGTAGCTGGTGTCACTGGGGTAACATCTATGTTGCTAGTGGTAATAATGGGTGTAGTGGGTGTAGTAGGTATAGTATCAGACAAAATTGCACCGACTATTGACTGGTCAAAGGTGGAACTATCTCTAATATTGAAAGAAGGAGATGAATGACTAGGGATGGATCCTGATGATCGAAGGACATCTCCAGAGGTTCCTTGAGGGTCACCAAAAATAACTCTATAAGGGAAGGTGGCTCTAGAAGAAGGGATACTAATGGGATAAATGGGTGAAGGAGTCATAATAGGTGATTGGGGTGGAGAAGAAGAAACTCCTACAATTGGTTATGTTCCCCCCTGTGGAGTTAGAGCTTTTGTCCCCTATTGATCTGTATGTTTGTCATTTATTTCCATCTATTCTTTTGCTTGATCTTGGGCACTCTTTTTCTCAACCCCCATATCTGTTGGTTTTGGTTCCTTCTTAGAAACCTTTTTTTTCTTGGACACAAAGATGATCTTAGGCTTGTGGGGCCTGGAAGGACAAGGAACATTGCTTTTATTCTTTGTCCTATTTTTTGCTCTCGTCTTTGTTTCTTCTTGGAATTTAGCCTCTGATCCTGTGATGCATTATTTTAATGTGACCCCTTTGTTTGCTAACCAATCATTGGTGTTAGCCAATATTGGTGTGAATCTCATTCTCAAAGAGGTCAACTCGTTTTTAGACCATTGAATTAGAGAAAGAGGGGAGTTAGAAAATTATTTAGTAAGATGTCTACTATTTACCAAATTTTTGTCATCTACCAGATTCAGAGGGATATCAGTGAGCCCTAGATATTTGATTTGTTCTAGAGACAATCTATTGTTGTCCATCTTAATGTCTTCTATTGTTATTAAATCTATTCAGACGTCTTCAATCATGGGCTCATGAAACTGAGTCTTCCTTCTGATCATGTCTTTGACACCCCTATAGTCAAAATTGGGCCTTCTTTTGAAATGCTTCATGGTGACAAGTTACATTTTGGTCTCCATCACCCTTGGTTTGGCATCAATCAAAACTAAGTATCTGCCAATTTCAATTGGGAACCTAAAGCCTGGTTTCTTAAGTTCCATTTGTTTATTGTGCATGACAATAATTTGTCTACATAGCTCCATTATGACCAATTTATTGTAAGGAAATCTAGGGAGTATCTAGGGATAGCCTTGGATAAATCCAACCCATAGATAGCAAAAAGTAGGGAATTATAAAAACATACAGACGAAGTCATTGATGACAGTCTAAGCTTCATCAGATACTCTCTTCTATTCCAATTGAGGATCAAAAAGACAAAAATATTTGTGAAAAAGGCATCATTTACCCTCCTAAAGTGATGGATTGATCCCTTTAGTGTTAGCTAAGGGTAATATTGATATACAGGGGTGGCTTTTATGTCTCCCTCTGATGTCAAACTTGTTAAGGTTCTCATCGAAGCTGTAATGTATACCAAGTATGAAGTCATATAGAAATTTGAAGTAGTAGACACTTTTGTCAATTTCTCATGAAGAGCATTACTAATCTGTTCTCCCTAGTAGATGACTTGTTTCCCTTAGAGAATTATCTTGATGAAGGGATACATCCATTCATGAAATTGAGAAGAAGATGGTAGACCTTGTACTCTATTGAGAAGAGTAATTAAGTAACCAAACTTCTCTATAAAGTCACTTCTCAAAAAATTATGTGGCCATCTAGATGAGTTAGCTCTGGGAATCTTGAGCCATCTATTGTTGGTCACCTTCTTCACCTTCTCAAGATCTTTGTTGTATTCCTTCTGTGCTTTGACAAAGTCGATCTTCAATATGTCAGTAGTAGGAGGGCACATGAAAACTTTATCAATAAATTTGGGGTCCAGTCAAATTATTACATTGCCACTAACATCTGTCACTACTCTGGTCTCTTTGTTATATAATTGGGTGCACTAGAGTATGAACTCGATGTGATGCACTGCCACAGGAAATGAGGTGACTAGGTGAATATTTCTTTCAATTATTCTTTTTATTTTTGAGCTCAATTTTTTCACCTTGGTTCTCTCCATGAACTTGGCCATATCCACATGGCTGATCTCTATGTCCCTAATGTCATCAACATTAGAAGTCACCAAGGTGATTAGGAAAACACCTTGATACTGATACTTCATTGACTTTGACTGCTTTGGATAAGCTTCAGTCATCAGGATGAGCCTTTGTCAAAATTATGTTAACAAAGAATGATCTCGAGGAGGAACTATGATAAGAGTCATGATTACACAATTAGGGGAATTATTGGCAATTAGATAAAATTTCACGTTGGGTGATTATGACTAGAGAAGTGCACTTGAAAGGGTTGAGGCAAGAGTAGGTTAGAAAGTGGAAGGAAAGGGGAACAGATGAGGAAAAATGAAAATTTCCTAGAGTTAGAGAAAAATGGAGAAGGTATGTAGGGGCAAAAAAATTTGTTGCTCTTTCATGTTGAAAGGGTTCTACATGCATAGGTAACAAAAATTACTACCTATGCACGTCAAGGTGGAAAGGGGATGCATCCATGGTAAAAATCACCACCGATGCATGTTGATATGGTTAAACATGTAAGGGCAGCAAAAATCACCACTGATGCATGTTGATGGGGTTGAATATGTAAGGGTGGCAAAAATTGACACCCTTGCACCTGATAGGAAAGTCAGGTGTAATGGTGGTGAATTTTTTTGCCCTTACACTTAGTTTGGGTTGGGTCACATTAGTGGTAAAAATTACCACTAGTGCACATTATTCAAATTGTAGATCTGTGTTAGGGTAGTGAAAATTTCCACCCTTAAATGGGTAATTATTTAGGAGATGTGAGGGTAGTGAAATTCACCACCCTAACATTTGAGAAATAGGCTAAATGAGAAGGGAAGAAGAGGGTCGAGGCATGGAGGGGGTCAGAGAGAAATGCCTCGTTTGGAAAAGAAAATAATAAGTAGGGGAGGAAAGATAAGAAAAAGAAAAATAAAAAATAGACAATAAAGAAAAGAAACTTTTAAAAAGAGAGGAAAAACCAAAATAAAAACAAAACAAAACCCTACTTGAAGAGTGACATGAAATGAGGCTCAAATCTGGTGAAAATGTGCTTCTTTTTGCTTGCTTGATCATCTAGAGGTAGAGAGCAAGAGAAGGAATGGAAGAATGAGGCTAAAGTGGGTCAAAAGGAGATTAAATGGAGGTTTAAATCTCCCCCAACCACTTGATGTGCATGGCCATAAGTGCCATGCAGAAAAATTGAGACAATGCAGGGGCGGCAAAAATTGCTGCCCTTATACAAGAGGTTAGAAACATATGCAGGGGTTGCAAAATGCATAGCTCCTACATGGAATAGATTAATAAGATGCATGGGTGGAAAAATTTTATGCTCTTGCATGACTGATGTAAGGGTTGAAAAAAATTCTACCTTTACATGGAATTCACAAAACAAATGCAGTGGTGACAAAAATTACCATCGATGCATGGAAACACTAGAAAATGCTAACTCTGGGAAATGAAAAATTGTCCTCTAGCTACATCAAGATTGTAACAATTTTTACATTTTTGGGGAAATGTAATAGGGGAGCATGACAAACTTTAGATGATTCCAGTTGAGCAAAGGTGAGAAAAATAAAAACTTGTCTCAAAAAACAAACTTAAAGAGAAAAACATGAAATGGACAAGTTTCTTAGGGGTTTTTCCAAAAATGAGTGTAGTTGATTTTGGGAACAACAACTGGCTCCTGTTGGGGAACTTCCATTGATGGAATGAGTTGATGGGAGTAGAAACTAGTCTCCAAGTGCCTTCATCCAAGCCATTGGGCTACAGATTCAAGCCAAAAAGGAAAAGACATGAAAGACCAAAAGAAAATAAAAAAACATAAAAACTATACATATGTACAAGTAAACTCATCTAAAACTTCAAGGATTGAAGTGCTTCAGATGCTGCCTACTATGAGGTAGTGAGAATGGTACCCCATCTTGATACTTTAACAAGAAGCTATTCTCACCATAAATCTGATGAATGGTAAATGGACCTCTCCATAAGGAATCAAATTTGTCATGCATTCCTTTTGGTTCTCTCCTCTTGTCCCACAACAAGACTTGATCTCCAATCTAAAAATCATGAAGCTTTTCCCTCTTATCAAAAAGTTTCTTCATCTGATTTTGATGTGTAGTAATCTAGTCTACCACCATGGTTCATTGCTCATTTAATTCAGCTAGACACATGATCCTTTTATCAATTGAAATTTCAAAAGTTGAATCTTCGATTACCTTTTCTAACTTAACTATTGATAGTTCTATAGTGATTGGTATCTCTGCATTCAAGCCATACAAAATTTGGAATGGTGACATGCCTATGGCCCTCTTGGGTATAATCCTATCTACCCATAAAGCATCAAACAATGCTTTATGCAAAGTCTTTTGATTATCATCTACCAATTTCTTGATAATAGTAACCAGGTTCTTGTTACTTGATTCTGCTTGACCATTCCCTTGTGGAAAATAATCAAAAGTGTGGGAGAGAGTAATTCCATAATAAAAGTAGAACTAGGTAATCTTATGAGAAGAGAAATAAGCTATATTATCTGTTACAGTTTTAATTAGAAATCCAAACTGGGAGATAATATTTTCCTTAAAAAAATTACACACCACTTTTGAAGTAGGGTGCTTAGTTGGAATGGATTCCACCCATTTGGTAAAGTAATCAGTCACAGTGAGGACATAATCATGCCTAGCACTTGAAGATGGGTTGACTGTGCTAATGAATTTGATACCCCACTATGGAAAAGGTTCTTCTATTAACACTATCTTGGGGGGTAACGTGGCCAATTTAGGCTTTCTAATGAAATGCTGACACAATTCACACCTATGCACCCATTTGTAAGCATCTTGAAACAACGTAGGCCAATAGTACCTTGCTCGTATAATTTTATGGGCTGTTACTGGTGTATAAAAATGTCCTCCATAGGCTAAGTTGTGGAAAGACTCTAAAAGTTTATTTTGTTGCAACTTATCAATGCAACAAAGAAATACCCCATCAAGGCCTCTCTTATACAAACCATTATCCCACAAGACATAGTTAGCAGCCTTTAACTTAACATTCCATTTTTCTTTGTAGGATAGATGAGTGGGACAGTCACCATAGCTTATAAAATTATTGATGTCAGAATACCACTCATCAATAGTAGCGATGAAGAGGACTGTAGGCACATCTTTAATCTCCATTTCTTCATTTTCTGCTTCCTTGGGGATATTATCAGTAATCAACTGGCAGAGGCCCTTTCCCCACACAAGTTTGGTAGGTTTGATGTCAAGATCAAACTCTTGAATCTTAGCAATCTAGTTACCCCTTTTTGTATGAAACTCTTGTTGAGATAGAATGGACTTCACCATCGTATCAGGCACCAAGACCACAATATGTGAATTTAAGATGTAAACCTAAAATGCTTCACCGCTTTAACCATAGAATAAGCATGTTTCTCCATGTTAGAGTATTTTAGATCATGAGCTTTGAGAGGACAAATCATGAAATAAATAGGATATTCCACACCTTCTTGGTTTTGTTGAACCAAAATAGCTGAAAGTGTATGCTTTGAAGCATACCTATATATTATGAAGTCTTTTGTGTAATCTGGATAAACCAGAATTGTTGCGTGGGTGATTTTTTTTTGATGTCTTCAAATGCTGACTTGCCCTCTACAGTCCACTTAAAAGTGGCTTTGCCTTTCATCATGTTGACAATGTGGTAATTTTTCTTAGTGAACTTAGGGATGAACCTTCGTAAAAAAATCACTTTTCTAAAGAAAGAGTGAACCACAATCTTACTTGTGGGTAGAGTAAGCTCCTAGATGGACTTGAATCTTTTTGAGTCAATTTTTATACCTTCTAAAGATATAATGTGCCTAATAAGTTTACCTTCTATTACTCCAAAAATAGATTTTTTGGGATTTAGAGAAATACCATTCTAATCGCAGTGTTCCAGTACTTGTTGTAAATAGTGCACATGGTCAGGATGATGCTTGGAAAACACTGTTAAATCATCCAGATATACTATAATGAATTTACCCATTTCATATTTGAAAGTGAGGTCCATTGCTCTCTTAAATGTGGCACCCACATTTATCAGACCAAATGGCATTATTTCATAAGAAAAGGTGCCCCAAGGTGTGGTGAATGTAGTTTTATGCTGGTCTACTTTTTCAACTTCAACTTGATTGTACCCTAAGAAATCGTCTAGCATTGATAACATCTCTAAACCAATCACCATCAGGAGAACTTGATCCATGATAGGGAGAGGATAGTTATCTTTTAAGGATGATTATTTCAAGTTTCTAAAATCCACAAAGATTCAAATTTCATCATTCTTCTTCCTCACAGGGACTATGTTCACAATCCATGTGGAATGATGGATTGGAAAAATTATCCTTGAATTCAACATTTTTTTATTTTAGATAGAATAGTACCTGATATCTTTGGGTTATATTGTCTAGATTTTTACTTGTAAGGCATTTAATCACTTTTGAGAGGAATGTTATGGTAGATTTCTTTAGGTTTGAGTGACTTTAGATCATCATAAGAGTAAGCTAAGACATCTATATACTGGTAGAGTAGAGCAGTGAACTTGAACTTTTCTTCTTGAGTACAACATTTCCCAACGTTCACCACTTTGGGATTTTCTTCGGTACCTAAATTTACTTGATCAAACTCCTGGGAGGAGCTTGAATCATTTTTCTATTGTTTAATGAATCTATCATTTTTTTCAAATAGCTTCTCAAGATAAATTAGGCCTTTTGGGATCTTATTCCCTTTAAGTTGCAGGAATTCTTCACATACATTTATACTTGATTCAGAGGTTGGCTCAATATTCTGAGGTTCATTGCCATCAAAATGAAGCTGTGTAAAGCTGTTCTTTTACTCATTATTAAAGGTAATGATTTGGTTATCATTATTAAAAACCTACCAATGGCTGACATTATTAGGTACACTTGGTTAAAATACCACTTTAATAGTGTACTTCTCTCCTTTAAAGTCAAGGTGAGGGACCAATAGAGTTACTGAAATAACCATTGCATCAGCTCAGTCATTAAATTCCCTCGGTATGGTTGAGATGCTAAAAGCATCAAAGATTTCAATTTGATCCCAGACTAAATTATGGTAGTGGTGCAATTTCTCATTTTTGTTTTGATACAAGTTTCTTACCTGACAAACCACAAGTTCAACATCACCTTTGGCATGGAGGAGTTTGACAGCTTTTTCTCTAGCAACCTTCCACCTAAGTAGTAGGGATTCGTACTTAGTTGTATTGTTGGTATTGTTGAACAACAACTTGTATGAAGAGGGAAAAATATCTCCTTGAGGAGATATCAACACAATTCCATCTCTTGAGCTGATAAGGGAGCCACTTCCATTGAATATAAGAATCCATACCTCATTTGATACTAATTTTTCTCTGGATCCTTCTTCATTTAGAGGTAGAGATATTTCCACATTAGTACTACACTCCATCAATTCCCCTACTATTCTAGTTGAATGAATTTCTAGGTTGTCACCTATAGGAGCTTCATCAGATGCCTCATGAATTTCCTCCATGGATAGAAAGTAGTTACCCATGCCTAGAGACTCAAACAGGATCTAAAATTCAAGTGCTAAGGTCTGGGTAACCACATATTTCACTTCCTTCTCAGGGAGGAGCCTTTTTATAGAACCCTTGATTGGAATCCTTGCTTTAGATAGGTCCATTCTTAATTTTCCACCAACATCCTTGTATAAATTATGCCCAAGAAGGATGTTGTAAGAGGCTGGAACATCAACCACTAGGACTGTCATCTTGATCCTCTTTTATCAAAAAGTTACAAACACAAATTGGGCATATTTTATTTGACCCAAGAGTGGGACGTGTTTGTTTTCCATAGAAAATCACCTCCCAAAAGTCTGAGTTGAAGTAAGATAGATAGAATCCACTACCTTGGTAGGCATAACATTATCAGAAGCTCTATAGTCTATTATGCAATTACTCAATTTATAAGCATTTATCAACATGGAAACATAAAAAGGTTCTATCTTCTCGAGAGCAAGAGGAGGAGTAACAACAAGATTATTTTGGGTGGGTTTATTCTTGGAGGAATCAAGAGTTGTCTTTGAAGAATCTTGTCCTATGGAAATAGTCTTACTTCTCATGTAATCGGCCAACCTATCAAACTATTCAGGATTGGCTCACAAATACTCAATCTCGGTCATTTGAATCTTAGTATTTTTGGCATGATCAATTATATCAAATAATTGAAATGAGCTAGAGGTAGAGGAAGAGGGCCCATCATCTTGATCTTTGTTGGGTGTGGTACTGGTCTGATAAACTAAATTAGAAGGTATGGGATGGTTTGAGGTGCTTACCTTTTTGTTAGTTACTTGATCCTTTGGTTGGAAAGGCAGTGAAGTCCCTTGTTTAGTGATAGAAACTACTGATTGAGGTTCTTATCCCACTTTTTCTTTATCAGCTTGTTGAGCTGACTAGTTCTGAGATCTAGTAAAAATAGCATAGGATCCATCAAACACTTCTCCCTTACTTCCAACTTCATCCTGATAATCTAAGAAACCAATATTGGAGTCACCAGCTAATTCTTCTTCTTGTTATTCAAATAAATTAGCATCATCTTGTTGGTCTAACTCAGGTTGGAGTGAGAAATCTTGTTCAGCTTCAAGGTAACCAACTACTGAATTAGTAGGTGTTGCTTCAATGGCAAGATTCCCATGTGCGGGAGGAAGGCGATTTTGTCTCCCTTGATTTCTAGGAACATTGCTTTGACATGACTAATGGGAAATGTTCTTCTTGGAATATCTTGATAAGGAGCAAACATACCTTGGGCCATCTATCTTTTCAAGGCTAGTAGTTCATTCATTAATTTTTACACCATAGGATCTGTGGTGCTTATGAAAGAACTTTCAGTAGATGAAGAAAATTTATTTTTTTTAAAGTCTTTTTTGATCTTACATGCCAAAATAAGATCATCTTCCACTTTGGTAGCCAAATTTTCAGCCACAGTGAGATCCATAAGACCAATCTACCTCAACAAAAAAATTACTTCAAGAAGTTGTGAGTTGATGAAGAAACACTTGAGATTCTCTGGCATTGGCTGAGCAATTGTAAGAATTCAGTTCCTCAACTTATTGAATTTTTCTATGAAATCCCTCATGGGCTCATGAGTTTCCTTCTTCATTTGCGTAAGCTGAGCCAACAAGGCATGTGCATCTTTAGTAGGTTTAAACCTAGCCTCAAACATGGCTTTGAGTGTATTCCAATCAGTTATAATTTGAGCTTGAAGGTGGTAAAACCAATCTATGGCAGCGTGTTGCAAAGTTTCTATAAAAATTTTCACTACTACATCTTCATATTCCACACCTATCACACCACATGCTATAGAGAAGGCAGCAATGTGCTCATTAGGATGAACCTTCCCATCACCATAGAATTTGAGGAAATTTTTTCTCAAACTATGAGCTAGTTCATGTAAATGTGGGGTTAGATTAAGAGGACCAAAGGAGTTGTCCCAAGGGCCTTGAGCCATTATGATAGGAGGATTGAATGGCAGGATAACAAATCTTGGTGGGGTCAATATAGACAAAACCTTACTAGTAATGAGACTATAAGCTTCACTAGGTATGGGAGATCTAGCATTGGTAGGAGGAAAACTCCTAGTTCACTGAAGGTGAGATGGTGGAGGAGAAATCTCAAAATTAGTTTGTCACACCAACTCAAATATAGGATTAACAGTACCTTGAGCTCTTTGGCATCACATGTACAGTGGATCTACCAGAGTGTAAAATGAAAAAGGAACTGGAGATGTTTCAAGTTGAAGCTTGAGGCTTCAAAATGCACTTTTGTAGTCCCCAACGGAGTCACCAAAAACTGTTGGGTGAATATTTTGTCGTCAGTTGACTGATGACAAAATGGGTATATCAACCATAGTATAAGGAGATTTATATAGCAAAAAGTGTTGGTTTACCACATCCTAATGAGATAAATCTCTCCTCTCACCAAGGGGAGGTTCCCTATGAATCACTTATATGCTATATATGTATATAAATAAGTAGAAAATAATACTCAGGGTACAATAACACCATCTATCTCTCTTTTTTTAGAGATGATGTTCAAAGAGCAAAAGAGATCCTGGTTGATTACTGAAAGCATTACTCTTCTTTCAGAAATGGTATTCAACAAATAGCAGAAAGTCTTTTGAGTAGTAACTATGTTCACAAGAAAACCCACGAAAGCACAAAGTCTTCCGTTGTCCCCTTCACTGATCTAAAGCATATGTAACAATAGAGTAAAGTAAAGCTCAAAGTATTCAATTAAAACTACAATAGATAAAAAGATCATAAGGATAAAACCATCTCAAAGTCTTTCTGATATCCTTTAGAATATCTTTAGATAATTTCTATGCACACACTTTGCTTAATCAATCAAACGGATGAGAGATTATTAGGAAAGAGAACATAAGAACTATTTCCTAAGTAACACAAAATATTTCAACATAAATTCTAAAATTAACCCGCTTCTCATTCATTCAATAAAATTTGATTTACAAGATAAGCTCAAAGTCTCAATAAGCATCTCAATTTCAGCAGAGCTTTTGCTCTAAATTATCCAGAGACCCTCTTTAAAAAAGAGGTTCCCTCTATATATAGGGAAAAACCTTCAAAATTGGAAAAAGACTAAAATATTGAAAACCTAGTCAAAGATGAGTCAACATCGACTTTGGAACTTTTCTAGATTTTTACATGTAATTATATATTACAAAAGTGCATGTGAAAATGTCCCAAGTCAATTACAAAGTACACAAGAAGAATGAAGAAGAGAATATGGAAGAATAGTTCAACTCTTGTTGCTAAACTTCTTTAGATGAGCATCATACATGGTGATAGATGCATGTATCCTAATACTATGTGGCACAATAGTATTTTTAAAAATTACCTTAGCTCTAATTGTAGCATCTCTCACTACTATGATTACTTTTGCATGGCTAGTAAACTTGGTTCTCAAATTATCTAGAGTTAACTGATTATCTAAAATATTATCTACAAAATTCATTGAAAACACTTTGTCCTAAAATTCCCTTTGGATCATACCTTTGAATTCTTGAATCATTTCCTCCACTGAAAGGAATTGGTTGTCTCAAGAGGTGAGTCTGCAAGGCAATTCCTCCAATTTTTTTAATAGATTGGTGTCGCTTTCATCACTGGCATCCTTAGAAGATTTGAGGTCATTGATTAGCTCCTTAAGTACCTAGATCTTGTATATTAGTGATTCCTTGATTTCAATATAAGAATCTCTATTGGAAATGACACCGATTGATACTAAGGTATGCTTCTTCAGAGCTTTCATCTCTATCCACTTGCTAAGATATTTGTTTATGCTGCCAATATATTGAGAAATAAGAGAGATAAGTTCTTCTAACTCTGTTCTAATTTTATTTATTTTACCTATCTTCTAAGCCACCTCTATAAATAATGAAATCCCTTATGCATGCATCTTGTCTATGTAATCTTGGAGTACTTTTCATTTCATGTAGTTCTTCTCTACTTTTTGGATAACAAGATCATCTATGAAGGACTCTAGAGTTGCCACCTCTGGGGTAAAAGTGAATCTCTTGACCACCACAGTCAATTATTCTACCTTTGATTTTTAATAATCTTTCATCTCTCTCTGTCTCTTTGTCAAATTTTTGGACCATGATATCCATTATAGACTGTAAATCGCTCTTGGCACCCTCATGAGTTATTTTTCTCAACTCAACTTTAGAAATGGAGTAGCTACTTATATCAAAATTCTCTAGGGTTACATCCTATGGGGGTTTGGCTATCTCTAAAAAGTTTTTCCCCTTATCTCCAATCATTTTCAAAAGGATTCTCGGCTTCTTGAGGGTCTTATCTTTCACTAGCACTATATTACCCAAATCAAAGTCATCTAGAGAGATGGCATTCTTTTTCCTTTTAGGTGTGAAAGTTGATAACCAAGGTGGGAGAGTAGGAGAACTTATATTAGCAACAGTCCCTAGAGCTAGTGTCACTGGGGTAACATATACGCTGTTGGTGGGAACAATGGGCATAATGGGCATAGTAGGCATAGTATCAGGGAAAACTACACCAACTGCTAATTGGTCAAAGGTGGAATTGTCTCTGATATTGAAAGAAGGATATGAAAAACTAGGGATGGATCCTGATGATCGAAGGACATCTCTAGAGGTGCCTTGATGGTCACCAAAAATAACTCTAGAAGGGGAGGTGGATCAAGAAGAAGGGATATTGATAGGATAAATGGGTGAAGGAGTCGTAATAGGTGATTGTTGTGGAGAAGAAGAAACTCCTATAATTGGTTGTGCTCCCCCTATGGACATAGAGCTTCTATCCCCTATTGATCTGTAGGTTTGCCATCTATTTCCATCTGTTCGGTTACTTGATCTTGGGTGCTCTATTTCTCAACACCCATATCTATTGGCTCTGGTTCTTTCTCAATAACCTTTGGTTTCTTAGACACAAAGATGATCTTAGGTTTGTGGGGCCTGGAAGGACAAGAAACATTGATTTTATTCTTTGTCTTATTTTTTACTCTCCTCCTTATTTCTTCTTGGAATTTGGCCTCTGATCTTGTGATGAATTATTTTAATGTGACCCCTTTGTTTACTAGCCAATCATTGGTGTTAGCCAATAATGGTGCGAATCTCATTCTCAAAGAGGTCAACTCTTTTTTAGACCATTGAATTAGAGAAAGAGGGGAGTTAGCAATTTATTTAGTAAGATACCTACTATTTACCAAATTTTTGTCATCTACTAGATTCAGAGGGATATCAGTGAGCCCTAGATATTTGATTTGTTCTAGAGATAGTCTATTGTAGTCCATCTTCTTGATGTCTTTTATTGTTCTTAAATCTATTCAGACATTTTCAATCATGGGCTCATGAAACTGAGTCTTCCTTCTGATCATGTCTTTGACACCCCTGTAGTCAAAATTGGGTCTTCTTTTGAAATGCTTCATGGTGACAAGTTACATTTTGGTCTCCATCACCCTTGCTTTGGCAGCAGTCAAAACTAAGTATCTGCCAATTTCAATTGGGAACCTGAAGCCTAGTTTTTTAAGTTCCATTTATTTATTGTGCATGATAATAGTTTGTCTACACAGCTCCATTATCACCAATTTATCAGAAGGAAATCTAGGGAGTATATAGGGATAGCCTTGGAAAAATCCAACTCATAGATAGCAAAAACTAGGGAATTGTAAAAACATACAGTCGAAGTCATTGACAATAGTATAAGCTTCATCTGATACTCTATTCTATTCCAATTGAGGATCAAAAAGACATAAAAATATTGTGAAAAAGGAATCATTTACCATCCTAAATCGATGGATTAATCCCTTTAGTGTTAGCTAAGGGTAATATTGATATACGGGGGTGGATTTTCTGTCTCCCTCTGATGTCAAACTTGTAAAGGTTCTCATCGAAGCTGCAATGTATACCAAGTATGAAGTCATATAGAACTTCAAATTAGTAGACACTGTTGTCAATTACTCATGAAGAGCATTACTAATCTATTCTCCCTAGAAGATGACTTGTTTCCCTTGGAGAATTATCTTGATGAAGGGATACATCCATTCATGAAATTGAGAAGAAGATGGTAGACCTTGTACTCTACTGATAAGAGTAATTGAGTCACCAACTTCCTCTATAAAGTCTCTTCTCATAAAATTCCATGGCCATCTAGACAAGTTGGCTTTAGGAGTCTTGATCCATCTATTGTTGATCACCTTCTTCACCTTCTTAGGATATTTTTTCATATTCCTTTTGTGCTTCAATGAAGTCGATCTTCAATACGTCAGTAGCAAGAGGGCACATGAAAACTCTATCAATAAATTTAGCATCCAATAAAATTATTATGTTGCTGCTAGCATCTGACATTGCTCTAGTCTCTTTGTTGTAGAATTGGGTGCACTGGAGGATGAACTTGGTGTGATGTGGTGCCACAATAAAAGAGGAGACTAGGTGAATATTGCTCTTAATTATTCTTTTCATTTTTGAGCTCAAGTTTTTTATCTTGGTTCTCTCCATAAACTTAGCCATATCCACATGGCTGATCTCTGTGTCCCTAATGTCATTGACATTAGAAGTGACTGAGGTGATTGGGAAAACACCTTGATACTGATACTTCATTACCTTTGACTTCTTTGGAGAAACTTCAATCATCAGGATGAGCCTTTGTTAGAAGTACATTGATGAAGAAGGATCTTGAGGAGGAACTGTGATAAGAGTCATGATCACGCAATTAGGGGAAATATTGGTAGTTTGGGAAAATTTCACGTTGGGTGATCATGACCAGGGAAGTGCACTTGAAAGGGCTAAGTTGATAGTAGGTCACAAAGTGGAAGGAAAGGGGAACAAGCAAGGAAAAATGAAAATTTCCCAAAGCTAGAGAAAAATAGAGAAGGTATGTAGGGGCAGCAAAATTTGCCACTCTTACATGTGGAAAGGGTTCTGTGTGCATAGGTGGCAAAAATTGCTACCTATGCATGTCAGGGTGGAAATGGGATGCATCAGTAGTAAAAATCACCACCGATGCATGTTGATGGGATTGAATGTGTAAGGGTATAAAAAATCACCACTGATGCATGTTGATGGGGTTGAATGTGTAAGGGTAGAAAAAATTGCTGCCCTTACCCTTGATAGGAAAGTCAGGTGTAATGGTAGTGATTTTTTCCACCCTTATACTTAGTTTGGGTTGGATCGCATTGGTAGAAAAAATTTCCACTGGTGTACATTGTTTAAATTATAGATCTATGTTAGGGTGGTGAAAATCACTTCCCTTACATGGGTAATGATTCAGGAGATGTGAGGGCAGTGAAATTCACCACTCTAACATGGGAGGAATAGGCTAAATGGGAAGGGAAGAAGAGGGTCGAGGCATGGTGGGGTTTAGAGATAAATGCTTCATTTGGAAAAAAAAGTAGGGGAGGAAAGAGAAGAAAAAGGAAAAGAAAAACTAGACAATAAATAAAAAAAACAACTTTTAAAAAGAAAGGGAAAACCAAAATGAAAATAAAACAAAACCCTACCTAAAGAGCGATGTGAAATGAGGCTCAAATATGGAAAAAATGTGCTTAATTTTGCTTGCTTTATCATCTAGAGGTAGAGAGTAGGAGGAGGAATGGAAGAATGAGGTTAAAATAGGTTAAAAGGAGATTAAATGGGGGTATAAATCACCCCCAACCACTCAATGCACGTGGCCATAAATGTTGCACATGAAAATTAAGACAATGCAAGGGCGGTGAAAATTGCCGCCCTTGAATGAGAGGTTAGAAACATATGCAGGGGTGGTGAAATTCACTTCTCCTACATGGGACAGATCAACAAGATTCATGGGTGGTGAATTTTTCTTCTCTTGCATGACCGATACAATGGCAGCAAAAAATGCTACCTTTGCATGGAACTCATAAAACAAATGCAGTGGCAGAAAAAATTTCCACTGGTGCATGGAAACACTAGAAAATGCTTACTCTGGGAAATGAAAAACTTTGTCCTCTGGCTACATCAAGATTGTAATGAACTTTGCATCTTTTGGAAAATACAATAGGGGATCATCATAAACTTCAGATGATGCCAGTTGAGCAAATGCGAGAAAAGAAAAACTTGCCTCGAAAAATGAACTTAAAGAGAAAAACATGAAATAGACAAGTTTCATAGGGGTTGTTCCAAAAATGAGCACAGCTAATTTTAGGAACAATACTTTTCATTATTAATAAGATCCATGAATGCCTTGAACTTGTCAAGGTCTTATGAAATTTATTTTAAGAATACTACCCAAGTCATTCTTGTGTAGTCATTTATAAGTAATATGAATTATCTATCTACTTGAAATCTTTGACTTCTTGTAGGTCCATAAATATCAGTGTGTATTAACTCTAAAGTTCTTGTAGTATAATACTCATAAGACTTGAACCTTCTTCTAGTTTGTTTACCATGTTGATATGCCTTGCAAAGTGTGTTTGTAGGTTTGGTGATTTTAAGCATATTCTATATAGACTTATTATAGATTATATTGACTATATTATCAAAGCGTATGTGTCCTAACCTCCTGTACTATAGAAAAATTCCATCCATATTGCTCATAAAACATCTCTCATTATTGATCTCATTCAAGACATATTGATTGTTCTTAATCCTCTTAGCATTGGCAATTAGCCTTCTTGATTTAGATTTTATTCTATCACATCCTCTATCATGAATTGTTAGTGTGTGTCCTTGGTTACACATTTGAATTAAAATAAGAAGGTTATGTTTTCAACTTTCCACATAAAACACATTCTTTGTCTTACTCTTCCCATTGTCTATATTCAAGATACCCTTGCCAATTATATTATTAGTTGTGTTATCTCCAAATATCATTGTTCTTGCAACATTCTTATTTAATGAGATGAACTTCCTCTTATCCCCTATCATGTGGATTAAGTAACCACTATCTATATAACATTTCATTCCTTCATCTTGAATGTGTAGGGAATTTTGAGATATCATAGATTCTTATCCTTCAGTCTTCTGCTCCTCCTCCTTGTCCATAGGGTCTAACTTCTTGATCCACTTCTAAATGGTATGATTGTATAATATTTTGTCTCAACTAATCTCCCTTATATGCCTTGTCTTGAAATCCCCTACAATATGTCCTCTATGATTATAATTATATCATATAGTTTTACTTTTAATATTGAAATGGATAATCACACTATTCCTTCATGATGAATTGATTGTAACATGATGTCTATAATCCATATCCCTATATTCATATTGATTGCATGAAAAATAGTAAACATTGAGAAGATTCACATACCTTGTCTATCTGATGTTGAGTGATGAAACTCTACCTTTGTTATCTCTTTAAGGAGTCACATTCTTCTTGACTTATTGATGACCAATTTTAGTCTTATATTTGAGAGTTTCTACATAGGTCTTTACTCTATCAATATCATCACTCTTTGATAATCAATTATCCTTTGAGGTTTGAATCTCCTTGTTTTCATTTTAGTATTATTTAAATACAAGACATGTCTTATCATGTGGAGACATTTAACTATTCAAAATATCATAAAGGAATTTAGTGCTCTTTTCAAATTTCAGATGTGTCTTTAGTTTGACTATTACTTTATCCAATTCTACCTTCAAGGAATTCATTTATATTCCAAACTTGATGCATTCTTCCTCCTTCGTATTGAGACTTACAATGATAATCTCAATATGAGCTTCCAACTATTTGATGATCTCTTCATGTTCATTGGTGTTTTTAATTAGTCTCTCTTCAAATATATTTATTTGTTTCTCATAACTCTTAACCAATGATCTTAGTTTATTATTATTCCTTCTTTGAAACTTTAACTCCTCTAGAGAACTCACCGAGTTTGAATCAAGGTTAAATTCAACCTCTTCTTCATCTGATTCTTCATCATTCATAAGAATTTTTAATTTTGAAAAACCCTCATTGTCTTTTTATATAGTCATGAATAAGGTTTATTGTTATCATGATCATTACAGTCATCATCACTATCATATGCCCTTATGTCACTTACATCAGAGGATCTACTATATTATTTGATATAAAAACTTCTCATGTTCTTGGATGACCCTTTCTTTCTTTCATACTTTCTAAAAATATTTTTTCCTTTTTAAGCTTATATAACTTATTATCATCACCATGATGTTCATCATGATCTCTATCATGCTAATTTTTATCCTAGTTAGGAAATTTAGATTTAAAATGACCAATCCTACCATAGTTAAATCACTTAAATGGAAATTTGACCTTATACTTACTTGATTCTTTCTTTATTTTTCTAACAAACATGGCTTCTATCTTGTCATCATGAATGTATGTATCAACTTCATCCTTAAAATTTTTACTTTGTGAATTTTTATCAAATCTAAATGTAAATTCCTTCTTGTAAGGTCTTCCATCACTTGTTCTCATTTCATAGGCAATCAAGATGCCATGAAGCTCATCCATCTGTATTATGTTAAGATCTTTGATCTTCTCCATAGTAGACACTTTTGAATTAAACTTAGAAGTCAAGGATCTAAGTACATTTTGTAATAATATCAATTATTCTAACTTCTCTCCTAGACCTCAGATGACATATACCACTTCATCTACTCAAAAAAAATAATATGCAATGTTTTCATCATCCTTCATTCATTGACTTTCAAACTACCTTTAATGTGTTTTTAACATTAACAACTTAACTTTTGTGTCTCCTTCATAGATGGTTTGCAACTTTTCCCAAATTATTTTGGTTTTATAAAAATGCATAACTTTCATAAATTATACCTTTAGAATACCACACATGATGAAATTCATTTCCTTTGAGTTGTTCTCACTTGCCTTCTTACCTGTTGCATTAGTTGTTGGTGTAGAAGTTGGAATGGATCTATCAAAAATAGATTGTCATATACAATAAGATAAAAAAATTAGATAGGTATTAATTTTTATGCTCCAAAATGTATATTTATTCCCAATAAAGAGAGGATATTTATTATTTTAGAAACCTCCTTGTACTTGATGACTACACATGCTTGCGTTTTTAGGATCACGTTTAATCTATTAGGCCTACTTCAAAGGTTTAATATCTAATACCGATTTTTGGAAGCATAATAATGAAGGGGGGAATGAATCTATGTTTAAAATTTTATATTAATTATAATTAATTATTCATTGAACCATGAAATTAATACATTGATATAGTAATGCATAAAAAACCATTCACATGAGCAGAAAATAAGAAAACACATATATGATTGGAAAAAACTCATGGGGAATAAAATATATTATAATATATAAAAATGGAATATATTAATTTTAAACAAAAGGTCAAATTAATTTTACCACCAACTCAATTTGGATCACGCACCTACTTTGCTAGGCTCTAGCAAACATCTACTTGTAAGGAAGCACCAACTCCCTAAGTGACTCATCACCAACTCAACCACCTCATAAATTTTGATAATAAAACATCTTATCATATATTAAAGTTTAATTGTAATTCCTCCTTCTAAACCATGAAATATTTTATTTACTTATATTACATATCTATATAAAGGCCCAAACTACCTTGTATATATACTAGTCGCATGGTCACACACCACTCTGTCAGCCACAAACCTTCAACCTCTTAGCTCTATTGAGGTATTATATTGTTGTTATGTTTATACATTAATTTTGTCATTAATTTCAAAGGTAATTTAGTGCCATTAAATTCCCATAGGTTCCATTGTGAAGAAGCATGTTCTAGTAGGTCCTTGAGTTATGTATAAGGTCTTGGTACAATGTTGTGATATGCTAAACTTATGACCAATGTTTCTTTGTATTGATATGAGATATCATAAAAAATATATTATTTTTTGTGTTTAAGTGATTTTTTTTATAATTTAATTATTTACCAAGATCATAATAATCAAGTCTTTGTGGACAAGGTGTATTTTGAAGCCTAGTCTTGTATTCATGAAGGCATGGCTAGTTCAATCTTGTTAAGAGGCATATATGGTTTGAGAAGTCCTAGTCAAAGGATAATTATGGTAGATGGTTTATATTATATATAATGTTTTAATATGAGTTATGATATACACAATTTATCTTGAACATCTCAAAGTGGTATGGTGCCTAGTAGGTCTATTTGATAGACTAGTTCTTGAGCATGGATATGGCTTGTAGAGGCATGATAATGATGATATGGATGTGTGTGGAATTGAAGTTATGAAATAAAATTTTAAATAATGAGATAAATATGTGGATTCAATCACATGACTCTCATAGTGAGCATATGGGATAAATTTTTCATTGGTGGTCTTCTCATGAACCTTGTATTAAGACTCTAGGTGACATGGTGAGGCATCATGATTAGGTTTGTATGCTTGTGAGATCATGTGATCATAGTTTGAGGTCTAACATGTTGTTCCATGTGTTTTAGTGAAGTTTTAAGGTCTTGATCTGAAGAATAAATCATATAAAGTGAATTTGAGGTCTCTTGAGTATTGGAATGAAGTGTTGCAGACCCAAGAAGGATTTTATGATGTTGGTTGGCATGTGTGACTATTGCATAGGAATATAAGCTCTTGGGAAGAGATTTAAAAGGTTCCTATAAATTGTTTCTAGGAATTAGGATTTGTTTTCATGGATAAAGTTGTATGAACAAATGTTAAGAATGGAAACGATCATAAAACCATTTGAAAACCCTCATAGTGACCTAATATGGAAGATCTTGATGGAAATGACTTATAATTGATTGGATGATATATTTTTATGTTTATATCATGGATTAAATTCTTACAGGTACCTATAAATTATATTGGTTTGTTAGGTGAATGAGTGGACCATACATAAAAGTGTTTATTTCTCAAAAATTTGATATAATAGATAGATTTTACCAAGTCAGTGAATGCATATCATTGAAGGATAAATTTTGAGACTTTTATTTCATTCCCATGGTTGTTTATGATCATATTCTAGACTTTAAATTTCCAAACCGGTCATGTAAGTTGACCTATCACTAAAAATCCTACTGAGGAAGACAAGGAGAAAAACCAAGTAAAAGTGGTAATGAGATTAGGGAAGTATTTTCATGGACTAGGATTGAATCCAATTGCATAAAAATGTTTGTAAATATTTTTAACACATGTTCATATTGGTTATATGTTTTTTAGCTCAATGAAAATGTTGTTCATAAGATGACTTGACTAGTGAAGATGAGATCGTGAAGATGTAAAGTTGAGAAATTGGTCTATAAGATAAATATTTTAACTATAAAAAGATATTTATCTATATTATAGTTAAATAATTATATCATAGGATCATAAAAATGTATCAAGAGTTTGTAAAATTTCCCACATAGGTGATGAAAGTCATAATCACCATGACTGGTCCTCATGGTAAAATGGTAGTTTTGGGTATGCAAGATGAAGTGATGAGTTTGAGATGTTATATAATGATTTAATATAAATAATACACATTTTTATGTTTTTGGGGATATATATTACCTATCCATGATCTATATAATATTTAGAGTTTGTATAATAAGTTGAAAACAACATTCATCAACACTATGTTTTAAGTGTCTTTGGTAGTTTTTTGTGTATTAGTGAGATTGATGTTCGTATGTCATTATGACAATTTTATAAGTATTTAAATAGTATAATTGTGATAAAAATATATAAATGTATCATTTTTATGATTTATTATTTATGGGAAATTCCATCTCATGTGTTGTAGTTCTATGTATGCATGACTCATTTCTAAGGTGTTTTGACAGACTTGAGTAAGCTAAGTGAAGAGTTGTTCCTAAAACATTAAATGATAAGAAAATATATAAAAATAATGTGGATATTTTAAATATATTACATATTATATTATAAACTCATATGGAGTGTTTTAAAGATCCTATACTAGTGTTTGAGATCAAATTGCTAATGATTGGGTTCTGAGCAAATTGGTAGTTTTGAGTGAGATTCTTGATGAGGTGTTCCTAAATCTTTGTATAATAAGTGATGGAGTATAATGACTATTATTATGACACTGAGGTCATAAAATTTCCATCCATATGTGTATTGTGCCTACAATGTGTTTCTATAGGTTGTTTGAGCTTCATCTTTGAAGAAAGTATTTTTCGGGTAATAGGGCCTAATAGGTTTTTAAGGCCTACTAGTGATTTCAAGGTGTGATCAGAGGATTTATAACTTATTGAGAATGGATAAGGTTATTTGAGGTTTCCATATAATTTTTTGAAATGTTTTAGTTCTTTTATTATGTCCATATATGAAATATATTTTCAATTTATTATGTGGGGAGGATAAACCTAATGCATTAGGACTCTATCAGTCCTAAAAAAAGATTGAAGTCTAAATGTGTTTATATGACCTAATAATGATACTAATTTGATTGATTATTATGTTTAGGATGTAATAATACATGTTTTGGATCTGAAACTAATGGACTAGTGTCTTAACCAACCATGATATTGTGTGAGCAAGTGATTTATATTTATATAAGGCATAATAAGCCTAATTTTGTGTGAAGTAGAGAAGACTTCTATGAGCAAAGAAGAGAAAATAATATGAAGGATCAAGAGGTGTTACATACCATCATAATTTTGGATTTATACTATGATAAACATATAATATAGTTGATTATGCAGATGTCAAGGTCAGTTGACCTAATAAGCCTAGTAAGAGGCATATTGAGCGAAGAGGCCTAAAAGGCTATTTGAGAGAGATAAAAGAGTGTGAAGAGAAAAATAAGGTGATAATAATTATTTTAGTGATAAAAATGTGTCCAAAGGTGATTAAATTTTCCAAGTGGCTGGTTTGTTTCTAATTCACCTAGGGGGTTGGTGTCTCCTTTCAAGTTGGTGTTTGCGAAAGGCCTAGTTGTGTTGGTGCTTGACTAGTGAGGGGTTAGTGTTCCTTATGGGATTGGTGCCTCACTAAATTTTGATTCATTGAATATATAAATATATTAAAATATATGATTTAGTGGGTTTAATTACCAATTATGGTTTTCCACATATATGTTATGCTCATAGGTTGTATTCTTATGTGAATTATTGTTTATGCATTGGTTGATATATGTGATTAAATGAATGCTTCATGAATGATAATTTAAATTAAATGATTATTTTAATTTAATTTATTCACCCCCATTTTAGTGGTTATTATTTCAAAAATTATTATTAAATAAGGTCCTTTAAATAATATTTACATCTTGAAGGTGATCCTATAAGTACAAGATGGCTAAGCAACTAAGGAAAGAGAATCAAGAGTTGAGATATATGGTCATGTTTCTTGAGAAATATGTATTTACATTGAAGAATAAGCTTAATAATAGAGCCAAATAATATGAGATGAATTATTAAGAGATTAAGGATAAGATAGGGCTTAAAAATTCAAGTCTAATATTGAGATAAGAAGAATGAATGCGATTCAAGATAGATGTATAGCAACTCATAGTCAAGATTATTCATAGAGAAAAGGATCATAGAAATGTATCAAGGGATGAAAATTAATTAAATTATGGAAGGAAAAATAATTGGTCAATAGAAGATCACAACAATCATCAAGCAAGATTAAAAGATAAGAAGAAAGATGTCAATGAAGATAATCTAAATGCTTTAGTCAAGATCAAATGGAATATGAAGAGAGACTATTAGTCTTATGTTTGTAAGGTGGCTAAGAAGAGTGGATTGGAGATCTATGAATCTCATGAATTTATATTGTTCTAGTATCTTATGGAAGAGGGTGACTCTATTAAGATTAAGGGAGATATTCATCAATTAGTGGAAGCATGGTGGTTGCTTGGTCTAAGGGGGATATTTTTAGATTGTTCATAAGATCCCAGAGAAGGATTTATATTCCAAAAAGACTTGTAGCAGTCATGAATAAATTTGAGTTATGGATTGGTTTTCAATAGCAATATGTTCATGAAGATAGTTGGTTGTGATCTTGATCTATAATGAGGTTTTAAATTCATTCCAAGATCTTGTTTAAGGTGGTTGATTATGAAAGAATTTGATTTTTTATATGCTTTGTACATTTAGTTTGGGTGATGATGTAGGTGATTTAGCATATGACATGACTCGATGTAATGAAGGTTTGAATGCTCCATGGGATAGTAAGACCTAGAATAGATTTCAAGATGTGAATTAACTTATAAAGACTTATGGAGTTAAATGAACATTATATAGATTATCTGGAAATTAATAATGAGGAATTGAAGTGATCTAGGTACTCAAGAAAAGTTATATAGTTCTTTATTTGTCTTAACAGTCAAGTGGAACATAAATTGCTCTACAGAGCCAATGTGAACATTAGAGCAAAGTTATCTATGAGAATAGAGATAATATAAGGATCATGAAAGATTATAGTAACATGATTTATATACTTTAAGGAATATCATATAGGTCTAAGCTTGAAAAGCATAGTGAAACCATAAAAATCTAGTGAGTGTAAGGTGATTGTAGAGTTGGTTGTTTTGAATCATTACCATGTGGAGTTGAGTGATCTTGGTAAATGTGAATTTGACATTAGGATCATGTAATGCATGTGGATAGTGTATGATGTCTTTGAAAAAGTATGTGAAGTATAAGACTAAGCATATTACTATTAGTTAGAGGTTTGATATACCATATCAGTCTTGATAGAGTTTGATGAATGTTATATGTAGAGATGCTTAATGGATTTTATCATAAATAATGAGATATATTATATAGATAAGATGAATCTAGGTTCATGTATTACATATGAACATATGTCTTATTTACATAAATATATCATAGAGGTCTAAGGGAAATGATTATGGTCTGAGTATGAAAAACAAAGTGAAATCATAAATAACTAGTAAGAAGAATGCATAGTTGGTTCATTGATTGGCTATGAAGAGTTGAGTAATCTATGTGCACCAAAGTGAATTTAAAATTATTTAGTGTATGTCAAGGTTAGGTATCCAAATGAGTATTCTAAGTATGATAAATTAGTTTTAGTCATACCAAGGATAAGGTGAGTAGTAGTGTGCTCTGAGTTCATCTAAAAATGGTATGCATGGTGTTAGGGGGAAGATGTGTCCAACATGCTTCTTAGTTTCCTTATTCATATGTGTTAAAGTCCCAGTTGTTGAATATGATTGTCATTACTAAAAATTCGTTTTGTCAAAGGGTGAGTTCATTCTTCAATTATTTCTAGATATCAAGTAAGGAGAGTGAGGTTCATGTGTTTTATGTATGCATAATATTAAAGGGAGTATCATTAAATATTTCTATGAGTTAAGCTCCTATTTTATTTATCAAAGGAAGATTAAACTTATTTTGGAGAAAGTGTTTTTTAGGTCTATGGATCTAATGGTAGTATTGTTAGAGATAAACCTTTATCATTAATGTCAAAGGGGTAGAAAATAACAAATTGGGAGAAAGACTAATTTGGGGGAGATCCATCTTGAGGAGATGAGAATTATCTACTTTGTTACAATGTTTGCCATCAATGACAAAGGGGGAGATTGTTGAGGTATGTTCCTATTATTATGTTGGTACATTGATTTTAGCATTTATGTCAAAGGTAATTGAGTGTCATTGATGTCTTATAGGTTATCTTATGAATAATCATGGTCTATTAAGTCCTTGAGCTTTGAATAAGGTCTTAGCACAGAGTTTTGATATGACAAGCTTATGAGCAATGTTGCTTTGTATTTTATGAGAGATCATCAAAAAAAGAGTATTGGTTATGTTGATTTACTTTTTTTTGTAAGTGTTGTAATCATAACCATTTGGGGGTGAATCACTATAAAATATTTTCTTTCAATTTCACTTATCATTCATCAAACATTCAAACTAATCAAGAGATATAGCAATGCATAATCAGTCATTCATATGAGCATGAGGTAATAACATAATAGATGAACATAAGAGCTATGTGTTAAACCCACATTTGGGATAAAAACCACTAAAACATCACTTGAAATAATTTCCTATAAGTAATGGATCAACATTTAGTGTGAGACCAATCTCACAAGGAGCACTAACCCCTCATTTTTCAAGCACCAACTCAATTAGTCCTATAGCAAGATCCAACTTACAAGAAGGCACCCACACCCTAAGTGACTTGAAAGTAGCTAAAAAAATTAAAGGATAATTATTTAAAATCTAACCTACAAGGTGGATCCCACTCCTACCTAAATAAGTACCAACTTAGCCAAGACATGTTTGATCACCTTCATAACATGTTGTTACTCAATCAACAGATGGTGACCTCTTCTTCAACTCTCTTATTTATTCTATCCACTATCATATATTAGGAACAAATATTTTATTCATCTCTGATGGTTTAATAATCAACATAAAATCACTCATTCAACACTCTCAAATTACCTCTTTAAACATAAAAAGTTGCCCTTTTTCTACTTCACTCAAATAACCTCTATATGGCTTAATTAGGTCAAATAACCTTACTCATCATACTCAAAAATTCTATTGGATGTTAATGAATAGCCCTCTATTCACATTTCATGGTCTACATGAACTAATTATTCTCCTTAAAGAGATATTTTATTCACTTATACTTGTATTCCTGCTACTTGCACAAATAGGAATATTATGCCTTGTATTTATACCAAACATTAGAACACTGACACTCTTGGTTGTCCAAGACATTAATCCATTAGGTTGAAATAAAAAAACATGTTTAAGTACATGTTACACACAATAATCAATTAGATTAAGATAATCATTAGGTCAGCCAAAAACATTTAGACCACCTTCTCTTCTTAGACTGACTTAGAGACCTAATGGATTAGGTCTATTCTCTTCATAGAGCAGCATGAAATACTATGGAAAATATGGCCCTCAACAAAGCCCCTAAAATCTTATAAAACTTCATTTATAACCTAAAATTACATCCTCCATGATCAACAAGACACACATCCTTCTCTTTCCTCATGAGAGATCCATTAGGCTTTAAAGACCTGTTAAGCCTAAACACCCCAAAAATAATGTCAATAAAGATATAACTCAAACAACCTATATATATTATATAATCACTTTAAAATAACGATCCACATATGGATCAAAACTTCATGATATCAAGATAATCATCAAATCCATTATACATCTTCTATCAAGCTCAAACCAATCATAAACACTACTTCAAAAATATCACTCTGATATGCCAAATAACTCCAAAACACAATGAATAAAATTTAACCATAAACATATGTATAATTTATTTTTAAAATTTTTATAATATACCTATCTATGGATATATATTGGAGTTGAATAGTATTATGAATAGTAATGCATTATAGGAATAATCCCACATGCATAGAAATGAAGAGTGGGATAGATTAGAATAGTATAACTAAGAGGGCATAGCCCATTGTAATGGATCAAGAATAATAATTGCAATTGATAATTTATTAAAGGAGGTATCCCCCTCTAAGTGGAAAGTGATTTAGAGTGACTCCTTCCATAAAAAGAATACAATTTTTATATATTCAATATTTCTATGCTTTATAATACAAGGTCCTCTTGTCTAGTATTAGAGCACTTTTTAGGGTTATTTCCATGATTTTGATACTTTTTGTACGTCCATTTACATTTCCATTATCTTTGTTGTAGATATAATTTAGAGAGGCACATTTGGGAGATTGATGGAACAAGTCTAAGAAGTGTAGATTTTCATTTTTGCCTTCAAAAAAACTGACTATTCTTCTTCAAACTTCTCATAAACAGTATATAATCAAGCCAAAATTTTATGGGTTTTATGCATCTCTATCTCATCTTTTCTAAAAATATTGAAATTTTAAATTTCATTAAGTATTGTATAAGTTATTTCAATTTTAGTGACTGATATTATTTGTAACAAAATTCAAAAAAAAAGTCATGGATCCTTCTATTTTATTTAAAGCAATGCATTCATTAAAAAATATCCATGTTATTTTTGAAATAATTCATCTTCAATTAAATATAACCAAACATATGATAGATAAATTAATGCCTAGTTGGATTGGAATTATAACTATAGTTAATGGTATGTGGATTCATTCCCTGTAATTGATGAATATGAAGTAAAAATAATTACATGGCATGAATTGGAGGACACTTGTAGAGCATGGTATGTTGATCACTCTAGAGTGATTAATTCATTTGATCTTTTCTTTTCCAAATCATCCCTCCACACAATAGAAACTTATTTTCTTATGCCTTCAAATATTTATAGCAATTTGATGAATTATTTGATGGATTTAGTCATTGTAAACAAAATATGTGAAAGGAATTATGCTAAAGGGGATGGCATGTATCCTCCATTTGTTCATCAAGATAATTATTTTGATCACCCTTGCTCTTATTTTGAGGAGATGATCATTATTCTTCAAATTTCACTTTAACCTTTGATTTTGGTGCTTATGTTCAACTTGTTGATGTACATACCCATATCCCAACATTAAAGGAAGAAGCAAAAGCAAAAAAGGTGCATGTATGGGCTTCTATTTGGTCTTTAACTTATTTTAAATGTATGTTTGAACTCTTATTTAGTCATCCTCTTATTTATTATCATGTTTCAATAAAATAATATATTTAAGGGGGATGGAATGTAATATACCTATATAGGGGTATATATTGGAGTTGAATAGTAATGCATTAAAGGAACAATCTCACATGCATAGAAATGAAGAGTGGGATAGATTGGAATAGTATAGATAAGAGGGAATATCCCATTATAATGCATCAAGAAGAAGAATTTTAATTAAAAATTTCTTAAAGGAGGTAGCCCCCTCAAAGTGGCAAGTGATTCAGAGTGATTCCTTCCATAAAAGGAATATAGTTTTAATATATTCAATATTTTTATATTTTAACATAGAAGTTCTCATATTTAGACTGACCTGTTAGTATTTTTATATCTTAGCTTATATATTCCTTCCAATGTTATATACCTATTACTCTCACCAAGACTAAATAGCTGAATTGACCCATATATTGACCAAAATGTAGATTACGAATACTAGTTCTTTTTATGGAAGGAATCACTCCAAATCGCTTACCACTTCAAGGGGGCTAACTCCATTAAGCAATGGTCAATTACAATTCTTATTCTTGATGCATTACAATGGTATATTACCTCTTATTTATAATATTATAATATATCCCACTCTTTATTTATATGTATGTGGGATTATTCATCTAATGCATTGTTATTCATACTACTATTCAACACCAATATATACCCCTATATAGGTATATTACAATTCTAAATGAATATTAGATCCTATGGAACATATAAGAAATAACCAAATTCTTGGTGTACTTTAAAACTATTCAAAATGACAAGGATACAGGGGCAGCTTGGAATGATCATACAAGGTCTAGAAGATGTCTTAAGAAGGAGCAAATTTGAATTTGAGTTTAACTTGTTTTCCCTCCAAAAGAGAGTTTCAAATTTTTATAATGTCTTAGTGGGTCTAAGTGAGTGGAAAGAGGTGTAAATGATAAATAAATGTTTTGAATGACCTTATTTATTTTGTAAAATTTCCTAAGAGTGAAAATAAATGCATAAGTCATGTAAGAGTGAGGTGGCAATCCACCACCCACATAGGTTTAGAAGGTTGTTAGTGAAATATTGATCAAGATTCAGTTATGAATCTTGTTGAAATATTTTTTGATAAATATAGTATTTTTATTGTGTGTGAGATAAAGTTTTTAGAGGAGAATATCTCTTTAAATTTTAAGGTATTAGATTATGGACATGGAATACATAATTCTTGATGAATGAAGAGGACTGTGATCATGGATTTTTTGAGTACATTGTAATGACAAGCCTAAAATAGAGCCGATTGTATGTTTGAATATTTTATGTGATAAGTGCGTGATTGTTTATTTATTTTTATTGAATATTAAAAATTTATAATCTCTTGTTTGAGATATGGGAAAGCTAAGTGATTTTAATTACCAGCCAATTTTGTGATGTCTACCTAGTTTGTCAATAGAGTAAGCTCATATATAGGTTATTCAAGAACAATATGAACATTTGCTCTTTTCCATATTCAATTTATATGGAGAAAAGATATTATAGATAAATCTTAATATTTGGAGGTAATATATTTTCCATTTGTCTAGGGTCAAACTTTGTTAATCCAAGTTAGTGATAGATGGTAGACAATATTTACATACAGTCCATACAATCATGACATTTCGAGTACTATGTTTGGTCTTGAAAAATGTGTTTAAATACAAATGGGATTATAAAAGGTATATAATAGTTTTCAAATGTTTTTAAAACCTCCTTTAAATTTTTTTTAACTCTTAGATATTGATAAGATTGGTAAAAACCCTATTAACCTTGTTCTTGCTAGCAAACACAGTATTAACTCTATTTAGAGATTGAGTTGTGTTTTATTGATTATTATTTTTATTTAAATGAGATTAAAATGAATTTAAGATAGTTTAAAAAGTTGTTGATAAAAATTTTGAAGTTTTTGGAGTTTTTAAATATTGATAGAAGACTAAAGAAACCATAGTACCCCTGTTTTACTATGTGAAAGATAGTGTTGTAAAACTAAGAATTCAAGTTTGTATAGGTCCTAAGGATCATGAGAACATTCCAATTTAGTTAAAAAGATGTGAAAAACCTACACAAACCCCTTCTAATCATTAGGTTTTTTTGAAATAGGTTTAGTACCAAGATATACCATTATTTTTACTCGTGGCTTGTTGTAGGTCAGTCTAACCCTAGGTTTAGGGTTTTTTATATTGGGGGAGTTCCGACCATTGAAAAAGCCCCAAAATTTATAATATTACATTATTTGAATTTATATCATTAAAGGATGTGGTTGTAGAGTTTTAGGTATGTACCAGTATGGAAATGAGGCTATGTTCTAGTGCTAGACCTAGAGGAGTAAAGGAATAAGGGCAGTATTAGGAAAAGTGAATTTGTCCAAAGGAGGTCAAAAATGATTGATTCTACTAAAGGATCCAAATGGGTATCTAAAAAAGTGAATGGCTTGTAGATAAAGTATATACATAGTACATGTTATGGATATTTTCTCATAGGGAGGACTAATTAGTGAGAGGCTTAAAGAAAGAAGTATAATTTGCCTTGAGAGTTATGTCAAAAGGTTAAGGTAGTGGTTGTATGACCCAAAAAAATCATTGACTATGTGATCATTTTCTAGTGAAAATCTGATAGATACTTACAAATAGTATCTTTACCCATAAATAGGGATAGTAGAAGGTAAATCTAGGAATGATGCTTGATTGAAGTGAAATGAACTAATAGTTAGAGTTGATGGTTTGAGTAGGGATAGGAGAGAGTGTTTTAATAAAGGTGTTTGATGATATTAAAATAATCATGGAGTCAAGATGAAATATTGAGAGATCATATTGGCATTGACCAATGGAGAGTGCACCATGAAGTTAAAAATATGTATATGAATAAGAATGTTTAAGTGTATTCAAATGTTATTAATGCTTTATTGATTGTGGAAATTTCATATGGAAAACTAAAGAAGCATGATCTTATGAATCATTATATTGAAATTTATAGCTATTATAGAATGATTTTCCAAAAAGGACTAGACATGAAAGAGTGAATTGAAGGAAAATATAGAGTTTAACAAATAATTGAATCTATCTCTGCATCACATGGGAACATTATTCTCACTTACACACAAAAACTATTTATAGCTCCAAAAATGTAATCATGAAGAATGTCATATTTAACACTTATAAGGTCACTTAAATGAATTATAATTCAAATTAATAGTTACTATGTGACCTATATAACATCATCTAATATATATATCATTTTTTATATTTTCAATTAGTGGTTTTACAAACTAATTTGTTAAGTTTCTCTTTCACAATTCTAACACAGCTAGATAAGTCATTTTGGATTCCATATCTCAAATCCTTTAAGGTGACTCTAAACATTAAATATATAATTTATATGTCATATAAATTCAAAAATAAATTAATATGTGTATTGGATACACATAATCCTATCATAAAGTCTCAAACTCTTCACTTCATCTTACATACCCAAAACTATCATTTTATCTCGAGTACTAGACATGATGAACTTACATCCAACACATGCATAAATTAAAAAATAAGTCTTGATGAATTATTATGATCCTTATAAATATTTATAATATATCCAAAAAAAATTTATATATGTATAAATGTAAATATCAAACATATAGACCAATCTCTATAAACTTACACCTTCATTGTCCATCTTCACTAGATAGGTCATCTTGTGAAAAAAAGTATACTTGTTTATGTGCATCACAAAGACTTATAATCAAGGGGAAAGGTGATATAGGTCATAAAAATAAACCTTAATCAATTGGATTGATTCTTAATCCACTGCAACATATCCCTAAACACATTTTCACTCTTGCTTGGTTTTTCTCATTATCTTCACTATAAATATTTTTAGCAATATGACAACTTATATGACTAGTTTATAAATTTTGGATTATATAACCTACTCATAAATAATTATGGGCATGAATTAAAAGTCAAAAAAAAAATTCTAAAATTATTTTCATTATTTTACCAAGTTATCTTTTTTGCTATAGTAAATTTTTGAGAAACAAGTGATTTTCTATCGCTTCCACTTACTCTCCTTAATACTCAATGCCACCCAGGTGAACTTGGAAGATAAATTCACATGTTTTAATCATAAAGATATCTTTACCAAACCATTATAGTAACTCAAAAACAAAGCTTTCACTATCGAGTCCTTATAAGGGTTTAAGGAGGGTTTAACACTTGTTCTAGTGTTAATGATTGTTCATACAATATTGCCCCTCAAATGATAAAATAATTCCTAGAGATCTTATCAAATACCCTTTCCCATATCCATTTAAATAATAAATACACTTATCATAATATATTTCATTCCTTAGAAACTTTTCTTCTTTCCTCATTAGGCTAGCTAGGATCTTAGATAGATCTAGGTATAGACCTAATCATGAAGACATCCCTCTTTACAAATAATCTATAACTTTCTTTAAGGGTTATCCACATCATATGAATGATAAAAACATTCATACAACTTCTCATGTCTCCTTACCTTGAATATTTACCATTAATCGTTATTAGGCTATGCATGGTCTAGGAGAGGTTTAGGTGTAGATATAGACTAAAACACTAAAAACCATAAATTCACTTTGAGACTATCCTAACATATCCTATACATCCACTAACATGCATTAATATTTTCCAACCAGACTCCATACTCATATAAAAACATTTCATCACCTTTATACATGTTTATGGACCTTGACTTACTCCGTAAAAAGTCTTGTAGACCTTAAGACCTCTTGAAGACCTCATTGATTAAATTCATTTTCAAACACTCTCTTTATCACTAATGAAAACACTCCCATGAATTCCTCTTGCACTCTTGAAGACTTTTCATCTTATACGCTGAAGGTTATTCACATGCTTCTATCTTATCATCACCTCATGATATCATCCTTTATCAAGGACTTGCACTATTATCCATTGACATCAATAAATGATGCTTACCTGATGATACCATGACATCACTCACTCTATCCTTACAACATTGATAACATGATTCTTGTCTTTTCCATCAATGACAATGTCTCAAAAAACTCCCCCTTTGTCATTGATGAAAAAAATTATTGATGGATATCACACTTCAAGTTGAACATCTTTTCAACAAATAACTTCTCCATTAATATGATCTCTCTCCCCCTTTGAAATTGATGACAAAGGGTCTCTACAAATATCACTTATATTTTCACTCTAACTATACAATATTACTAGAGAAAACTAACCAAATGCTTACATTAAAATGATTAAAAGGATATGTCTCAACTTGACTTGTTTCTAAACAAATTGACACATGTTTGTCATGACTCCACAAACCTTCCTTTTAGCTCATCACCTACTCTTGATCTTACCTTAGGCTCATATCTATTGAAGCAAACTTCTTAATCATAGATATGTTAAGCCCCCCTTAAGACCATGCTATCCTTTCATGTTTTCCCAAACCATCATAAGCCTTCATACAAATGAACACACTCTTCTTGCTTGATATCTGGTAGCACCTAAAAAATTAACTCTTTTAACAAACCATCTTTTTGTAAAAATCTTCAATGAGATATTATAGAGACCTACACATATTATTCCTATCTACAAATAAAAGCATTATTCTAAATAAAAATATTAGTCATCTATACACAAACAAATTTAGTATCCATTAGTCTATCCCATTTATGTTTCACAAGCCATCATGGATCAGACTAGCTCAAAATGACTTCCACAAAGCAAACTACTATTTAGGTCTACGAGACTTAAATCATTGTGGTAGACCTAAATGAAATATTTATCAAAATTTGATTAATTATTTACTTTACAAGCTTTATCAAGGACTTTGTATATTATCCATATGCATTACATGATCCTAATGTCATTTCGACATCCACCAAGATCACTCAACTTTACATGGTAATGACTCAAAACAACCAATTCTATAGTCATCTTACACTCAATATATTTTCCTAGTTTCACTATCCCTTGAAGTCTTGAAAAAAATTATTCAATCCAGTCATGTCATATTCTTCAAACACCTACATCATCATTAAAAATTACTATGTCTACCATTGAACATGCCTATAGGATATAGTGATCTTATTAGGTATTTCATAACATATGCACCCATGATTTCGGTCCATTGGGTCTTGTTACCTCAATGCATATATACTAAAAAACCATACAAATGTAAAATAGGATAAATGCTCATACCTTTATACCTTATAAAGGCTTAATTAGATTTCATATCACCAATAGGGATCATCAACATACTCAGGCCTCTAACATATCTTTGCTCTTCTATGACAACTTCATAGACTCAACACATCTTCTCTAGCTCTATGATCAAGTTATTATTCACTAATATTCTTGTAAATATATTCTTACAAGGTCTAGAATAAGATTTTATAAGACACCTTGATACCTTGATCTGATTCATCTATGTTATGACCACAACATAACATTAATCAAGCAGATTTGAACCTATACCTTTCTTCAAACATGTCTTCAAAGTCATTAGGTTTTATTTTTGACTTGTATTAAATATATTTCTTATTCTTGTAGAGAAATATTTCTAGTACTATCATGTAATCCTTTATGCAGACCTCAATCATGACCTTTACAAGCTTATCCATCTTGAGCTTATAGGATCACCTTCAAGATGTCAAGCCTCCTCTAAAGGAATATATATTATACAAATTTTTATAACCACAACCATTGAGATGAGGGGTGAATTAGTTTACAATGTTTTCTTTCAATTCCACTTATCATTCATCAAACATTAAAACTAATCAGAGATATAATAGTGCATAATCAACCATTCATATGAGCATGAGGTAAGAATATAACACATGAACACAATAGATATGTGTGAAAAAATAATGGGTTATAAAATCCATTGAAACACCATTTGGAATACTATCCTAAAAGTAATGGATCAATATTTAGTGAGGTACCAACCCCACAAGGAGCACTAACCCCTCACTAGTTAAGCACCAACTTAACTAGTCCTTTAGCAAGTTTCAACTTATAAGTAGGAACCCACACCATATGTGATTCAACACAAAATTAGCCACTTCAGGACACTTATGCAAGCTCCAAACTATAATTAATCTCCCACTCTCTCTTGACTAAGCACCATCTCAGCTAAGACAAGCTTGATCACCTTCACAACACCTTATTGCTCAATTAATAGATGGTGACCTCTTATTCATCTCTCTTATCTACTCTAGACACTATCTTATATTAGGAACACATGTCTGATGAAAATACAAAGGTAACTTAATCAACATAAAATCACTCTTTGAACACTTTCAAACTTCTTCTTTAAACAAGCAAATCTACTCTTCTTCTACTTCACTCAAATAGCCTTCATTTGGCTTGATTACGTCAAATAACCTTGATCATCATAATAAAAAATTCTAATGGATGTTCATGAATAATAATTTTATCCCCCTTTATGGTATACATGACCTATTTCTTCTCCTCAAATATCTCTTTTCTTTGCTTATACTCACATTCATCTTACTTTCATAAATAGGCCTATTATGCCTTATATTTATACCAAACATTAGAACACTCACACTCTTGGTTAGAAAATACATTAATCCATCAAGGTCAGACTAAAAATATGTTTAAATACACATTAAACATAATAATCAATCAAATTAAGATCATCATTGGGCCAGACAAGAACATTTATACCACCTTCTCTTCTTAAACCTACCTAGAGACCTAATTCATTACGTCTATTCTATTACAAGAGTAACACAAATTACTATGGCCTAGATGGCCCTCATTAAAGTAATCAAAACTTTAAGACACTTAATTTGTAACATCAATTGACCTCCTCCATGATCAATAATTCACACATCTTTCACTTTCCTCATGAGATATCTCTTAGGCCTTAAACACCTATTAGGCCCAAAACCACTATCAGTAAAGATACAACTCAAAAAACCTCTATATGAAATTTAAATACATAATAGAAATATATACGTAAAATTAACTAACCTAAGGTCATCATAAAATCCATTACACATCTTATATTAGGCTCTAACCACTCAAAAACACTACTTCAAAAATCTCACTCTAATCTACCAAATAGCTCTAAAACATAGTCAAGAAACTTTGGCCATAAACATCTATACAAGTGCTTTACAACACCAAAATTCATGTATTATATCATATGAGACTTTTACATGATTTTTGTACTTTCAAACTGGTCAAAATGGGATGGGAACATTATTTTCACTTCTATAAAAAAACCTACCTATAGATCCAAAAACATAGTCACAAATAATTTTATCTTTAACGATTGGAAGGGAACTTTCATGAATTTTCATTATCATTAATAGTTAATATGTGACCTATATAACATCCTCAAATATATATATATATATATATATATAATTGGTTTTAGTTTCAATCATTTGTTTTATAGACTAATTTGTTAAGCTTCTCTTTGAAATTTCTAATATATCTAGACAAGTAATTGTGGCTTCCATATATTAAATCCTTAAGGTGACTATAAAAATTATATAAAACATGTATAGGTCATATACATTCCAAAAAATATCAATTTTTTTATTGTATACACTTAATCTTATCATAGAGACTCAAACCCTTCACTTTGTCTTACACACCCAGAACTATCATTTTGTCTTGAGAACCAATCATGGTGAACGTGCATTTCATGAATTTTCATACTCATTAATAGTTACTATGTGATCTATATAACAACCTCTAATATATATATCATTGGTTTTAGTTTTAATCATTGGTTTTATAGACTAATTGTTAAGATTCTCTTTCAAATTTCTAACATATCTAGACAAGTAATTTTTGCTTCCATATCTCAACTCCTTAAGAAGAATCTCAACCTTATATACAACATTAATAGGTCATATAAATTACAAAAATATCAATATGTTTATTGGATACACTTAATCCTATCATAGAGACTCAAACTCTTCACTTCATCTTACACACCTTAAAATCATTTTGTCTTGAGAACCAATCATGGTGAACTTGCATTTCAAAACTTGTGTAGATATAATAAATAAGTATTGATTCATGATTATGATACTTATACATATTTATAATATATAGAAACATAAATTTACATATTTCTAAATTCAAATATGAAGCATATAGACCAATCTCTCAAACTTACACTTTCACTGTACATCTTCACTAGATAGGTCATCATCTGAACAAATTTTTGCTTGTTTATGTGCATCATCAAGAATTAAAATAAATGGGTAAAGTTTATATAGGTACTTACAACAAACCTAAATAAATTTTATCCCTTATTAATCCACTGTAACATATCCCCAAACACATTCTCACTCTTACCTAGTTTTTCTCACTTTATTCACTATTAGGATTTTTGGTGATAAAATAACTTCTATGACCATTTTATAAATTTTAATTTCTAAACACTCTATTAAATAATAATTGGTATTAATTAAAATTATCACACTTTGTTTTCTAATGATTTAAATTCTTTGACCGGGTTAACCTTTCCTACTATAGCAAATTTTTTAGAAATGATTGATTTTTTTCAGCTTCCACTCACTCTCCCAAACACTCAATGCAACTTAGATGGAACTTAAAGATTCATTTAAATGTTTAAATCATGAAAATATTTTTACCAAACCATTCTAGAAACTCAAAAACACAATATTCACCATCAGGTCATTATAAGCATTTAAGGAGGGTTTAACACCTGTTTTAGTGTTAACAAATTTTCATACATTATTTCCCATAAAATTCCAAAATAATTCCTAGATATACTATCTAGGACCATTTCCAATATCCCATTAAAAACTTAGGACATCATGTAGAGTTTACATGTGCTAATGAGCATAATAAAAACTTTCTCAAGCTTGGAGACTTTGTTTTATGAGCTCGAGAGACTTCAAAACACTATTTTATGTCATTTATTGTACACCATGATCTAATTATTCATGTAAATCACCAAAAAAATCACCTTATGATTTAACATGCTCATAATATATTTAATTCCTTGGAAACTATTCTTCTTACCTCATTAGGCTAGCTAGGGTCTTAGATAAATCTAGGTACAAACCTAATAATGAAGACCTACCTCTTTAAATTTAATATACAAA
>JARHVA010003826.1:232500-285000 GCA_037957365.1 Torreya grandis | reverse complement strand
CCTTAAGTACTTAACTTCCTTAATAACTAACAGGGTTAGGAAATACACCCAGATCCTATATTAGATGTTCAAATGTTTCTTTTAGAAGTATTTTGATCAAAATGTACACAATCTAATCTTTTATAGAAAAATATTCAAGTTTAACACTTTGTTCACTTACCTACTATCTTAGGAAAGGTTAGTTTATGGGAATGTGCTTACTTATTGAGTTCATGATAGGATTATTTAAGATTATTATGACACTTATATTATCACAATAGAAATGGATAGGGCTATCATAATCCACCTTGTAGTCTCTCCAGGTCTATCTCATCCATAAGACTTAAATGCAACATTAAGATACTACAATGTATTCAACCTCACAATTAGATAATTCCATAGATGGTTGCTTCTTTCTTATCTATAATACTAATCATTCTCCAAAGAAGAAGGTTCCTCATATAGTGCATTTTCTATCATTTTGAATCCCTACCTAGTCTGCATCTATATAGGCTATTAAATTGAACTCCTTTATTCTTTGATACCATAACCCAAACTCCATAATGCCCTTGAGATACCTAAGTATCCTTTTGACTAATTGAAAATTATTTTCTTTAGGTCTACTTGAAATCTTACCATAAGGCCTACTAATTACATGATATCAAGTCTAGAGGTAGTAATGTATAAAAAAATTCTAACTATTAACCTATATGATGTCGAATTGAGATTTCAAGGCTCATCCTACTTACTTAAAATACACCCTATGATCACATGTGTCATAACAACCTTACAATATTTCATCTCAAATTTCTTAAACATCTCTCTTATGTACTTATCTTATGAAATTAATATACCTTTTTCTAATTGAATTATTTATAATCTAAGAAAGAATGATAATTCTCCTAGCACATGCATCTCAAACTCCTTCATCACATATGAAAATGTCTTAGTCATATTCTCATTGTCTCCACCAAATATGATGTCATTGAAATAAAAAAATACTATCAATTGATGGTCATATTTTGTCTTTATTTACATATTACTACTTATTACTCATCTTTTGAATCCTTGGTCTAATAGAGACCTATCTAATCTGGCATACCAAGATTTAAGAGCTTAATTTAGACTATAAAGATAAACTTTCAATCTAAAAACATAGCCTTTGTTACCTGATAATGAGAAACCCTCAAGTTTCTCTATTTATACTTCCTCTTCTAATTTCCCATTCAGAAAGTAGATCTGACATCAATCTTACATACCTTGAATCCTTTGAATCCCGCATATGATAGAAATAGTCTAATAGCATCCAATATTGCTATTAGAGAAAAGGTCTCAGAAAAATATAACCCTTAAACTTGTGAATAACCCTTACATACCAATCTATCCTTATTCCTATTGAATTTTCCATCTACATTCAACTTGTTCCTAAACACACATTTAGTGTCAATGGCATTCTTATCTTTAGGCCTAGGAACTAGTTCCCAAGTCTCATTATTTTCTATTTGGTCTAAATATTCATTCATAGAACCTATCCAAAACTTGTATTTTCTTTCCCCTTCAATGTTTTTAGGTTTAATATTAGACAATAGAGACACATTTTCTTGATTTAGGTAACTTACCAACTTTCCCTTTATTTGTATACA
This sequence comes from Torreya grandis, assembly GCA_037957365.1. Lineage (NCBI taxonomy): Eukaryota > Viridiplantae > Streptophyta > Pinopsida > Cupressales > Taxaceae > Torreya > Torreya grandis. The sequence continues at coordinate 283,378 of JARHVA010003826.1, read as the reverse complement.
TGCATCCTTGTTACCAACGATCTATGATTCAAGATGGTCTCTATAAATATTTTTTGAAGGACCTTTTAAATCTTATCTTTACTCAACTTTTTATTCTTCCTCATATATCTCCATTGTTTATTTTTTATTCTTGAATTCAAAATCATCTGATGTGTCCTTTAACTATGAGTGTGATTTCTTAAAACTTGTCTCATCAATTTTCAAATTGGTAATTTATACTATCTTATGCAACCTCTTATTATATCATCTATAGGACAAGTTTATCAATGATTATACCAAGAATATACCTTCATCAGACCTAGAATAAAACTTATCTAAGTCTTCCTTATCTCTTTTCATGAAGCATTTTCTTTCAAATACTCTAAAGTGTTCCACATTAGCAGTTATGACTTTTCATAGTTTATAATGGGGTCTTATTGCTTATTTATCCTTTATTCAAAATCTAGACTAAAGTGATCATTAGATATTTATATTATCCATGAGATAATCTAGACTCATTTAGAATAGTTCTTGCCATTTCTTGAACTATCTTCTTTTTTCTTTCAACCAATCTATTATGCTAAGGTGTCATAGCTACTAAGAAATATATCCTTATTCCATGAACCTCGAAAAAGTAATAAAACTCATTAGACCAAAAACTTCCTCCTCTTTTAGATCAAAGGAACTTGATCTTCCTATTCTTGTCATTGTCAATAAGAGCCTTGAATGCCTTAAACTTGTCAACAACTTCTGACTTTTCTTTCAAGAATGATACCCAAGTCATTCTTGTGTAGTCATCTATGAGTAACATGAATTAGTTATCTACTTGAATTCTTTAAATTCTTTTAGGTCCACAAAAATTCATGTGTATTAAATCTAAAGGTCTTGTAGTAGAATTCTCCTTAGATTTGAACCTTATTCTATTTTGCTTACCATGTTGATATTCCTTTTAAAGTGTGTTTGTAGATTTGGTGATATTAAGCATATTATTAAAATACTTCTTAGAGATTATCTTGACTATATTATCAATGTTTAGGTGGCCTAACATCCTATTACATAGACAATTTCATCCAACTTACTCATAAATCATCTCTCCTTCTTGATCTCATTTAAGACGTATAGATTGTTCTCAGTCTTGTTAGCATTGACAATTAACCTTCTTGATTTGGATCTTCTTATATCACACACTCTATCATGAAATTTTAGTGTGTTTCCTTAGTTTCACATTAAATAGGTTATGTTTCAAACCTTACACATATAACACATTCTCTATCTTGGTCATCCCATTATCTAAACTCAATATACCCTTGCCAACTCTATTGGTAGTTGTGTTATCTCCAAATATCACTATTCTTGAAACATTATTATTTAATGGGATGAATTTACTCTTGTCACCTATCATGTGGCTTGAGAAAACATCATTTATATACTATTTCATGCCTTCATCTTCAATATAAAAGTCAATATTAGATAGCATAGATTCTTCTATTTTAGTCTTCTGCTCTTCATTAACCTTGTCCATAAGGTCTAACTTATCGATCCACTTCGTAGTGGTATGACTGTAGAATTTTTTGTCTTGACTTATCCTCCTCATATGCTCTATCTTGTAATCCCTTATAATATGTTGTCTTTTATTATAATTATAGCATAAAATTCTACTTCTACTACAAAAATGAACATCCACCCTATTCCTCCATGATGAATTTTTTCTAGCATGATGTCAAAAATTCATAGATATATGCCCATATTGATTTCATGAGAAATAGTAAACATTGAAAGGATTCACATACCTTGTCTGTCTAATGTTGAATGATCTATAATTGATAAAAATCAAGTGTTGTAATAGTAGGAAACACACTTGAATTCGATCAGAACCTTTATTTAATGATTTAATAAAATTGATTTAAAAAGATTATGGAATTTAATAATGTATTTTAAATATCCATAAAAGACTAAATTTAAAGAGTGCAACAAAAATGACAAATTAAAAAAATACATCAAACCAATTTGATAACAGAGTTTGGCATAATGGCCTATATCTCTAGATTTGTTCCAATGGGGATTGATCCTATTAAAATTATTGCAAAATTGCTTACAATATTTTAGAATTAGTCTCAAATCTTTATCTTGAGCTTAATCTCTATTAAAATAATACTCTCAAACCAAATACAAAGTTTGAGGCACTTAGAATTATCCCTAAGTCTCTAAACATCCTTATACATGCCTTGTATTTCATGGAAAAACATGTCTTCAAATACAATTTTGATCACTTTATATAGTGCTTTGGTCCATGGGTGCAGTGGTGGGAACATTATAATTTTACCAATATTGACTAGGTTTGAATCCTATGGCATGGCATTTGGTGTTAATCCAAATCTATTATCCCACATTGGTAGGTGAGTGTAAAATTTAATGTTGAAATACCATGAAGTTCATGGTTTGTTAATGCCTTAAAAATGCATAGTCCATGAATTGGATGATTCTAAAACATTAGCATTTAGTCTTGGCATTAAATGTGTAAATCTTAGCATGTTGTTTGGACTTGGTACATGACATGTAAAAAATTAATTATGACATGGTAGGTTTGAATGTTTGGTTGGTAGAACATTTAATGGTCTTTATCATGGTAATTAATTAATTACATAAACATATAGTTACTAGGTGACTATTACTTAAATTTGAACATGGAATATTATAGTGGTGGCAAGTCATGTGGTGGCTTGAGGACCCACCAAGTGGACCACTCCAAATTCAACATGTGTAGATGTCCAATCAGATGCACCAAAGCTCTATCTGTGGCTAGCCTTTTACACTGGTCAAAGATTAACTATAAATCAAACCTAATTTTTGGAAAAGCTGACTACCACATGTCATGATTATATTGGCTCCCTTAGATTCTAGAATTATGCCACATCAACCTATGCCACCTTTTTTCCATGTTTAATTTGAAGACATCAATGCATGATATCTTGTGCATATGATCTTGAAATTGACTCATTAAAATTGCACCAAAAATCTCTCGATGAACTCTATGTTGTGCCATAGATCAATTTGTAATTTACAGACTTCATTTTAAAAACATATATAGATTCTTCTAGATCATTGAATGATGTACATATACCTTTGTTTTCTATTTAAGGAGTCACATTATTTTTGAATTATTGATGACCAATTTTAGTCTCATATTTGAGATTTTATACATAGGTATTTACTCTATCAATATAATAACTTCTTGATAGTCAATTATCCTTTAAGTTTTAACTCTCCTTGTTTTCCTTTTGGTACTCTTTTAATCCAAGACCTATTTTATCATCTATAAACCTTTGATTATTCAAAATATCATAAAGGGCTTCAATGCTCTTTTCAAATTTATGATGTGTCTTCAATTTGACTATTTCTTGATCCAATTATACCTTTAAGGACTCCATTTCTATTCTAAACATGACACATTCTTCCTCCTTGTCCTAATACTTTTAGTGATAATCTTAATCTAATTTTACAATTGCTTAATGATCTCCTCATGTTAATTGGTTTTTTACTTAGTATCTCTTCAAAAATATTTATTTTTTCCTTATAAATCTTAACCAATGATCTTAATTTCTAATTTTTCCTTCTTTGAAACTTCAACTCCTTTAGATCACTCACCAATTCTACCTCAAGGTTCACTTTAACATCTTCTTTATCTGATTATTCATCATCCATAAATTTTTTCCCTTTTGAAGAACCCTTATTATTTGTTTTTATAGCCATGGAAAAGGTTTATTGATATCATGATCATTATAGTCATCATCACTATTAGATGTATTTGTGTCACTTATATCAGGGGAGTTACTATGATCTTTGATATAAAAAATGGTTTTATTCTTGAATGACCCTTTCTTTCGTTCATACGCCTTGAAACTCTTTTTATTCTTGTTAAGATTATATAAATTTTTATCATCACCATGATGTTCATATTTCTCTCCATCATGCTCATTCTTATCCTTGTTAGGATATTTAGATGAAAAATGACCAATCTTACCATAGTTAAATCACTTGAATAGAAACTTGACCTTATACTTACTTGATAATTTACTTTGTTTTATAATAAACATGGCTTATATTTTTTCATCATCATTTATTGTATCAACTTCATCCTTGACCTTTTTAATTTGTGAATTTTTCTTAACTTTGAATTCAACTTCCTTCTTGGAACATCTTCCATCACTTGTTCTCATTTCATAAGAAGTTGAGATGCCATGAAGATCATCCATCTATAGTAAGTTATGATCTTTTATCTCCTCTATAGTAGAAACTTTTGAATCAAACTTAGATTTTATGGATCTTAGTAACTTTTGTACTTCTATTGATTATTCTATATTATCTCATAGACCTCTAATGACATTTACCATTTTATCTACTCTTAACAGATAAGATGAAATTTTTTCATCCTCTTTCATTCCCAACCTTTCAAACTTCTTTAGGTGGATCAACAACTTTGCAAATTTCACTTTGGTGTCTCTTTCATATATGATTTAAATTTTTTCCCAAATCTATTTCAATTTATGAAAATTAATTTATTTTACAAATTCCACCTCTGAAAGACCACACAAGATGACATTCATTGCCTTAAAGTTGTTCTCACTTGCCTTCTCAATTAATGCATTAGTTGGTGGTGTAGATTAAGGATTAAATACATCAATAATATATTGGAATATATCATATCCTAAGTACATTAGATAGGTCTTCATTTTAATGCTCCAAAATTCATAGTTAGTGTCATTAAAGAGAGGATCGTTATTGGTTGAGAAACCTCCTGTTACTTGATGACTAGACATGATTATGCTTATAGGATCAACTTTAATATATTATCACTACTTCCAAATCTAGGATATAATATCAATTATTGGAAGAAAAATCACTAAAGGGGGTGTGAATTAGTTTTTAAAACTTTATATCAATTATAATTAATCATTCTCTAAACCATGAAAGTAATACCATGATATAGTAATGCATAAAGAACCATTCACATGAGCATAAAACAAGAAAACACATATATGAGTGGGAAAACCTCAAGGGGAATTAAAACCATTGTGATATTTACAAATATACTATAGTAATATAAAATAAAAGACCAAATTTATTTGAGAACTAACTCAATTTGGAGTACCAACACCAATTGATTAAAGCACCCACTTGACTAGGCTTTAGCAAGAACCTACTTATAAGGAAGTATCAAATCTCTTTGTGACTCATCTCCAACTCAACCACCTCATGAATTTTTATTATCACACCTATAATATTATGTTATGGTATATTTTATAGAAATCCTTATTCTCAACCATGTAATGCTTTATTCACTTATATTATATATCTTCAAATAGGCCTAAACTACATTGTATATATACTAGTCTAATGGTCACACACCAATTGGTCAGCCACACACCTTAAAAATTATAGATAAGACATATAATAGTTCTTATAAAATATTATTAACATGGTTAAAAGGTAATTTTAACCCATTTTGGTCTGCAAAAACTCAATTAGGCCTCATTTCTCCTTTAGATTTCATGGAGACCTAATTGCATTAGGTCTATCCTTTTAACACCAAAACTTGATCCCCTTGGGACTAGATGTACATATCAAACAATAAAAAAACATTCAATCACTTATCCAATTAAATTGTATGACACCCTCCATGATTTATTAGACTTGTATCCTTCATTCATACCATGAAATCTCTTTTAGGACAAATTGACCTATTAAGCTTATGTACCTCAAAATTTTGTCTTATAAAAATGAAGCTTAAACACCTTTAAGATAAAAAAATATGATAAATGAAACATATAGATAGACTCTACATAACCTTATGATCATCACCAAATTATTGGAACACTTTCACTCAGGAGATAAAGGCTCAAAAACATGTATGTAACTCACTCACACAAAACTACCAATTCAACATAAAACTAGTCATGATGAATTAAACCTCCAAAACCTATTTAGACACTTTTCATGACTCTTTATGAATGTAAAATATCCTATTATACATATAAAACATCCTTATATAGAAAATTCATATAGTCTAATGCCAAATATTGGTCTTGTAGACCAATTTATTAACCTTGCATTATACAGTCTTATTTGAACCAAATAAGCCATTTTTTGAGCAACTTTTTCACTACATACACTAACCCAAAAATATTATTAAAGAATTATAATTAACTAAAAGTTATAAATAAATCCTTTATGCACTTTTTTTCATCAATATATCATGCATAAACTGTCATATCTATCTATTCATTTCTACTTGGGTTTTTCACTATTCTCATCATTAGGTTAGTCTATGACTGGCTAACTTAGATGACCAAATTAGAAAAATTTAAGGCTATAACATATTCATAAATCATAATGGACATTAATAATGAGTCTCTAGCTTATTTTCTTATCCATTTTATCTTCTTGACCAATATAACTTTTGAGAGCTACAATATCTTCTTGATAAATAATCCTTTATCTATGCAGTTTCTCTCTCATTTGACTAACCACCACCACATGGACATACCTAGGAAATTTGAATACATTATTCAATATATTTTCTATAAATTTGAGCTCATTATGAGCTATTTTTAACAATATATTTCATATCAGGTCCTTATTAGTGTTTTAGGGAGGTTTAACACAAGTGTTTATGTTAATGATTGTTCATAAAAGACTATCCCTTGATTTAAAAACTAATGCCTAAATATATTATCTATGACCCTTTCCCATCTCTCCTTAATATCTCAATTTCCCATGCATAGGTTACACATGCCAACTAAAGTCTGAAAGTGCTTCCCAGGTCTTGAGACCTCATTATATGACCTTAAGAAGGCCTAAAACACTCATTTATATAATTTCCTTCAAAACATAACCTCAAAATTTGATATCATGCCTAAAAAAAATATCTCACATTTATCCATGCTTTCATGTGCATACTTTCCTTTAAATATGATCTTCATACCTTATCAGGCTAGGTAAGGACTAGGAGTAGTCTAGGTGCATACTTGGACTAAAGTTCCTAACCATATAGGCTCAATTTAAAACTCTCATTAATGTTTCAATGCTTAAAATACATGCTCAAACATTTACATACAACCTTCACATGCCTATGCTCATTCATTTTCATGCACATACCTCTTCATGTCATGACTAGGCTTCTTATGCACTTTGACATCAATGACCTATAATATTAGGTTTATATGATGTGATCCTAGGAGTCAATTGGATTTAGATTCATAAATACAAGGTTTAATATTATCTTAAGAATATTGAGTGTTAGAATGACTTCAGAAATTAGACACAACTTCAGGGAGAGAAAAGGGAGTTAAATTTAAGGTAGATTTCTATAATTTAACTCAAAAAATCTTAAAGGGATAATAGGCATTTATCATTAAGATAAATGAGATGGATGAATATAAAGAAACATCTATAGAATATTTTCCCTTTCTAAGAAACCTACATGATGTGTTTCTAGAATAACTACTAGGATTGCTACCAAAGTGTGAGTTTGATTTCTTAATTGATATCATACTTCAATCAGAACCATAGTCTAAGGAATCATATAGAATAACAACTATTGAATTAGTTGAGTTAAAGTCACAACTTCTACAGTTGCTGAAAGAGATTATTTAGTCAAGTGTGTCACCTTGGGATGCACCATTTTTCTTCATCAAGAATAAGGATGACACTCTTCACCTATGTATATATTACATGATGTTGAATAAATTAATGATTCAGAATATATATCGATTTCCATACATTGACGATCTCTTTGATAAAATTTGATGAGAAACAATCTTTTTAAAAATTGATCTGAAGCAAGGTATAATTATTTAAGAATCTATAAAGAAGATATTTTGAAAGCAACATTCATAACTTGATATGGGAACCAAGAGTTCATAGTTTTACCCTTTGGATTGATAAATGCTCCAACAAAATTTATGAATCTTATGAATAATGTGTTTAGATATTACCTAGATCATTTTTTTGTCTTTCTAGATAAAATCCTCATTTACTCCAAGTATGAGGAAGAGCACCTGCAGCATCTAAAACTAGTTTTACAACCTTTGAGAAAGCAAATTATATGGAAAGTTGTCTAAATATACAGTTTTTTAAAACAAAGTGCATTATTTGGGACATGTTATCTTTATAGATGGAATTTTAGTGGATGCAACAAAGATAAGAGCCATAATGGAGTGGTCAACACTAAATAATGTTTATTAGGTAATGAGTATCATGGGATTAATAGGATATTATAAAAAATTCATTCAGAATTTCTCTAAAATAACTAATCCAATTATCTCTATTTATTAAAAGAATGAAAGTTTCATCTACCCAGATAAATGTGAGGTAGACTTTCAAGAACTAAAAAGGAGACTTACTTCATCACCAGTGCTAAGAGTTCCCAATCTTAATGGACAAGTTTTAGTGATCACCAACAGATTTAATGATGGGATTGGAGGAGTTCTTATGAAAGATGACTTAGTGGTAGCCTATGATTCTATAAAATTGAAGACTTATAAGGTGAATTATGCCCCTCGTGACCTAGAACTTATGGAAATTATGCATGCTTTGCAAGTTTAGAGGAATTATTTATTGGGAAAACCATTTGATCTCAGGACTAATAACTTGAGACTCAATTAAATATTCACCCAACTAAATATGAATGCTCATCAAATATGATGGTTAGATTTATTATTTTATTATGATTTTGATATTAAGTATATCAAAGGTAAGGAGAACAAAGTAGTTTATACTCTAAGCTATAGGATGTACATAGAAACTTTGGATATTATTAGGAGTACTTTCAAAAATTAGGTGATCAAATTCTCTTTTTTAGATGAACTATATGATTAAGTAGAAAACATTGTCTAAGAATGCTCAGAATCCTAGATATAAAATATTCAAAATAGAGAGCGATGTTCTTTTACGATAAAATGGTAGGATGTATGTGATTGATAGAGAGAATGTGAGGAGCACAATACTAATGTAAATACATAATTACCCATATTTAGGACATCTAAGAGTAACCAAGCTCATGGTTGAGCTTATACCACTCTATTTCTAGAAATAAATCAAGAATTATATAGTAAATTTTGTGTCTTATTGTCTTGAATACAAGTATGTTAAAGATAAACATGTGCATCTAGATAGATTGTTATTTCCACACAATATATCATAATGGAAGTGGTAGGTAATTATTATAGACTTCATCCAAGGTTTATTAATAACATTGAATTGACATGATATGATCTTGGTTGTAGATGACACACTAACCAATGTATCCTACTTTATACTGAACAACTTGATAGATGATACACATATTATTGAAAAGAGATTATTGAAATAAGTGTATATATTTAATGGTTTTCCTAATAAGATAATTTTAAATTGAGATTTGAGGATGACTTCTAGGTTTTGGTTAACTTTAAATTTAGCACTAGGTAGGCATTTGAATTTTAGCATTGATTATCACCCATAAACAGATGGACAAACAAAGTGTGTTAACTAGGTTTTATAATATCTCCTTATTATGTATTACATAGATCAAAAATACAAGTGGGAGGAATAAATTCCATTGGTAGAGTTTACTTATAACAAATCATACCAATAAAAAATGAAGATGGCTTTGTTAGAGGCATTATACAGAAAGAGGTGTAGAAAACCAATCAATTGGGATAGGTTAGAAGATAAGGTAGTCTTTGGACCTTAGATGCTTTAAAAAATGGAAGAACAAGTCAAAATAATCAAGTAGAGGTTGTATGAGACAAATGATAGATAAAAAATTATGATAATTTAATGCGAATATCTAGGTAGTTTATGTTAGTGATAAAATGTTTTTACTAGTTAAGCCTCAAAAAAGATTGATTAAATTTAGGAAGTCATAATTTTTTTTTGCTGAGATATGTATGACCCTTTGAAGTTTTATAAGTGGTCAATCTTATAGAATACGGGCTTGCATTACCATCATCTCTATCTCTTTTGCATAATGTATAACATGTGTCTTATCTTACAAAGTATGTTGTTGATCCTTCACATGTTGGATTGGAATAATTTGTAGATTTTGGATATCATGGTGGTCATGGTGGAACCAATCAGAATAATTGACACTCATAAACTTAGTTTGCATAATACAAAATTGTCATAATTAAAGGTCTAGTGAGACTAATATTATTAAGATAGTGCCACTTGGAAGGACTATGATGAGTTTTATAGTTTCTTTCCACATTTATTTTCTTGATTTGTTACTACATATTATATGGTTTTCTATTTAGCAATGGTTTAAATTTATAATTTGTGTTTGAATTAATGTCATCAGGATGATGCCTAGCTTTACGGGGAAGGATGTAACATCCTAGTTTTTATTTAAGCTAAATAACCTATTTAATTCATAGATTATTATGGTTGTTAGTTGATTAACTATTATTTGATTAAGATTTATATCATATGCTAATTATGGTTAAATTATATGTTTCTTAATTTACATGATTGGTTTTCTATGAGTTATATGTACTTTTTAATTTTATACATTATGATCATGTTTGTTAATTATTAGACATTATTTTATACATATCATGATGTTTTAGGCTAATTACCTTCATTATTTTTAGGTGTATATAGGATAGATCCATCCCTTAGAGTGTGACAGAGGGAGAGCAACATCAGAGAGTTTGGTTTAGATGGAGACATTAGGGGATGAAAGAGAGTGAAACCAAAAACCCATGTACACACCATAGTAATATATCATATTTTTTGATTAATTATTTGAGTTAGATAGCTATGGTATGTTTTGTCTTTTGTTTAACTATTTGTTGTGATCTTCTATTTTCTTAGATCATTTTATTTGATTATGTGATTTAAATAATCTAGCTATATTTGATTTTGTTAGTCGATTTGATAAATATGCACCTAACTAGTTTAACTTGATTTACTATAGTATTATACATAGTTAGATATTCATTTAAAAATGCTTATTTAGATTATTTGTTAGAAATAATAGATGTATGTTTTTATTTAATTAATTTAGTTTAGTGATTATTTATGTTTAAAATATTATAATTATAGATTTTAATAGTAATATAAACTTGTAAAATACTTATTGAATTATAAGCTTTATGTTAAGTATTAATGTAATGTGAGGTGTTTTAGAATAATAACACTATGAAATAGTTATATAAAAATCATTGTGTTTATCTAAGTGTTTGATAAAACCTATGGGTTATTACTTAAATCTAGACGGTTAACTTATAATGGAGGTCAAATGTATATTGTTTGTTTGTGGATGACATGGTAATAATTAATAATATTATTTTAAATCCATATTTGTTTCATCATGCTATATAGTTATTATGTTTACTACTCAATATTCTATATTGCATAGAAATATAGTGATTATTGACTTATTGATGATTGATATTACATGGAATAACATTGGATATTGTGACTTTTTGTTTAGTCAATTTATGAAGTCGATTTTGGAATTATTTTAATTTAAAGTCATGTAAATATTTTATAAAGGATATGAAATTATTATTTTTTGAATCATTGGAAGTTTTGAGATGATTAGGGTTTCTAATCACTCATTGAATCTAAGTTAACCATCATTCTTGAAAAAATAATGATGGGAGTTTGATTGTTGGCTTCATGGTGGTGGACTGTAGCTTTGTGGGGGTTTTATTGAGCTATTTTGGCATGCAAATTTTTAGTTAGTTAGGTCTTCTATGGATGAAAGATAAAGTGGTGATCAGTAAGGTGATGGAATTAATAAAATAAAGGAGGAGGATAGGGAGGCATGCAAATGGGGAGAAACATATATAAAGAGTAAATTAATAAGGAATTAGAGTTAAGGAAGGGATTCAACTTTCTTGGTAAAAGGAAAATTTTTTAGGTTGGTATTGTACTTAAATTAATGTGTGATGATTTTTATAAGATTTGTGAAAAATAATTGATATGGTTTAATGGGTTTTAATTTATTTTTAAATGAATTATAAAAATAATATGGGTTGTATGTAGGGCCCTATGGAAGGCTCCACCTCCAAAGAACCCTACGTCTAACCCCATAACCATAAGTGAAAATGGGTAGGGCTGTAGGTGTTTTCCATGTTTTTATGCATATATGTGAAAGCTCTATCTTTAACCCTTTGTCAATTTTAAAATTTGATGAAATTATTGACTGTTTATTACATTTTAAAAGCATATGGATAGGGTCTTATGATTTGGGTTTTGTTGTTAAACTAGTCTAGAATATAAGATATAGTGCCCAACTTAAATAAAATCATGTATGGGTTACATGAATTTTTATTGTACTATACTGGGTCAGGATTTATTTTGGGATAAATAAGTTACATGTTGTATGCAATAAAAAATGCATCATATCTATAAATCAATCTAGCCCAAAGAAGATAGATCCTACTTACACTTTCAATTGGGGATACATTAGATAATCAAGAACATGACCAATATGTGGATATACTAGACCCATTTAGGGGATCTATTACTAGAATAAGATCACTAGGGATGATTTCAAATCCTCTAATCAAGTAAAACTATATAATAAACCTAACTAAATCCTATATTTTCATATTCACTATACTAATAACAAGTAAAGAAAAGAAATATAATATAGTACTCACCAAATGTTGTGGTAAAAAGTGGGGATAATAAATAACAAAAGTAAATATGTATAGAAGACATATACTCATGTCAATGTATATAAAATCTTAAAGAATGGAAGACAAGTACAAATGCATATCTATCTACTCCTATAAATGATGAACAAAGTTAGAAACACTTACCTTTGAAGATGAACCTACTGAGCCTCAATCTCTCCTTTGGCCAAGGTGTTTTACAAGAGGTTATTATGGAATGTAAGGATGACAAGGATAAATCAGATCTAGGCTACACAACATATCAATGTATCTAAAAGATTTCTCCACAAGACAAGATCTATATCTGTAAAGAAAGTATGAAACCCTAATCTTTTTATTCAAGAAGAATGGTGGATAAGGAGATGTGCAATATCTCTTACATATTATTCTCTTCTATAAATAATGGTGAAATGATATTGTATATATAGGAAAAGTTAACACTAATCCATTCTAAAAATTTTGGCCAATAAGGTCAACCCAATCGACTTAATACTATTAATGGTAAAACCTCATTAGGTCATAGGCTCGGTTAACCAAGAGTTGACCTAGACCCTACAAGGTTTATTAGGTTAACCTAGTAATATAAACTATCAAAAGTGGTTTTAGGTTAGGGAAAATGGTATAAAAGATGGAAAATGACTTGAGGAGTGTATAAGAGAGAAGAACAAGCTTAGGGGAATGGTTTTTAGGAGATAAGTGTGTAGATAATAAGTGGTAAAAGTGAAAATAATCCTATGAAGAACCAATGGTCTATCCACCACTTTATTGGTTTACACCTTAAAGAATTCACCCAAAGAGATTGAGACTTGATGAGTTTTTGTAAGATAGGAATCAATAATTGATAAAAGTTTTTGATGATTTTTTGCAAGATAGGAATCAATAATTGATAAAAAAAAATTATGACATTCTACAAGATAGGAATTAGTAATTGATAAAAGTTTGAAAATACTATATGTATACATATGCCCAACTCAAATTTCATCATGTTTCACGTAAGTACAACACAAGATGGTGATTTAACAATAGAACATGATGATACATAACACTGATGCTAAGTAAGATGTAGTAAGGAGAAAATAAGATACATAAAAGAATAGATTTGAAAAAAACATACCTTTACTTACCTTAGTGATATAGATAAAGAAGGAGACTATCAAAGATGTGAAGGCATCCAATGTGATAAACATTAGGAAAACCTATAGAGATTAGTGAAAAAAGAGCAAAATATATAATTTTTTGGAATATAGGCATACATTATTGGAAATGATTCTCTAAGATGTCACGATTCTAGAACTTTTTATGGTTCAAAAAATGAGTTAGTAAAAACAAAGATATGATCAAAATAAAGAATTTGATGGTAAATATTTGAAAGGTAAATAATTATGAATAGTAATATTAAATAGGGTGAATAAAAGTCATGTTATATTATTTGACTTATTGTGAGATAAAAATAGAGCTCTGATAGACCTAATGAAAGCTAAATTATCCAAGATGGTCAGGAGACAATAGCTAAGATGAGGAGGATGCCTAGTGGCCATAATAAGGGTAGCACAAGTAGGGCAATTGATAATTTCAAACTTGTTTTGAGTATTTTATTAGAAATTAAGTGTTTTATAGAAGTTTTTAATTCATACTATTTATATAAACTTGAATGAACCCTAAAAAGTTGTTAAAGGAACTAGAGACCAAATGGGGAAATGGGTTTAAAGGAATTAGAGTAATAAATGCTAAAGGAATTTATTATAAGTGGGTTAAAGAGTTAGTAGTCTAAAATAATTACGTCGACTCATTCAACCTAGTAGGTTAATAATCCTATTTTGACATGGCAAACTTAGTAGGTATAGTTTAACTTAGTTGATTTAGGTACAGTAATGAATTAATACCCTAGTGCCAAATTATTTGTTTAATCCAAACTACCAATTTAATACTAAGGGGAAAATGAAAGGGTTGACTTAGTTTTTTAAGTCCACATGGTCAACCCAATACCATTAAGATGACTTAGTATGTTACTAACTGGCTAGTATAGTACTTAAATATAGACAACTAATTGAAATAGTACATTTAAGGCCTAAGTTGACTAATTAAGTACTGAAATGGCCAAGTAGGCTAGAAATAAGTGAAATTGGTAGGAAATTAATATATTAAGGAAAATTAGGCTTGTTTTTGTTAAAATTTGAAAATAATGTATTTGATTATATGTGGCATGGAGGTCTAATACATATTTTATTATTTGATGGTTATAGGGACATTGGAGATTCTGGTGATTAGTGTCATGGCTACCAAATATATTCAAGTACCTTATATAGGTAGACTGGGATAGATTTGTCACACTAGGATTAGGAGGCATCATAGAGATGCAAAAAGTTTCATTGAGTGAAAATATAGTGGTCATGTTCCTAAGAGCCTGGGAGCACTTGACTAATACATTTAGGTGGGTGGTGGATGGGGATACCATTGATGTGGCTATCATATTTGAGGATGCCCATACTTTTCTTGGACTTCTTATTAAAGTAACACCAATGATCATGAGGATATTGGATGGTCAGGAGGAGAGATGAGCATTATCTCAATGGGTGAATTACTTGTATAGGATTTACTCAGGTCTAAGGGTGAGTCTATTTGATGTTTATATATCTCAAATTATATATGTATGTAAGGTGGTGATAGGAATTATGATATCATAGGTACTGTATGACAAGTTCTATGATAAGGTAATGCTATATGTTATAACCTTGTTCTAGTTGATATTGGAATAGGGGTACTCTATGACCTAGGTTATATTATCTAGGTTCATTTCATGTATGATATGTTTTCCATAGGGTATAAGACCATAAAGATAGTGATATTACTAAGTACATGGATATATTAAATGTTCCTCATGTACTAATTAGCTGGGTTTCCCCATATGGTTGATGATCAGTTGCCTTGGGTGATGAGATGAAGATAGGATCAGATGGCATATGTTATGCTCCATATGATATTACTATAGACTATCAAATAAGGATAGATCATGTGGAAAATTTATGCACACATTATGATATTTTATATTAGTTAGATTATATTGGTACTAGAGTTGGAATGAGCATGAATCATAGGTCACTACACCTAGTGGGTAGAGCTGCATCTAGTGACATACTTATCAAGTTAATTTAAAATTCCTCACAAGGTGGATCTTATAGTGGTACCCAAATTTTTAATAATCATGTGAGAGATGAAATAAGGAGATGAGGAAAGGTGCCATTAGTTACAAGACTAGATATTATACCACAACATGACAAACTATAGACAAGTTGAGCACAATGGCTAATAGTTAGATAAGACATGAATGTAGATGTAAGAGTGCCAAAATTACCACATCCTACTACCATAATAGGAGGAATGATGAACACCTTGGTTAAACCACAAAAAAATACACCAATAAAGAGATAAATCATATATGGTGGTCATCCAAGATGACCCATCAACCATCCTATGACATAGCTAGTTTATAAAGGCACCATTGAGGTGAGGCTTGAGTTGGGCATGTGTGGTGAACCCAAGGTTTTTGTTTATTGGGAGGAATTTCATGAATTAGGTAATTAGAGGAGGATATACTATGCTATGTGGTTGAGTATATGGGGAGATAGTTCTTGGTGACATCAATATAGGTAATAAATGGTTGAAATTTATTTAAGCTTTAAAAATAGAAGACTAGTTGTATAAGGTTTGATTGATATATTGTAGATAGATAGTTTTTGAGCTATTTATATGATCTAAGATATATTTTATGTGAATTTTATAGGTCTTATGGGGGAGGATTAAACTAGATGTAGATCCTTGGTGAGGGGAGACATCTATGATATCTTGGATGGGGCACTAAAGCCATTTTACCCTACCACATTAGATGATCCCATTGTACAATATACCCCAGCTTAGGTAAACTAATTTAGACTATTAAGAGAGGCCATGAATAAATTATAGGCATTTAGAGATGGGTTATATACATTTAAAGGGGTTAGAGTGGAAGGGACACAAGCATGGTACCCCTTGGCTCAAGAGAGAGTCGTGCACTTGGCTACCACTATTAAGTTAGGATAAGTATAGGTATGAGTGGCCAACCTATAGGGATAGGTAGTGGCTCTGAGATCTTAAAAATCCTATGTATAACATACTATTCAAAATGGGATATTTTAGGCATCTATGGGTATTATGGCTAGGCCATGAGACAGACATGATAGAGCCTAACCTTAGAGATGGAATGATGTATATTTATATTTTGTATCAAAAACACATGACATATATAGATATCTTATTTTGATAGTTGGATATTGATCTTATGTGTTTGTATTATGGTTGTGGTTGTGGATGCATGGATATATTTATTTCTAGCACATGCATTTTGCTTTGGTTGTATATGTTATAGGAAATATATGTGTTGTGTTTTTTTTCTAGCATTATGTAGTACATATGCATGGTTAAAAGAAATAGGAGAAAAGGATTGGAAAAGTATAATTAATCAAGAAAAATGTAGTACACACTATTTCACATTTGTAAATGTGTAAAAACAAAATATGACTAAGTATAAGAAACCAAAGAGTGGTAAACAAGAGGATAAAAAGTTGTTTTTAAACCAAGAAAAAGATTGGCACCAAATTAAGACAAGTAAAATCACACTAGATCATGTTGGGAAGTATGAAAATAATGTAATAAAATGGAAAGAATGTAAAATATTAATGGTATAAAAAATCAATTAAGTCATTAAATCATACTAAATCACATTAAGAAGTATAAAAGAGAAAAAAATTTGGCAAAATTGGTCTTAAATTAATCACATTAATTCAAGTTGGGAACTATGAAAAACTTAAGAAAAGTGGTTGGATTCTTACATGCAATTGAAAAATAAGAAGATAAAAGTTAAAGATAATTAATTAAGTATAATACATAATTAATCAATATGGGAAGCATGCCAATGTTGTGTAACTCATAATCAATCACATATTATCTCATATTTGACACATGAAATTTTGTTCTGACTTGGATATTGGAAATTTTGTAAGGAAGGCTAGGTCCTATTCATGATCTTACACTATAACTCTCAAAGGGAACACCAATGATATTTAATTAATGTGAAAATATAATAAAAGGGTATTTTTTTTAATGGTAATGTGAAAATTTGGTAATTTTTGAGGAAGGCCATGTCCTATCCATGGTCTTACAATGCAACTCAAAAATAGATCCCCTAAGGGAATGATCAGTGAACAAAGAAATATTTCTCATAGGGAAATATTAGGATTGTAGGGAGTGAAAAATTTAATGTAAAAATAATAATTTATGAATCTTATGAGAAGACCTTAGAATACATGAGGCACACTAAGGACCTGAGAAGACACTAAGTGACTAGTGACCATCAATATATAGATGATACCTATTCGCTAAAGACATAAAGTTGTGTACAAAAATAAGTGTCATAATAAAATCAACTCATGTAGGTAGTTTTAGAAAAGAAAATTAAAATGGACCTACCTTCCCATAATGTGTTCACCATTCTTCTAGACCCTTTATAGAGCCATCAATTTACTACAAAGATTGGGTACTTGTGTGAGAAAGTAGGTAGAACTAAAATATTTTTTATTTTTCTTTTCTAATATTTTGTCTTACCATAACCCAAAGGACCTCAGCTCTATTGTGAGGCAAAATATGGATTTTTAGCTTTGATTATAATAAGTATATGTGCTTAGAATCACATATTTAAGTGTGATTGGACTTTTGAGAATTTTGAATGTTTCCTTTTATTAAGTGATTTATATTTTGAATGTTTTTATGGATTTTAAGGTTCTTCCTCTATAAAAACTTGGAATGAACAATCATGATAGATATAGTGATACACATGAATGAGCTTCAGGCTTTGGCTAAATGAATCTAAGTATCCAGAGACAAGATTGACTAGAATACTTAAGCTTAACAATAAACCAACATGTTATCTCAAGTCTCAACCATATATATGCTTAGTATCTATAAGGAAATAAAGGGGACTAAAATGAGATTTAGAGTGAACCAATAAAAAGATATTATAATGAGATAAAAAAATTTCTAACTAACCACATGGTAAAGAAGGAATGACTAAAGGGAGCAAGGCTTGCATAACCAAGTCATAATAAGAATTATCCATGTTTATAGAGATAAGATAGTAAACAATCATGAAAATTAATAAGGTAAACATAAAAAATTAATTAGAGAATAAAATATAATGCAATGAGGAAAAATAAATCCATGAGAGAACATAATGACATCACAATCAATATAAAGTGAGAAACCAAAGTCATCATGTAAGATAGATAAGAATTAAACACAATGTCAAATGATATAAAATAGATAAATGTAAAGTTGGTGCACACTTCCAATCCAAATGAGAATTTAAGAACACCATGTATGTGTTCATAAGTTCTAATATATATATCCACACCCATTATCTAGAACATCTAATAAGTCTCTATGAAGTTAAATGTGAATTGCAACTAATGTATTATCTAGCATCAATGAAATTTGATAAAATACTTCATGTAAAATATCCTAGATAGAAAATGTATGAATGATTTAAGGATCATTTTGATGAGGGACATCATGTGGTGGATGCTCAAGAGAATTCATGGGAGTGGTTTATATGGGAGATGAAGGGGTCATTAATGAAGAATATTCCATGAGTGAGGGACTCATGGGTGGAGAAGGATCCATGGGTGAGGGAAGGTCCATGGGTGAGGGACTTACAAGTGGAGGAATAACAAGTGAATAAAGGACCATAGGAGGAGATGGAAGCATGGCTGAAGAAAGAGGATCCTTGTTATGAGAATGACCTATGGGAGGAGTGGTATAAGGTGAATGAATGGGTAGGAGGTGATCCTTGAGATGTGAAGGATGTGACAATAATTAGTGTGATGTGTGCCACATTTTTTATAGAGACAATATACCTCTCCATACTTAGGAATATACTTAGGTAATAATTTTGGGGGAGGTATGGCCTTATCTAGGGGCTGAGAAGTGGTGGGACACAAAGTGATGATATATTATCATAACTTGTGATAATGTGTGGATGATTTATTATTTGTCTTGGGAAGTAACAAATATTCCTATGAGTAGTCTTGGTAGGCGTACCCATAGGAGGAAGTGTAACAAAAGATAAGGGAGCTTAGTATAGTGAAAAATATCTAGTCTAGTGACTAGTAACTTTATGAATGTCATAATATAGCTGATCAACCCATTTGGTGGGTGAGGAAGCACTTGTGGTAAAGGGAGCAAACCATCACCAAGAAAAGGTAGGTTTGGTGGAGAGATTATGTAAGGATTGACTAAATGAGTAAGTGGATTAGAAGCAAGAAGAGACTTAGCTAAATCAAGAGTGAGAATGGGATTCAAACTAAACTCTACTAAGGGAGGGGTGGAGTTCATAAAAGGCTAAAGGATAGTACCACACATCTTAGGGATGAGTAATGTATAGGGGTCATGGTATCTATAAAAGCAATAGGGACTAGTCATATCATGATCTATAAGCATACTCACGCACGGTTCTTCAAAAATTAGAGGTGTCCATACCATCTCTACCCTATGATAAAGAAGAAAATTAACTAAATTAGGAATGATACAAGATGGAATATGGGAATATATACTAAAAGACTAAAGTAAAGAGGAATGATAATGAATAATTTTTGCATATCTAGCCTAAACTAGGCCTCCTAATAATGGATCATCTAAGGTATAACCATCATCATAATCAAGTGTATGAAGATCAATATCACAGGTAAGGATGACATTGTCATCTCATGTGGTGTGATGAAAAGAATTCAAAGTCTTAGTTTATAAAATAGGTATGTCATCACAAGGTGGTTTATGAGAATGAGGTTGTTAAGAATTGGGAAGCTGAGAGATGAGATGAGGTGAGAGATCTAAAGTTTTAATCTTAAGATTGATCTTATTAGGACCATCATCATTGGAATCTAAGAGGTTAATAGGAATATTCCCAATGTGTTTGGGATGACCATTGTAACCTCAAGTATAGTTGATGGGTAAGTTAAATCATTAAGATTAATGAAATGGAATGTTTGGTAAGGTTTTAAGGGTAGGAATCTTGAATATAACATGGTATTAGAATTATTAAAAATTCCAAGCATTGGTGTCACCTTGAATCTTGTATATGGATCCATTATGAGGAAATTTGATGCATTAAAAAGTTGAAGAGACAACTACTCTCATACAATGATTCCATGGCCTACCATGAAAAATGTTGTAAGATAGAGACAATATGAATATCATTACTTTCACATGAATGGTGATAACTAGAATTGTAATAGGGATTTACACATAACCTAAAAGAAGAATTTGCATTTGGTCATAACTGTAACATGTGTTTCATGTCAAATTAAGATTGCATTTAAAATATCCAAGGGTTTGGATAAAATAGAGAGAGGTAACACAAGAATCATAACCCTCATCAATTAAGCAATTCTTGACTTGGATTTTTCTAATTTGGACACTAATAAATAGAGGAATATCATCCACATGAAGTAGAATCTCATCAAGGATCATGGAGACAATGGGGAATTTGAGGTAAAAATAAGTGTCCATTTTTTCATCAACATGTATGGGCATATCTTCACATTTTTTTAAAATGCTATCTTTAAATCTAGATAAGGTGGCTTCACATCCTACTAGGGGAAGACGAGGGATGCTCATTTCAAAAAAAATCTACATAAGATGGTTATGATGATGCAAAGAGGTCATCATAAGTTTGAAAAATTTGAGGTGGGAGATTAGTAAGTTCCATGATAGGATCCCAGCCATCATAATCCATAAGGAGATTGTTGGAAATAGGTGCATAATTTTGAATGAGGTCCTCATAAATAGGATCCAAATCACATGTAAATTTATATTCATAAGAGGTAGAAATATGAATATGAAGACAAATTTGTAGATTATGTTAAGAAGATGGAGTAGTTTATGCAGGTTGGGTTTGAGAAGTGGTAGAAAAAGTGTCTAGAGAAGCTTGAGTTTCATTGGTAATAGGTAAATAATATGGAAGGATGGTATAAATAGTATGGGAAGTATTGTCCAAGGGAGGTGTAGGGATTAGTTCATTAAAAGATATAAAGTCCTTTTTCCCCAACTAGTTTAAGTGAGTTGGAGAATAATCTTGGATAACACAAAATGTGCATGACAATAGAGTAATGTATATGGGTTGAGGATCAATGAAAGTAACCACCCTTCACATATTAGTCATATTTACCACATTGTATTCAATATTTGGGTCGATAAGACTATCAAAATTATTAGTATAAGGGATAAGCTTATCTTGGATATCTTGGTTGGAAAAGGATCATTATATATGGCCAAATGAGCATTAGATTGATTCAAAGCTTGAGATTTAGTTTGTATTTCATGGGCTTTGAAAGCAATGTCATAGGATTTTTGGCATTAACGAATGATATAATTATGTTCAAACTTGGGACCAAGAAAAAAATCCATATCCAAATTTTTAATTTTCCTACAATTCTCATGAGAATGACCCCAACTAGCATGAAACTAACAAAATTTATTGGGATCATATGAAGATTTAATAAGATAAGTGGGATCAAGCTCTCATGGGATAGGCCTTGGTAGATGTTTTAGTAATTCAACTAAAGATAAAGGTTTGTGAATATTGATGTTATTGGTTGAAGAGAAATAAGGATTGGGTATGCGGTTAAGAGGAGAAGTTTTTTCTAAATATTAGCTAGGAATAACAACTTGAATAGTGTGAATTGTATCATAAGAGTTTGTGACACTATAATGGGTAGCATGATGATTCTTATTGTTAAGTAACATGTGAGTATTAATATAATTTTAAGATGGCTCGAATTGATGAATAAATAAATCTTGGAATTTACCTTGGTCAATAGCCTCTTCCAAAGTATGTGGAGAGAGAGTCAGGACCTAATATTGTAATTTGGGAAAAAGAGCATTGGTAAAGAGATGGAAAAATTTGTCATCTACCATATTATGTTCACATTTTTTAGATGAGGTCTTCCATCATCTAATGAAATCTTGTGTAGTTCTATTTTTGAGTTTATTATAATTTATAAAATGGGCTAATGTATTCTCAAGAAGATCACTAGTTTGGAAATCTTGGACTAGACCATTTACTAAATATTTGAAACTAGTAATAGAATGAGTTTTAAGTTGGTTGTACCAATCCAAATCATCACCTGTGTGAGTTTTAGATAATAGTTTGGTAGTGGTAAAAGTATTTAATTTGACTTAGTATTTATATATATTTCCAAATGTTGTTAAAAAGAGTATGATCAGTTGACCCATTATAAGAAATGGTAGGGGTGATATCTCCTATATTGATATTATAAATTTAAGATGAAAGAGGCTAATTTTGAAGATGTTTGATGGTCTTATTAACAAGAGAAAGTTGAGGGATAATATTAGCATGGTAATCCTGAAGAGGAGGTGGGGGAATGTTTTGATTATGAATGGCCCATAGCATCTATTTAGGGTGGGTTTGAAGATGGATAAGATGATTTTGCATTTAAATCAATTGATTTGCATTATTATCTTGAAAATCATTGATTTGATTAAGATTTTATAATTGGAGATGATGTGTTTGAGTTGCATTAGTGTTTAAATCATTATAATTGGAAGTATTGGCTTGGGTACCACTATGAGTATTGATAGGAGCTTGAGAATAAATGTTAGTAAGTGAGGCATTAGTGGCATAATTTTATTGTGTGGTAAAATATGGAATAGTAGAGGGATGAGAAGGAATAATAGTAAAGGCATGATTACCATGGGTATAAAATGATACACTAGTGTAAAAAATGAGAAGAGTGGGTTTTGGAAGAGGCCCAATAGATGTAGAACTTGCCATGTAAGTAGAGATACTAAGCATGGAGGCAGAGGAAGTCAGAAAGGAAGTCATGGTATGAGAAGGGGTCAAAATAAAGGGAAGAGGATAAGAAGAAAAGAAGTTTGTATCCCCTAATATATGTGATAACTTTCAAGAAGGTGAATGATGATCCTTAACTTAACCAATTACCATGAGTTGGTAAATAGTAGAATGATCCTTTCCTCAATGTTAACAAAATTTAGAGATAAGAAGAGAATTTTAGGTGTATACTCTAAATTGAGTTGATCTTCAATTGAGAATAGAGGATTTTTAAGTGAAGAAGAATGATGAAGGGTCCCATAGTTTGTTGTGTGAGTGGGTATATGAATGTTGCTTTCATCTAGGATAGAAGCCATAAAATACTTATGGGAGAACCTATTAGGGTTGGTAAGACTCATCATATCTATTGAATTCAACTCAGTGTTGTCTTAAAACATGAAGTTTGTGATGAAAGAGGGATATTATGTAGGGAAAACGTGATACAAAAACAATAAAATACAATGGGGAAGATAAAAATACAAAGTCAATTGGGTCAACCTAGTACTAGAAATAAGGTCTAAAAATTGAATGAATAAGGATAAAGAGTTGACTGAGTCAACCTAGTACTAGAAACAAGGTCTAAAAATTGAGTGAATAAGGATACAGAGTTGACTAGGTTGACCTAGTACTGTAACCTATTATAGAATCTAGCCTGATAAGGATACATAATTGATAAGATTGACTTAGTACTATATTTTAAGAGGCAGAAAAGAATACTGGATTGACCAAGTTGACATAGTATTGCAAGTAGGGGAAACAAATAGTTTGTAAAATATTGTGTCAAATAGATGATAGTGTACTAAAAATGAGGGAAATTTTCAATGTACTTTGGAAAAAAGAAATGAAAGTAAACACATAATCAATTGGGTCAATGAGAATGAGTCAATTGAGGCACACAACACAAAACCTTGCACCAACATTGGACAATGTATGTTTTTACAATATATCATATAATGAGCAAAGAAAAAATAGTCGACTAAAAATTAAATGCTAAGTGGTCATCTTAAATTTTGTTAAACTATAAAGTGTGATAAGGAAGCTGGCTGAATGTGGGGAAATAAAAAGTAATCTATGGATGGTTTTAGGATATTTAAGCTGAAAGGGATCTATATTGGTAATGGTACTAGTTTAATATTGGGGCCTACCCCCTCAATTAATAATCCCATAACAATAAGGGTGTTGGGTGATTTGCCAATATATACCTTTAACTACATGTTTATACTTGGACCAAAAACCAAGTTGGCTTCCCCTTGGTGATGAAATCCAAGTAGGTAGGCCTTGGGTAGACAAATGCTTAAATGAATTTTTAAATTATGTGATTTGGTAGTGTGTGAAATAAAAATAAAATTAGTGAAACTAAATAACATATTGAAAAACCACCTAATTATACTATGTGATTTATTCTAATCAAGAAAAAAATTGAAAGTGAAAGTGTGAACTAAATATTATCATATAGTTATTAAATCCAATTTGAAACAAAATATAATGTCAGTTTAGATTATAGTGTATGAAAAATTTACAAAAAAAATTTGACAGTGTCGTTAAATTACTATAGAATCAAGGGTCTTTAAGATCTATGTCGACAAGGTTGACCTAATATTTTAGATAGAAGATAGAATACAAAACTAGGGCGACCAGGTCAACCTAGTTTGTTGTATGATGGTAGTCTTAAATACTGAAAACTTTTCAAAATATAAATGTATAATAAAATTTTATATTAGAATTGAAATGAAAGAGGGAGAAAGAAAGGAACCTTGGTGAGTTGAAAGATTCTAAGGAAAGTGAAAATCTTGTTGAAGTGCCTTGAATGTTACAATTTTTATAATTATGTCAATTGGTTTGACTTAAATTTGAAATTCCCTATTTGATAAAACCTATTAAGATGACTATACTATCTAGGTCAACCTAGTATGTTTTTTTAAAGTTGTCTAGAATACTATACTGGCTTGGTCAAACTGGATTGGTCAAACTAGCCTAGTTGAACTGGTCTAGTCAAACTGACCTAGTCAACCTAGTATGTTTTCTAGAGATAAATAAAAGTAATATGTCAACTTGTTTGACCTAGTAACTTATATCTAATAAAGACCTACAAAGAAATAATAAAGTCATTTTTCATGCTACTATGTGTTGAGCCTACACATATAAGTTAGGCTCTATACATGACCTATCAACCTAGTATCAAAAATATAATAAATAATAAATAAAATGATATAAAAATCAAAAACATGAAATAAAACCAATAAGGGTTAGATTCATGTCATTTTCACTGTAATATATATAATAAAAAAATACATTAGATCTATAAATCAATTCTATCTCAGAGAAGATAGATCCTACTTACACTTCTGATTGGGGCTACATTAAATAACTGGGAACATGACCAATATGTGGATCTGCTAGACCTAATTATGGGATTTATTACTACAATAATATCACTATGGAGGGTTCTAAATCCTCCAATCAAATAAAACTATATAATAACCCTAACTAAGTCTTATGTTTTCATATTAACTATAATAATAAAAAGCAAAATAAATAAATCTAATCTAGTGCTCACCAAATCTTATGGCATAAAGTGGGGGTAATAAACAACAAAAGTAAACATGCATAAAATACATATACTCATGTCAATGTATATGAAAGATTAATTCATGGAAGATAAGTATAAATTCATATCTATCTACTCTTAAAAAGGAGGAATAAAGTTAGGAATACTTACCTTTGAATACAAATCCATCGAGCCTCAATATCTCCCTTGGCCATGGTTCTTCACAAGAGGTTTTCATGGTATTTAAGGATGATAAGGATAAACCATCTCTAGGCTACACATCCTATCAATACATCCAAAATAATTCTCCATAAGACAAGATACATATCTCCAAAGAAAGTATGAAATCCTAAGCTTGCTCCTCAAGTAAAATGATTCATAAATAAATTCTCAATAGCTCTTACTTCTTCTCTTCTTTAAATAATGGAAAATTTATATTTTATATATAGGTGGATTTATCCTTAAGCCCTTTCAAATTTTTTGCCAATAGGGTCAACCCAGTCAACCAAATATTATTATTAGTAAAAACTCATTAGGTCATGGGCTAGGTCGGGCAAGAGCTGACCTAGACCCTAAATGAGCTTCACCAATAAGAGTACAAGGTCTCTTGGGTTTATCTAGTACTATAAAATGTCCAAATGGGTATAGAAGATGGGAAATGACTATAGGAGTATATAAGAGAGAAAAACAAGATTAGGGGAATGGTTTTTAAAAGACAAGTGTGTAGATTAGAAGTGGAAAAAGGGACAATAATCCTAAGAAGCACCATTAGTCTTCCCACCACTTTCTTGGTGCACCCCTTAAGGCATGAAATCATAGAGATTGAGACTTGATGGGTTCATTCAAGATATAAGGCATCCATAATTTATAAAAGTTTAAAAATATTATGTGTGTACACATGTTTTATAACATATTAAATGTTTGGAAGTATATATACATAATGTGTTTCAATACCTATTGACTATGAAATAGTATATATATATATATATATATATATATATATATATATATATATATATTTATGTTTTCAAAGTTGTTTGATTGATTGATTGTGTGTGTGTATATATTGACATGCACACCAAGGTGTACATATGCATATATGAATCATAGTGCTAGATAAAATAATACACACACACACACACACAGACATTTGTATATAGGTGAAAATGTATAAATGTAAAGGTTTCATTTAAATTATGTTGATAAATATTTAATAGCTTTGATACAGGTATGGATATATACTTAGTGTTATTAATAAAATTTTGTAGCTTATATTATCAAATAATTTGGAGTTTATCTAGTATATAATGACTTGGAAGCATTGTGTTTATCAAATGAAATTTATATTTAGTGACTGAGTTTGTTTAAAGGTTGAGCTATAATTATATCATTTGATTGTATATATATTTATACCAGGAGTTTATAATTCTGAGATAGAGGAAACCAATTCATAATTTATTATTTGTTATAAACTATGGACTATGTAAAATTGGAATTTGAGATATATAGTCACAGATTTCACAATGTTTGATATAAATGATTGAGTTTGTCTTGACCATATTTACATACAAAAATATCAAATGTTATTATGATTTGATTTGATTTGATAAATTTAAATAAATAGATTTGGTGTGTAAATGGTTGACTATGTATGAATGGTGAATCACATGAAATTATATGTGTTTTTAGTTATACAAGTACATTAGGATTTATTTGGTTTATAAAAGGGTTTAGGCTATTTTTTAGCTAGATATATACTTAGATTATACACAATACTCTAAGATATTAGACAGTGGATGTCTTCTTAGAGTATACTATAAATAATAAAGTATTTGTATAGTATTGGAATTATACTTGAGAATTATATATATATTTGTGTGTGTACACAAATTTATATGTTTGAAGTCATTATTACCATAACAAGGTGAAAATGAGTGCATGTATATATTTTAATGTTTTTATAAAATCATTAAAATAAGTTATTTATTACTTTTAAATACAAAGAATATTAAAATGTTTTGGACTTGATTTTTTTTATATGTGGAGTATCAATAACTAAATAAGATTGTGTTATAATGTTTGTTTTGGGGATGAAATAACATTATAAGTTGTTTTTTGATTAAAGTAACTAGCAGTCTAGATAAATTATGCCTAGATGGTATGTTATATTAAGGACTATTTTTATTTTGTTTATTATTATATAATAAATTAAATGATATTAGATTCATTACATTTCATTTGATGGACTAAATGTGTGTAAATAATATTTTTGTAGTTAGAAAACTTTTTTTAGCTAAAGGGAAATATTTTGAATGAATCTAATGGTTCTTATATTATTATATATTTTAATTGAATCATGCATTCATGACCCTAAATAAGTAGTGGATAGATTCTAGTGGCTTATTTAGTGCCATTAATGAAAGATGAAGTGTAATTTTATTGAGTGGTGTGTATGAAATTGACTGGTCATCGATATCTTTAATTATTAAGAGCTTCATCCAAAGTAATGTTTTAATTAAACATTTCATATGTTGATATAGTTCTGATATTTGTGAAATATCATGTTATAATGGATTTGTTTATGATACACATTATGTATTACATATCTATAACACATGGGTTGTAGTTTTCCACTCTGGATTCCCACACAATCATTATCTACTCATCCATGAAGGGAGGGCCATCCCCTTATTGGGAGATAGTTTAGGGAATCTATGGTCCATGGTTGGTGTGGAAAGGTGTTTGAATGATGTTGTCTCTCCCATATAAAGTACTACACTAGAGACCAAACTTGAGATTACATATTTATACTTGAGTTATGGATACTCTTTATTCATAGAGACTCATGATCTATGGAGATTTGTATCATGTATTATATTTGATATATTATGTATTGCTAAAATCTAGAATATTTATACATTATACTACTACAATAGTGTCTATAATGTTGTATCATTTATGGATAAATTTTTAATATTTCATTCATGATTAGATGAATTATTTATTGTTTAATTAGCTTTATTCGGGATTATTATAGTTTTTCATAGTGATCTTTAGCTAAGGGGATTAGCTATAAACCTTATGGTTAACTAAATGAATATAGTTAGTTAAAGATTAATAATTAAATTTCTCATGGTGAAATATAAAATATGAATATGTGTAATTATTTTTTAAGAAAAGTGAATATATTTTGGTAAAATGTAGTGGGGTTGTTACAAATTAAAGTGACAACATTCATAAAGTACTGTGTAGTGAAATTGTATGGTAATTATAACCATCTAGACAACTCTCTAAATGGATCCATCTAGATGTATGCCAATGAAAAGTGTTGCTCCACTAAAAACTTTAGTTGGTCTCTAACGTATTTAATTAATTCATTTGGAATGTGCCACTTGTTTCCAAAGTTCTCCTTCATCCCATCATACCATCCCTTCATTTTGATCTTGTAGGATGGAATTATTAAACCAGGGCAAGTAAATGCTTTGAATTGATCCACAAGGTAATTTTTCTTAGGAGAGTACTCCCATTTAAATTTTCTAGTGGTGTATTCAGGAACACCAATCTCTTCAAACACCAATCATATAAATAATGCACCCTATGCAAATTTTTAGTTGGGTAGGTAGTGGAATTTATCTGCATCTGTGATAATATTATTAGTAAAATACTACACCCAACTATTCTTTACTCCTATGTTAACTTATTGAGCAAAATAAATTTGGGCCATATACATCTCTTTCCATCTATAAATACATCTAACCTTGGTCATGATGATTCACACCAACACTCTGAGGATAAGATATTAGAGACTTATGATATGTATATCATGGCCTTATTTTTTATACTCAAATGCTTTTCTAGTTTTTTGATCTCATATTTTTACTCCAATCCATTAGAAAAATCTGTAGCTAAACACTAAAACCTTGTGACTTCACTTATTATCTCTATTTTAATCCACATCTAGCACCCGACAAAGTATAAATAGTCTTCATGCACATAAAAAATAAAAAACTTTATGACTTCAACTAGATTCCCAAAATATGTAATATTGAGTAATTAGAATATTCATGCATCATTGAGAGTATTGAATATACTTAATACATATACTAGCTCATTCCTCATGTTTTGGCACTCTATTTAGTAGTCACACTATAGTTCCACTTCATTGTTAGGTTAGTGATGGTTAAAATCAAAAAAGTTACAAGTTGGCACATTTGATACCCAGTTATTCATGTACAACATTACCTTCAAGTATTGCATTTCCCAACCAATAGTGGGGGTGGTGAGGGTATAATATCCTTTTTATTCATTTATCATGTCATTCTAGATTATTTTTATTCTTTATCTTACTATGAAAATTATTTCATGTGTGCCAATATCTTCAAGTACCTCTTCTCTAATAAACACATGATGACCACCCACACTCTCCAACTCTTCTTCCTCTAGTATCATAGTTAAAGGCTCACCATGTTAGGCCTTTTTCTTTGGTTTCATCACCCTTCAAGGATCCTAAAGTTTAAGGCATATCCATCCAATATTCCTAAAATAATACATGGTTCCCTTGTTATCCCATTTATCTCTCCTACTTCAATTACCTCTAATGGTAGATGTTGACCTCGTCAACCTAAAAATTTGTAAACTTGTGCATCCTTACATTTATCCCACCACTCTACTTAATTATCACAATTTCTTCACCATGTAATGCTTAATATAGTCTCAATTGTTTAATTTTCACTAGTATAGAATATTGAAAATTACTCTTGTAGTAGCTCAACAATACTTAGTTGGATTTATAATATTATGAATTTGATAGTAGTAAAAATTGAAATGACCTGCATTTAACCTTTATAGACATGAGGTGGTAACTTAAATTTACTACCCCATTACTCTTCCATCACTTCACATAATAAATAATAGTAATATTATTTCAATGATGCATATTTTGCATACTTATCATTACCATTGCTTTTAACGTAGTAAATACATGTCATATCCCATGATTTTCTTGAAGTACATGAAAGCTATAAAGAATTTTTAAAAATTCCCTTCCAAAGGTGGGCATCTCATTTATTTACATTGACTTAGATTATTTTTTATGCATCACATCCCACATACCCTTTGTTCTCTTATACTTCTACTTACATGACCTTGTCACCATGCATATTCCCATTGACCATATCCTTAACACTCCATATAATTAGTTCTTCTATCCTTACCCTAGACAAAAATTTATCTATGGTCCTCCAAAATAGTAAAAATAAATATAAAAATGAAGAAGTGTTGACCCTAAAAATACTCAAGGTCATGCAATTAGTGCCATGATTTATTGAAAATAATCAAAATCCTAGACTAATCTAATGGCATATGCCCTATTATTATAAAAAGGAAATAACATTAAGAATAATACGGCCTCAACTAACTACCATTGACATTTATAAGAATGAATTTACCATCTAATCATTTCAATTTACATGCATTCGTGGTATGGATAATATGAACAATGAATGTGCCATCCCATTGTACATGAATATTTCCTGAGTGGTGTACACATTCAGAGACATATACTAAAAATTTCATGCTTAGAGAAAAAGTAGTGATCTTTAAATGGTAATAATGCCAAACATTTTATTCACTTCTCCACTCCTTGGCTCTAATGTGTGGTAAACTAGGTCTCATCTAGTTGCAATAAAACATATAGGTATTCTTTAAGGACTCTACATCATCTAGTTGAATAACATGCACAATGTGAATAAAAGATATAAGGAATTAAACTTGAAGAATTACTTCAGTACCAAATAAAATATTGAAGTATGTGCTCTTATTTAGCCATTTTAAGTGGTCTAATACACCCATAACACTATAGATACATGACTATCTATTCAATGCATCTAATATTACATATCTTGGTCAATTTAATACCCAAAATATTGTTAAAAACCTTAGTTGTGCCATTATCTTGAGGATGATAAGGTGTATCTTTATGGTGTATGATCATGAATTCTACCAAAAGTATATAGATGGTATCATAAACTAAATGTGTTCCTCGGTCACTAGTTAGACTCAATGGACATTTAAACCATGTAATTTTATTCTCCTATCTAAACTTTATAGTAGTGGAAATAATACAATCCCTGGTTGTTGCATCTTCAACCCAACAAGTAATATAGTTAGGAATAGTGATAATATAATGTGAAAAGTACACCTCCCTACTAGGTTAAAGGGGCCAACAAAGCTAATAACCAAATTTTTAAAGGGTTATTATTATAAGATAGAATTAAAGGGAATAACATCCTTCCTATATGTATTTCCCACATGCTATCAAATGTCACACTAGAATACATAAGTTTTAGCATCTTTAAACAAGGTAGGCCACCATAGGCTAGGAAAAAAGACCTTATGCATTATATATTCACTGGCATAATGTCCCCTAATGATGCCCTCATGAACTTTCCAAATAATATCAATGTGATTATGTTATGTGATGTAGTTTCATAACACTTCATACCACCCAAAAGTATAATGGTCACCCCTATAAGCTATAATGGAGTGGCACAAAAACTAGCTAATTATTTTCTTAAGTGTTGAAGTGAGCTAATGATGAACCTATAAGAGAAAGGTAGTGATATATTCCAAATATTTTGTCATTTTCATGACTTGGAGTAATTATATTTTAGTCAATTCATATTTAATGGCTTGTGTTAGTTCATCAAATTTAATACATGATAGATGATTTTGGCCACAATTTGCCTTACCAAGATTTACAATCACTAAAAATTGAAACTATTAGAATAACACAATCCACCAATAAATTTTCTCGTGTAATACCATCATATTTTTTATGTAATTTAGTGCATCATGGTCTATGAAGAAGATGAATGAAGTATCTAATAAGTATTGAAGGAAATTTTTGAGGTTGTAAACCATAGACAATGCTTCATGATATATAGTCATGTAGTTTCATTTAATTGGAGTAATATTTTTACTTACAAAATAGATAGGGTGGTTCAAGTTTCCATCACTAGGTTGAGAAAGGATAGCATTGAATTCCATGTTAGAACCATTTACATGTGCATGAAAAGTATTTTTCCAATATGGAAATTAAAGAATAGGAGTGATAATAAGCTTATCATTGAGTGTAATAAATGAATTACTAGTGATCAGGGGTCCAAATAAACTAACCATTTTATTTGAATAATTCCTCTAGTGGCATAAAAATTTCTAGTATACCCATGCATGAACTTCTTATAATATCCATTATGTCCCAATAAGGTGCATACTTCTCACTGGGTGGTCAGCATTGAAAGGTGAACTATAACAACAATCTTGGCTAGATACACTAAGAGTCCATCATGACATATGTCATGACCAAGTAAAGTTACAAAGGGGTAGTAAACACACATTTACTTAAATTTATGTAGATATAAAGGTTCCAAAAACACTTAATCATTAGTCATACATTAGAACAATGGCCTCACACTTTATATATAGTCTAGTCATCAAGGTATACTTTAAGGAACTTATGAATAAAGTCTTTGAAAGCCTCAATTATGATTTGAAAGAACACAATAGGAGCATTTGTCAACCCTAATGGAGTGACATTGTAAACACAGGATCCCCACTTAGTTTCAAATGTGGTATTCACCATATTATCTTTTGATATCTATACTTGATGGTATCTATAGAAGTCATCAGTAAATGTATAGATTTCAGACCCAACTCTTTCTAATAACTATTTAATGAAGGGTGTTAGAAAGGGGTTAGTTATTTAAGCAACATTGAGTACCTAATAATCCACAAAGAGCTAAATGCATATATCCTTATTGATACTAATAACTATGAGACTCACCCACTTAGACGTATCTATAGGATTAATGTATCTTACACACAACATGCTATTAACTTATTCCTTGTCTCAAAAATGCAAGTTAGTATTCATCTGCTAGGGAGTAATCCTGACAAGTTAAGCACCCTCTACCAAATTTATGTATCTTACCTAAGGAATAATGCATGCCATTCATTTTAGTATAGTTTTATGGGAAGACATATTGATACTCTTTAAATAGTTCAAACACCTTAGAGATCTCTATATTAAACTAGTAATCTCTACAATAACCATCTTGGGTGTTTCCTCCATTATAATATTTTATTGAATATTCAAGATCTCCATTTATGGGTGTTTTTCATCTTATATGGTGTCATGGACATAATGGGCCATGATTCATGTGAAAATATAAATGATCAGTAGATAGGTTAGGTAGATTATAACCAACACCTTCATCAACTTGGTACATGAATTTTCACTTACTTTGCATATTTGTTCTCTTAGTGCATGGTCTAATGTAGGTTTAGGAAATGGAGATGATGTATCTAGGTCATAATGTTCTTGGAAAATATTTGAACTCTCTTCTCATGTGCCCTATATGCATCTAATCTTATCTTCACTAGGAATGTGTCACCTATTATAATCTAATACATGGATTATAATGTAAGGCATATATCCATATGTGGAAATGAATAAGATAGTGTCACATTCATGTTACCCTTAATAAAATGCCAATAATTTGTTTCCATATGTCACTCTTCATTGACATACCACACTTTATCCCATGTGTGTATAGTGCCATAGAATGCATGAACCTAGAGGTACTTAAGAAAAATGTTTCATCTACCTTCCACATAGTAATTTACTATTTAAAATGAGGTTAAAGATCTTTGATTCTACTATAACTTATGGTTTTGTGAATGTGATTATCATGGTGAAAGTGATGGTGTAGATAAAAATGAACTCAATCCTAAGTAACTTTGAAATTTATCCACCACTAAGCAGTTATGATATCAAAGATATGGATAATTATCATAGCTAATCAACATCAAAGTCATAGAAGGCTTCCAACTATTTCACAAACTCAGAGACATCAATCTAACCATGGAATGTAGGTGCTTCATTTTACCTTGTTGGTTGTATAACCATAATTTATATATGAAGGAGATGAACAAATTTATGGTGTTTATGATACTTATATGAAGTATCATATTGACTACCTATAACACCATAGATCCTTTCAGTAAGGTTATAGTCACCTTGAGCCCAATTATTGTAGGTGTTACTAGAGGATTCAGATATAGATAGTGCATATTCCCAGAGTAAGATGTCATCCAAAGTGGGATCAAGGCATTCAATACCTAGAACTATGACACTAGAGATGTGATTTATGTCCTCATTAGCATTGACTAATTCAACATATATAGGTCCTTGTGCATTATCTAAAGGGATGACTATGTGTTTCTCATCATTCTTAAAGTTGATATAAAACTTCTTAAATATTAAATAAATATTATTTGTGTAATACCATAGGCAATCCAATAGATCTAAAAAATCATTAACATCAACCAACTCTATGACTTCAAAGTTGGATTTTAAAGTGACACTGATTATATCCATAGTGGCATATTTATGTACTCTAATGGGAAAATCATGAGTCTTGTTGGACTTAAATATCACATGGAGTAAAGGCTATAAATATGGGATAGCTATATTCCTCCAAGCATCCTTAGTAAGTAAATTTAATTTAGCATTGATATCAACTAAGATATCTAGGATAACCCATACATAAATAGTGGTATTAACCAATATCTCTTTATCCCCCTCTAGGCTATGAAGGATGTGAGTCTCTTGTTATCATGCATGGTTTAACTGATGATATTTGGTAGGCATATGCATATGATGCCTTATCTAATTATAAAATAAGGTTAAAATATCCTCATACTACATTTTTTTGCATAGCTCATGTAACTCATCACACACCTTTCATGAAGGTATGTAGCTTCTTACATATTAGCACATGTAGAAGCATCTCAATCCTTGAATAATTAGAAATATCCTTATATTTATCTTACTAGATTCATAGTGTCATAGAGGACCTCTTTATATTGTTGAGCATCTAGATAATGAGTAGTTCAAGGTTCCTCTCATTGAACCTTTTCAATGGGAGTGTTGGACATAGAATAGGACTAACCACCAATCCATGTTGTAATATTAAATTTTATACTAGTAAAATTAATAGGTCATGATATCTATTATATATTTCAATACATATCATGTTGTCACCTTTTTCCTTTCTTTCCTTGGTAATGGAAATATACATGTTTACACTCCTCTAGATGATGTTCATTTATACAAAAGGAAAATGTAGGATACACTCGGAAATCATTTTGGTAGTGATTTAGGGAAATTTATAATAGATTATTGGTGTAAAACATACACCTCCATGTCCTCAATCTTGACCATGATAGCCTCCTCTATTGTCTTAGTTATTATCAATATATGTCTTATACATATCGTGCATAAGCACACCTCATGAATTTCACTAATGAGAAGCAAATCATTGGTATCATGAATGTATGCATCACATATCTTAAAATAAGTATATACCATTGATTGAGTGGTGTATTTTAGAAAATTTAAATTCCTTACATTGTTTTCTTCCTATTAAATCTCATAGGATTGATTTAACATGACTTGAATACTCTTGGGAGGATATTTATTTCTTTTGTGGCCTTTGAATTCAAAATCTACACACCATAAGCCACTATAAGTGCCATGGGAATTATTTATAGTGAGTGTTTCTAGTTAACATGCCATTGCAATGATCTGAGCCTCCATTAAGGGACTAATCCTTGTGTTAATGCTTCCAACAACTTTAACATGAAGGGAAGCTTCCAATGCCTCACATTGGTTGGTGAACGTTTTATGTGATAAGCTATATCTGAAGGGAATCAATAAACATATTATGAACCACTAAGTGTGTTAAGTGGTGTTTATCTCAAAATAGAGATTATAAATAAGTATCTTGAAATGTCCATCATACTCATGCATGCTCTCAGTCATTTCTTAATTGATGTCCTTTAGGGAATCTATTCTTTAGTATTAAAAATCTAGGATATCAAATTCCTATCATAATCCTGCTTTCATTTGGTCATAATTCACCACATTCTATTATAAATCAAAATTTTAGTACCACTTATGTGGAAAAATATGTTTTCTTAATTTTATAAGAGGTGATAGTGCATGATCACCAAATAAGTTCACACTTTTGAACATGTTCTATGGAATTATCCACACCTCAATACTCTATCAAGTGGAGTGTCATCTAATAGTACATAGTGGTCAGTTGAGGAACTTTAAATGAGGTATGCTAAGAATAACTTACTATCCCTCCTAGACTTTTTGGGGGAGTTCCACCACT
Source organism: Torreya grandis (assembly GCA_037957365.1). Taxonomy (NCBI): domain Eukaryota; kingdom Viridiplantae; phylum Streptophyta; class Pinopsida; order Cupressales; family Taxaceae; genus Torreya; species Torreya grandis. The sequence goes on along the minus strand of JARHVA010003826.1, from coordinate 246,004 downwards.
ACCTCCTATACCTCTTCTAGTTATTTTTATCAAACCAAAACTAGTTCCTCATTTTATGCCTCTTACACTAACATAAGCACCGCATACATTGGGTGATGAGGTATGTTGATTAACTATAGTTGGGTTAGTACATTACCCACTAGTTATGATTATTCTACTAGGCATTTAAAATTAGCCCATAGAATTATCTTGTAAAATAAAATAAATTTCCAATAAATTACTATCAAAATGTGGTCTACAAATGTATCTCACTAAAGTCTAGTTTTTGATTCTACATTATCTATTGATGTGGGTCTTATGTACCAAATAAAATTTAAATGAGGTATCCTATAACATTTGAATCTATCAATGGAGATAACATACACTCTTGGGCATGATTTAAACAACCTTGTGGTGGAATATCAAGTAGATCATGCATGTTGTTAATTGGGTTTTCTTATAGTGAAATGAATCTTAGTAGAGAAATCAGACCTAATCAAGTGATATAGATGGGTGATACCCTATCTAGAGTGGGTAGGTCTCACTCAAATAAAATTCAAAAGGATGGAAGGTTAGAAAATAAAATTATGTTTTGTGATCTTAAAGGGTCACTTCCAAAGTTGGTTTCTTAAGTGACAAGTGATCTCAAAACTATTTCTTACTACTTATAGTTGTGCACACTCATAGGTAAACATAGTTATGAATTCTGAGTAGGAGTGGTATAGTAAACTTGATGTTCTCAAATTAAGGCCACTCCCTTTACAATTTCTCTTGCACACCCTTAATCAGAAGGTTACAACTTAGACTAAGAAGTTGTCTAAGGTAGTTGTTACACAAACTTTAAAAATTATACCAAAAGAAAGCACTTCTACATACTAAAAATGTTAACACAGTTTAAAATAATTACTTAATAATATCTACTAACTTTCAATAGCATATGCACATATAAAATTAGCATACGTTGATAGAACAATAAAAATTTATCTATATATTTTTATCACTCAAAATTATTGTAATATTATAACCAAAAAAGTAAAACCTTAATATCACATGAATGAAAGGAGAGATCACAAACATACCTTCATGACAATCAAGATTGAGTTATTTTTGTGTTGAGGAAATATTTCAACACTTTGGAATGTGATATTGAATAAATATATAGACTTAGGCTGGGGAAACCTCATCCTCCAAGTGTATTTGAACTCATGGTTACATGATGTAATTATAACTTCACTTCTAATTTTGGACTTAAAATTTTATGTTTTGCATGCTTATAGATAATTACATTTATCTCAAAAATTAGTTGGCCTATGTAAGTAAATGCAATGTCTGTATACTTAAAAATAGTTCAAGAAACATTACATGTATGTTATTATTGTAATTAAACTATAAGTGTAAAATTAAGTATTATTTGTATGTATACCTACAAAATTGGTCTTCAACTCAAGGTTTATTAGGCATTTGCATGGTAGGAGAGATTATTGGAGGTGTTTAAGTAGATGCTTAAGTTGAATAGAGAGTTGAAGTTAAAACATTTTTATTCACTTATATATATATATTGATAGTGATTATGCATGATGTCAAGGAGTGGAGGCCTATGCACCCTATTTACCTACTCTAGGATCCCTACATGTTAATCCTTTGTAGTCTTGAATTTAGATATGAAAATCTCAACTTTAGTGACCTTCTTCCTATAGAAATTAAGCTCAGCATCTATTTCTTATGGGTTATTCCCTTGTATATCTTGTTTTAAGTTTTTTAAAGCTTATTTTAAGAGCTGGTCAAAATTGGCCTTATAGATAAGTCTCCATGTGGATTTCTTGGCCTATGAATGTTTCATTTCACACAAAATTTACCAAGTGATAGTTTCATGTTCTCAGTATTTATGCATCACTTCCTCATCTACATCATCTCCACTCCCTAGCCTCTTGTGTTTTGATGAGCACCAATTTGAGGTTATTGGTATCCTCTAATGGTGCCATCAGGTTTAGGTGTGCATATGCTTTGCAAATTATAAAAATAATAAGAAATGTTAGTTTATTCTCATCTATTTTTAAATAATTAAATATTTTGGTAGTCTATAATATATGGGGCACTAGTTATTCTCTCATTTAACTAATAGCCTTTGTAATATTATACAATTTAGATGCAACACTCCAGACATCCATCTTTATTTGTGCTAGAACATCAATAGTTTCTAGATATTCTCTTAGTTATTCTAGTTATTTATTTAGTTTATCTCCTCACAATTTTAGTTCCTTCATGTATCTATATTAGATAATCCTTATGTGTTTAAAAATATGATTTAAAATCCTTTATAATTAGCGATTACCCAAATTTTATATCTTTCTTTTTGGATAAGGTGAATATTTTTTGCCTTTACTATGATTGTTCTCTAGTCTCATCCTTCATATTCCTCTTTTCGATCCTCTATACATTCCCTATATATTTTTAAAATATTTTACTTAAATTGGGTAATTTAATAATTACTAGATTAGGCCTTTTGGAAGTGTATGACTACATGTTTATTTCCCACTGTGGGAAGACTAGCTAGGTTAGATTTATGGGTTAAGTTTTCAAAGTTATAGGCTCATCTAATATAGCTCTTGATGTATGCCTTAGAGTTTCCTCTAGGACAGGATCAAGGAGTGAAGGAGAGATGATTTTGTACTAGTCTACTCCACCATATTTTTGTATTAGATGGACTATTGATTTAACCTTTTAGGGTTTTATAATGAAAATCCTATGTTTGGTTAAAGGGTTGAGATGCCTAAATCAGTTAAATAAATATAGAATAATTAAGTACTAATTTTTTATGAATTTTGAATTAGTTTTAATTTATAATAATGGAAATAAATAGGTATAAATAGAGACTTGTTTAAAAACTAATTATTGTAAATGATTTAAATTCTATAATTTGACAGTTGGGTAGTAGTCTTATCATAAATAGGATTTTTTTATTTATCCACTCACTAGAAAATAACACCTAGTTTGGATATTAGTACCATTTTTATGTAGTTTACTCTATGTGTAAATAATGTTTCCTTTGTGGGACTATTCCTATTTTAAGGAGCACCTGTGCCTATGTTTATAGGTCCTATTCCTACATGACCAAAACCTAAAGTTTTGTATTATTTATAAAAAATATGATTTGATGTACAAATCCTAATTTCCTTAGAATTAAGGAATGAAAAATAATTTATGTGTGTTATTAGGTTTTTTTGAACATCCTCAACACCCCTCTACATAGAGAGTAGCCTACATACCAATACCTTGAAGAGGGATTAATCCTGATGTATTTCTCCCACATAGTGATTGATGTTTATGCAAGTAAATGCTAGATTGAGAGTGGCCTTAGATGCATTGAATGTGTTTTAGATTTAAAATGATTGAAACCTAAGCTTAAGGATATTTTATATGGTATTATGTAGAAATTAGGGCTTATTAGGGATAAAATACCTTGATATTTCACAAATTTGTCTCTTATTTGAATACCTTTTACATATTTTTCCCATATAGTGAATAAAGGTGGATTAGACTTGTATTTATAGGGTTTTATTACTTGTGAAAATAAGTAAATTAGCTTAGACCAACCTTAAGAGGGGAACACATTTAAAAATGTATATATTGGGAAGATATAGTGCTAAGGATAATAGCTTCTAATTAGGGACACTCGTTCCATTTGGGTGTAGTGTCCCAAATGTGGTGCTAATGTAATTTTTACAAACTAATAAGAAAGATAGGTTAGGATCTATGAATATAGTTATGGGACTATCTTAACTAGCTATATGTGACTACGTTATATTGAATGAATATAAAATTAAGTCTAATGCTCAAGGGTAGGTCTATGGCTATCCTTGAGATAGGTTAACTCAAGTGACACCCTTAATATCCAATTACCACTTTTATGTGATTAAATTCCCCCCATTTTAAAGTGAAATATTTAGTATAAAGGAAAAATAAGCATACCTAGACTTACCTTGGAATTGAAGCCTATGTAGATGAGATTGAATACATGAATCTAGTATGTGTATATGGAACAAGATCGAAAACAATGTACTATAATGAGAGATGAAAATATTAATCCTTAAGAGATGATAAAAAGAAAAATACTATGCTAAAATCAAATAACTAAGTAAAGTTGAGTAAGGAGAGAGGAAAGGAATGAATACACCTCAATGGGTATGTGAACTAATGCATGAAACTAGTGACAACCTACATGTGTGAGTGTACATAGTGATCATATCATTGAATAAATTGAACTAATATTATGGGTTTCTAAATCCTTATATGGGTGGTTGAATAACTCAATATAATTTTGACTCCATCATTACCCACCCCTACTTGGTATATCTTGATCTTTGTGAATAATTTGGATAAGACTGTAAGTGTGTCTAACCCTCTCATATAGGTGGATCAATAACTAAAGTGGGATATGAACCCATAATTTCCCCTAGTAAGAAGTAGATGAATATATAGTTGTGTTATGTAAAGTTCTAAAAATATATAATTGAGTATGTCTATGTATTTAGCTCTAAGGCCACTCAAGTATATTAGGTAGCTCTAGGCCACTTGGAAATAAAAACCACTATAGATGGAGTAACAAATGAATATGGAAATAACCTATAATGTGATGGAAAATGTTTATAAAATATATAATGGCATGGAGTTTGTTATTCCACTTGATTAACCTATTTGAAGTTGACTATATGCAAACTATGTGACGTGAACATGACCCCAATCTGGTATTTGAGTGAATCAAGTATGTAATAGTTGAATCTATGTAATTGATTTAAATTTATGAGTGATTATGTTGTGCATGATTCCCCCCAATTTGAGTAAATAATATAAATCTAAGTTAAAATAAATGTATTTGAGCTAAATGTGGACATAAATACTAAACCTATGATTATATCTATGTAAATTTACACTATACCTAGTTTATTAGTCTTAATGATCTAGACTATCCTAAAGATGGGACTATTAGATTGTAGTGCCCTATAATGGAGAATATAATCCTATGGAAATAATGTCCCAATTATAGCACTAAATATGACTACCTAGTTTGATTTTTAAGTGGTCTAAACTGATTGATGAGTCTCTATTATATTTTATGTCTACCTTATGTCTGATATCTAAAATTGAGCCTGCATGTTAAAATTTATCTATGAAAATAAAAGTATGAGATTAATCTCTATGATAAACCCATATGAATTCCCCCTCTTTAAAGGATAGTTATGAAACCTATGCAATAACTTCCCACTAAAAAAGTAGCTTTAAAAAATGTTTTAGTGAGAGCATGTGCATAATATTCTGATATAATTAGCAAACATACCACTAGAATGTAAATGTATCTGGGTATAAGTAGGAAATGTAAGATGTATTTTATAATTGATAATTTCATAAGGGTGTCAAGATAGATGTAATTAATGTATATAGCATCAAATTTGAGTAAATACCTAAGGGGATGGGGCATGATGTCCGGTAATATACACAAGTAGGATGGGTAGATGCATGAGATCTCTCATGGCATCAGAAATTGGTGTGTATTTTTGTGTTTGTGTGTGTGTGTGTGTGTGTGTTTTTTTTTTTTTTTTTTTTTTTTGTGTGTGTGTGTGTGTGTGTGTGTGTGTGTGTGTGTGTGTGTGTGTGTGTGTGTGTGTGTGTGTGTGTGTGTGTGTGTGTGTGTGTGTGTGTGTGTGTGTGTGTGTGTGTGTGTGTGTGTGTGTGTGTGTGTGTGTGTGTGTGTGTGTGTGTGTGTGTGTGTGTGTGTGTGTGTAACAATAAAATACAAGTGTCATGGTGTAAATTCATACAAGGAAGAAAACATACAAGTGTTATGGTGTAGAATAATTCAAGGAAGCAAACATACAAGTATATTAGGCATGCAAAAGGTAGGCCAAGGGGACACAATACAAAGGACATGGGTATATGTCACTAAATTCAAGAATAAATACATACGAGGACATGTTCAAATGTCCATATACACAAATAATAATTAATTTAGAGTATAGATACATAGAAGGGAATGTTCAAATGCCAACATATATAAGCATGAAAGAGTAGCAACAAAGGACATGGGCATATGTCCAAGGCATAAAAATAGAGAAATGGCATAGAATCCAAAGAACAATGGTATATTCAAATGTCCTCAACAATGGAAGTAAGCATAGGAGACACAATCAATTATAATCTAGCAATTAGAAATGAAAGCATGTATAACTATGTAATACAAATCTATGTAGATGTAAGGATGTATACATATTGAATCTAACTAGGGAAAGTAAAAAAAATGAGTAATGATTAATATAAAGATAAATAAGTGAATAAATAGAATGTATAATATATAAGATAGAACCCAATTATAAAAACTTTGTATGATAGGTCCTTGAGTGGGCATATGTATTAATGTATAAGCCTAGATTAGTGTAAATGCCCCCAATGGGTAGATTATAGCTGATCTAGATCATTGTAGTGGAATAGAGTTTTATATAGAATCTATAATCACTTGATAAGAATAGGTCAAGAATATGTGTAAGATAAAATTGACTATACTAGGATAGCTAACAATATGCAGTATCTAGCAAATAGTAGAAATGTAAACATATTAATGCATACAATTTGTAAAATAATTTATTTTTGAAATATTTGTATTTCTTTTTTATGGTGACATATTATATTATTTTTGTGTTTTTTTAGTATAAGATATGTACAAGAAAATTAAAGTAAACTATGTATAAGGATATAGAGAGAGAAGGAAGTATATCCAAGGGTGGGAAACATACTAACCTATAAGTTTCATAATAGACTCACCATCATTATGACATATGTCAAATAGGGGAACTATGATTATGTGTGTGATGTGAAATGGAAATTGTGATCCCATGATCTAGTGTGTTATATAATTTAAACTTGAATATAAGTAGTGATGCTATGATGTTATGACATTGACTATGATGCCCTATGAATTATAGGGGTCTGAGGTACCCATATGGTATATGTGGAAGCTATAGGTAACATAGGTGCCCTATGTTTATTACCCCTAGACCCCATTGGCATAATTTATGTAAAGGAAGGTCCTCAAGAATCTATGACATATCTTTGATGCAATGGTCTCTCTAGTTACTATCTCTGAGGGGGAGAGTATGTGTGCATGTAAGAATTATATAAGTATACCTAGCCTAATCTAAGGAATCTACTAAAAATGATGATGTATGCATAGGATTTTTTCTCTATAGATAACTAATAATTATGGAATATCTAGTAATGCTTAAACTGTAATTAGTGTCTATGCCATAACTAAAGCTATAAACTGTGCTAGAACTACCTATGGGATGGGAAAAGGATACTCATATGGGACACCCTCAATCTTAAAAAACTAGTTATCATAGATATACTTGAGGCTTAAATTTACTATAGATGGGATGGCTTAGTGATGATATAACCATGGCATACCTAATAATATATTGGATGCACCTACACTAGATACAATTGGGAACCAAGTCATTATGTGTGATGGTCCAACCTATAATGGAGGCACAATATCACTTATAGAGACATTAACATTCCATTAAAACCACTAATGATTTCATATGTAGGGAATACATATTATTCTATGTATCCCAAGTGTTATAAGAGTGTCATAGTACACATGTTTCTACTGGACCCATTGTAAACCATAACACTATGAATAGGATGGTGGTCTATATATGATCATATCAAAAAGTGCATGTACATACATGTCATATTTTAAAATATCCTACTCTAAAAATGTGATAAGTGGCCTAGGTATCGCTATAGTGTGATACATGCCAATCATATTATGCAAGGGATGTGTCTCCTCTATAACTATGTGATAGGAAACTAGTGGTGGATGAGCTTGGTATGTATAATGAACACCTGATGTGCCCTCTGATTCATTAGTTATATGCTTTAGGAAAGTATTTGATACTATCTTATGTGCCTTTGCCTCTATTTATTATTTTTGTGCCTATGTGGGTGTGCCCACATCAATAGTGTTATCCTCAATGAGGTCTTGTATCTTAAGATTTAGGCTCATGCATTTGTTTGTCATGTGGCTTGGTGCCGTATGATACACATAGAATGCATTTGAATCATAAATATTTAAAATAGGTTGTCTTGTTATCCTTTTTAATGGGAGGGAGATATATGAAATTTTATTCTAATAGTTGTTGTAGAACTCACGATGGTGATTCTAGTAGAATAATGAAGACTCCACACTAAGAAGATAATAAAACCAATCTAAGAGAAGGATTTGAAACTGTGTTGACTATGTTATTTTGATCACTTTTTTTCTATATTGATCTAACCTTCTATGGAGTTTTGTTTGTACTCTTAATATTTTAATCTTATTTAGTTTGTATTTGAGTTTTCCCATTACTAAAAGATTAACCTCTCTTTCCTTGACTATGTGGCACAATCAGTAAATGTTGGAAACTTATTAAATGAGATTAATTCATGTAGTTGTTTTAATAGACTCTATTTAGATATATCTTTAAGATCTCTGACTACTATGGGCTAGTCAATTTTAATATTATTTTCTTATATCATAATACATAATCAGTGATGGGCTCATTTGCCTTTTGCTTTAGTTGTGCCACTTGTGCATAGGATATCTTATCACTGATGTTGATAGATAAGTGTGTTATTAATATTTTTGATAAAGGATTAAATTCCATGATAGATTGGTTGGGTAAATCATAAAACCATTTTAGGGCATAATCCTTGAGACTGCATGAAATTATCTTCATAATAATCTAATTGTTAGACACATAGTCCAAGAATGCTACATGAAAGGCTATAAGGTGATGCCTTGGGTCACCCTTTCAATCATATAATGTGATCTTGGGTGCTACAAAATTGGATGGCAAAGGAGTTACTACAATGTAATGTGTCGAAGGTGTATGCAAGAGAATGTTGGAATATGAGGCATGTTATGGATTAGTTATTCCTTTCTAAAGATGTAACACCTTATATTTTAGAGTAAAAACCTACTACATGATGGATTGTACATCTAGAGGAGAAGAAATAGCCACAAGTTGTGTCGTTGTCATCGATGGTCAAATAATAAACCTAGGTTATGTTAATTTAGTTAGTTGAGTGGGCCCCACTAACGATGTAACAAAATCATTAATAGGAAGGGTTGAATATTGACCATTGTCATTCTTATTCTTGATTTATAATATAACCTATAAAATGTGTGAATTATCATGGGTTTTTTCTTGAGTTCTATTTCTAAATCCATTTAATACCTCGTCTTTGTTCATAATTATATCACTATCATTAAGTGGAATAAGTGTGTCTTGATCTTTAGTGTGGATCTGATTTTTTTTTAGTTATATTGTTCATATTTGGATGCATTATCATTGAATTCCACATAATCAAGGTGTGTAGGATTCATATCTAAAGTTTTAATAGGTTCCTTGTCCTTGTTATAGGTTTAGATAGCTATAATCTGAATATGCTCTATAGGATAGTCTAGTAATTCTTCTTATTGGAAGAGACAAATTTTTTAGATGGCATATAAAAAATAAATTTAAATATATATACTACAATAGAATATATGAATTCTAAATAATTAATAGAAACTAATGAAAATAGGATAAAAAATTATACAAACCCTAATATCATCTAAGGTTAGGGTTTTTGAAACTAAGGTTTCCTTTACGATAATTTAGATTAGATTGAAAATAAATTGAAACCCTAATGTAAAATTTGATTTTAATTAGCTAGGTTGTCTAAAATAATCATAAAAATAAAATTATTCATCCCTAAATTTATTGCATAAAATTTGGATGAATGCAAGCTAGGGTTTGATGTAATATTCAAAGTAAGATGGGTTCACCTAATGATTTAACCTTTTAGGGTTTTATAATGAAAATATTATGTTTGGTTAAGGGGATAATATTCATAAATTAGTTAAATAAATATACAATAATTAAGTACTATATTATTATGAATTTTAACTTTGTTTGACTTTATAATAATGGTAATAAATAGGTATAAATAGGATTATCTAAAAACTAACTATTACAAATGATCTAGTTTCAAAAATTTGAGATTTGGATAATACTCTATGTCATCAACATGATTATTTTATTAATCTACTCACTAGATAGTAGCACCTAGTTTGGATCGTAACACCATCTTTGTGTAGTGTCCTTTGCATGGTGCTAATTTCCCCTTTACAAGACCATTCTTATTTTTAGGGAACATATACACCTTTGTCTCTAGGTACTATTCCTTTATTACTAAAACATGGAGTTCTATATTAGACTTATAAAATATGATTTGATGTGAAAACCTTAATATCCTTGCAAGTATGGCATGAGCAATAATTTTGTGTGTGTTATTAGGATGGATTGGACATCCTCAGACCCCCGATATGTAAAGAGTTTACTACATACCAATACTATGAACATTGATCAAGCCCAATGTACTTTTACCACTTAGAGCTTGATGTATATGTAAGTGAATGATAGAATGAGAGTTACCTTGGATGCCTTGAATGTTCTTGAGCTTTGAAATGCATGAAAACTAGGCTTATGGATTATGTAGATGGTAGTATGTAGAGAATAGGGAATAATAGGGATAAAATACCTTGATTTTTCACAACATTTTCTTTGGTTTGAATAAATTTTGCATCTATCTCCCATATAGTGAATAGAGGTGGATTAGACTTGTATTTATAGAGTTCTGTTGCTGGTGTGGATAGTAAAATTAGTTTAGGCTGACCTTAAGAGAGAATACCTTTGAAAATGTATCTCTTAGGAAGATCTGTGGATAATGACAATAGTTCCTAGTTGGGGACACTAGCTCCATGTGGCTATAGTGTCCCAAATGTGGTGCTAATGTCATTTTTATAAACTAATAGGAATGTTGGGTTGGGATCTAGGAAGATATTTATGGGATTGTCTTGATTATATATAGGTGACTATGGTTTGTTGAATGACTAGAAAAGTAATTCAAATGCTAAAGGCTAGGTATATGGATAACCTAGGTATAGGGTAACTTAAGAAACACTCTTAGAATATAATTACCACTTTTACATGATTACAAATGTGTAAAATAGATTTTTTTTCTTCTCAGCCTCCCTAGCAGTTATCATAGTTGTATCTTCAGAGGGATTAGGAGGAGTTAATGGTAGACTTATTTATGTAGATGAAAAATGTAACTATATAATTGATAGTTCTCACTTTGATTTATTTGTGGCCTTTTTCTTGGTTCTTATGTGGAATGGAATAGTAGAGGAAGGAACAACAAGAGGAATAGTATGAAAGAATGTATAAAAATAAATTAGTGGAATACCAATTGAGGAAGCAAGAACTTCAAGGGTAAAGGAGGGATCATCTACCTTTGGAACTAACATAGATAGTAAAATAAGGGATTGAATAGGAGAAACCTCCTCTTTGGGGACAAAGAGAGGAGGGGTTTAGGAGGGATGAATGAAATATAATAAAATGATTTAATAGTAGAAAGATAAATGTGAGAAATAATAGGCATAATGGAAATTGCGGGGCGGGGGGGGGGGGGGGGGGTGGGCTCATATAATGTTTTCTTATGAAATGGTGCATTTCAATTTGATTCCTAAAGGCTTAATACTTTTTATCTTTGTAATTATACATCCTCATTTGATATCTCTCCTATAACTACCTCGTGTGGTTAGCTCAATTTATTTTGCTTCCTTGGTTGGGCTCTATAGAGGGGACTGATTTCTTATCTTATATAATCAATAGTTTTCAGAAGCTATAAAGGGAGCCAATTATGTGGTTGTGGTAATCATAGTAAAGACCTCTAAAATTTATGGAACATCACCTTGGGTAGGTCCCTCAAAATATTAATAATTAATATAAATGGGCTCACCTTATTTTAACCTAAGTAAAGTATCTATTACCCTTAGTTCCTTCTTTACTATCTTAAGTTTCATAAGGGGTGTTTAGGAGGGTTACCATTATTCCCATACTAGTTGAGTCAGTTTTATAGTCCTTAAGTTATATGTATCCCATCCTTCATCTAGTGGGAATATAGTCTATGTCTCTTTTATAAAAAATGAAGGTTCCCTTTGAATAATTTTCAAAAGGTCTTCTTTCAACTAAATTGATTTTGCAATCTCCCTGACTTGGTTGTTATTTTGATCATTAAAGAATAAAAAATCATGATCATAGGGGTAATTTTTATATTAAATGTTGTATTTTGAGATGGTTTTGTACCTATCTATGGGGATCATAATCCTTGTGTGGAAATAAAGCCAAAGAATAATATTCTTTATACTTCCCTACATCATAAAAGTTCTTTTAACTGGTATACCACATCCTTCCAATAATTATTTGAGAACCATTAATTGATATTTTTTTCTTATTTGCATGTCCTCATTGATACCACATAATAATTGGCAAGCTATTTCTTTCTCTGCCAAATTGTTTAGGACATACTTGGGGAGGTACAAAGGTGTAACCTTATGGCCCATAACCACAATGACCATATAATTAAGGTTAACCAATAGTATCCACTAATCAATAATATATCTACAATGACATTTTATATAATAGGTAGGGGGACTCATGGATGGCCTTCCATCCCTAGGGATAAACATCCTAGAAGATACACAAAAGTTTCAAGTGTATGCATAAATGTGCATGAAAGGGTGAAAATCACATATCTAATTATTTATAAATTCTAGAGTAGGATCTAATGTGATCCATTATAAATGTAAATTATCCTAAATATTGTTTCAAGTAATTAAGGCATCATATATAAATGACCTCTTGGAATAATCTTATCTTTGTGCAATATTTGCTCTCATAGCCTTTGTCCAATAACTTCACCCAAGGAAAATATCAAATCTGATGTCCTTATAGAATCAAACAGTAAAACCCATTATAGGTGGATAAATTTTATGCTTGGCTAGCCAAATAACATGTTCAATAGGGCCATCATAATTTAGATTCCTATTTTAAATTTTGTTACAAGTGTGGGTTTTTTATCCTTCAAATTGATTATTTCTCTAAGGAGATCCAACTATTGAGTGTCTTCTCAATAGATTTTTATTTCTTCCAATAGAATATTCTATACAAATCACAAGTATAATATTCAAAAATAATGGATATGTACCTTTGAAACACATCATTAGAGGTGCATGTTATGACCATTTTGTGCTTGACATGATGCAGGAGCACACATTTAGATATCTTCCTAACAAAGAATAAATCTTGTAGGAGGTTGATACAAGGAATGAATTATGGAGTGAAAAATACAAAATATAGCCCTTGATTATTAAGTAGGAGAAGGTCTATGGTAAATTAGCACCAAGATAGAGGTAAATTATCCTCATGTGTATGTGTGTCAACCTGGTGTATAGAATCTCATACTATCAAGTAGTTGGTATAACAATTATTGAGTATTATAAGTTTGAATAGTGTATCCATGTACTTAGTAGAATATTTGATGGAAACCTTAAATTAGGGAGAGTTCCCCAGATTTATATATATTAGGATGTCATTGCTAT